>CM067168.1:44677192-44766575 GCA_034093135.1 Erigeron breviscapus
GTGATGCTACTATTCGGGAATACTTATTAAAGGTCCCATGGAGTTGAAAAACTTCTATTGTTTACTCATTTATTGATGATACATATTGTGTTGGAAAGGAACCATCTTGTGGAGCAAAGAAACTGTCTTTGAAGGAACATACTGGGGTGTTCATCGAACCGTCAAACCGGCTAATCCAGACCAAACCGCGGTATTTGGATTGGTTTGGGCAGATTGAATTGTTAAAGTCTGGTCTGATGGTTTAAGTTTTGAAAAACCGGATTATTTGGTCCGGTTACGGTTTGAGCAAAGATAAAACCGCGGAAAACCGGACCGGACCGTACTTCATATTTTCACAACTCAAGAATAAAATGACTTTATCTAAAGTCATAAAGCTTAAATATTTTACGAAAATAAACACTTTTATGCTCCAATTTCCTTAGAGTTTCATTATAAAGAACATATATCTCGAATTTGTAATCAATTATACATTTCTAATACTTTTTTTTAACGACATATACGTTTCTAATATAAACGAAAACTTTTTCAATATGTGGGTGTTATACTAGTTATTAACATATAAATAAAGTTCGAATACATTAAAACAAATAGTTTGACCCGCTAGTACTTTTTTTAATATGTATACTTCTAATTTTAAGTGTTTGTTATGGATCTTAACACAAATCTTAATATACAAAGTTATATGAAAATAAAAAAAAAGAAAAAAAAACTTGAAAAACCGTCAAACCGTCTAAACCGGACCGGTTTACATGGTTTGGTTTGGTTTGGTTTGACAGTATACTTTGGTGTTTGGTTTGGTTTGGTTTGATATATGTTGAAACCGGAATTGTTGGTTTGGTTTGAGATTTAGTCAAAACCGGACCAAACAGGTCCATGAACACCCCTAGAACATAGTATAAACTTTTACTTTCGTTTCCAAATGATTACCCCTTTTAAGCCTACGAAGTCAAGTTTCAAGATTGGTTACTTTCATCCTAACGTCGATGTTTTTGGAAACATATTTTTTTGGAAACATAGTTGTATACTTTCTTTTAGAACGACATTATAATCTACTCCTATCTTTAAATTACACGCATGCCTTGGATGAAACACAGGACTCTCGAAAAATCCCTAATTTGTGCAGGATCCAGGGTGGAATTCAACAGTACAAGAGGAGGCAACAACGATAATTCATTGATTTGGTTTAAACTAAAATATCTGTGTTATAAGGCTCATTACAAAGATTAGAATCTCATTTTAGTGTCTAAACTGAAATGTATGAGTATAGTTCGAGGACTATGCGTCTATGCTATTAATCTAGAGGCTCTGCTATAGCCTATATTATCCCCCAAGGCCATTTTTTACTTTTCCAATGGCGCGAATAGAAAGTCTTTGTTCAGGGTATTAGACTTTTGGGTGGTAATGTTTCATTGGATACTATTATCCTAAGAGTCTATGTGGAATGGACAACCTTGGAGATCTGACCTGAGTGCAGTTTTCATGTTGACTGTAGCAACATTGGCTTCTTACTTCATGAGACGACCAGATAACATAGAAGTGAAACTTTTTTTTTTTTTCTGTTTAGTGCAACTGCTAGTATGATCTTTATGAAGTTAACTAACCAAAGAACGTGTGACCCTCTTTTGTGATGATAGTTTGAGCCAACGTCAAGCAAATGGTCTTCATATTTATTTCAAGTCATTTGCTTTTGTATTCTATTTGCACTTGATGCTGCACATTTTAGGTCTCACGGATTTATTGTCACAATCTCTTCTAAGAAAAGATCAAGATATCTTGAATACTATTTCATTGGTAAAATCAACTAAACGACTATTGGAAAAGTTTAAAGTTGATGGATTTGATTCACTTTTGAAAAACATATCTTCTTTTTGTGAAAAGCATGATATAGAAATGTTAAACATGAAAGAAGACTATGTTATTCCAAAAAACCGAAGACAAAAGACGAACATCACCTATGGGCATTATTACGAGTTTGATTGTTTTTACGTTGTCGTGGATAGGCAAATTCAAGAGTTTGGTGATCGCTTTAGTGAGGCAAGTTCTAAACTCCTTACTTGTATGGCCGGTTTGAGTCCATGTGATTCATTTTGGTGAGTTTGACAGATCAAAGTAAGATGCCATTTAAAGATCTTTTGTGCAGCTGTTGATTCTTGATATCTCGTTGATCACTGGATTAATTTCTTCATTTTGGAGGTCCATTTTTAAACTAGGGTGCATCTATCAGTAGACCTGTTGGTCTGTCACTAATCTAGCAGCTTCTTCAGTCAGTACAAAGAAATTCTTTAAAAGGTTAGTAGAAGCAAGTGTTGGATATGGTTGTTTAAATATTCTGTTTTTTAGTCGTTGCACATCTTTTAGGAAAATATTCCCAGTATGAATTTTTGTTGGTGTAGTTTTTTTACCTACATCTGGAAATTTACTTGATAATGTTGGAATCTAAGTTGAATTTGTACAATGCATCATCAAGATCCTAATAATATTCATTTTAATTTTTAATGGTACTTCTGTTGGCATGCTAATGAATCAGTTACACATCACCTGGTGTAGAACTAGTACAACATACACATGAGGGTGGATTAACAATAACACTTGGTTGTTATCTGGTTGAGGTTTTAGTTTGAAAAAATGAAGTTTTAAACGGAGCTTAGGGTTCCAAGTTGTTTCCGACTGTTTATAATAGATGTGAAGTGTGACTGTTTTGCATTATTAGTGCTTCTGAATGTGCAGAAAATGCTTATATCGAGTTGTATATTGAAAGAAATAGATAGCTACAAAGGTGCTCCTCTGTTTCAGCCCAGAAGGGTAACGGAGCTTCTTAGAAATTTAGTATAATATTATCAATGTTAAATAAGACTTTTTTTTGTATAATAGGGAAAAGCTTTGCATGATGAATAAAGAATACACATGCTTATACACAAAGAGTTTATTGGTGTACAAATCAACTAAATCACATTTTGTATACTATGGGTTGCTGATATGTGGAGGGTTTTGCCCACGTGATATCTGCATTCTGCATTCATTTAGGAATAAAGTATCTTCTTGAATCTGAAGGCATTCATTAGAGCTAAATGTGACTATGAGTGTGTTTCATGATTACCTTGCTCTGGATCCTCATGCATTCAAGCCGTTTTTTTGTGGTATTATTTCATGGCATAGTCTCATGGTTTATACTTTGTAGGTTCACTACGCAGGTTCATGATAGGGTTGCTTTTGGACTGTTACCTAAAATATTAGAATACTCACCAGGTGATCCATATGTTGAAGAAAATGACCTGTGCCAATGTGCTTGGAGTTTCAGAAGTCTGTGTTTTCCTGTGTAACAGTCACTGTATACAGTTTTGATAACGGTGGCAAAGTGGGCGGGTCTTGCTGGTTGGGTAACAGTTCAAATCAGGATATAATACGATAGAAATGGGATTATAGAGAATTTAGAAGAATCAGAGGAATAGAAATGAATATCATCATCAAAACATAACTGCTTATTCATCTGTATATGTGTATATATACAATAGACTAACCGACTATTCTACCAATGTTACACTTTGAACCCTCAACTATTAGACATTGTCTATTTCTATACTACTACTCATTTGATATGTATCAATACTCCCCCCTTAAGGATTGTTTGTCCTCAAACAATGGTATGCATACAAGCAAACATGAGAATCAGGGACTTAACCAGTGATCACCCTCATTGCAAATGTACAAACCTCCTGTATAAACCTCCTGCAACGGACTGATATCGAGCATTATACCTTTCTGGCCAGATTTCTTTATGGAGAGTAAACTGAAAATGGACTGCAAATGTAGAAGCTCTCCAGCAAGTATGGCTGTTCTTATGACTACTTCATCACATATGCAGCTTAAAGACCACATTGCCATGATTGTTGAGTAATGGAAAACTCCCCTTATGAAGTGAGTAACTCAGCAAGTCTAAAAGGATCATCAACGAGTGGTTTCCCAATGGACTAAGCTGACCATTATAGAACCCGACATGGTCTAAGCTGATAGCTTTCTCCAAGTTAACTCTTGCACGATTATGCTCATATAAGTTGTTGAGATAACTTTGAACACCATCCTGTTTGAGGTTATGACCCAACCTTGGCAGATCGTAGCAGCTAAGCTTAGAAACAAAATTCTGATCCAACAAAACGCAAGTAATCATCATGTTGCTTGAGATGAAACGGAGTATAGTTAGTTTATTTAACTTGAAGTTAGCTACATGAAGTACTTGCTTTTCAAAGGAGATGTCCATTCAACATCAAAAGAGGTATGGTGCAAAAACATGAGACTTAATGAGGAAAAGAACCTTTGTATGACTTATTGAATAAGTTTCTATCTGAATAAGTTTTACCTTTAAATAGTCCTTAATCATGTCCAACATATGTATGAATTATGTGTCATTGTGCTCAAATTAAATACCAAAAAACTATAACAAAAGGGTGGATTGGTACCCGGACAAATGGGTGGTGACGGATGAAGGCATTATTGTGATTGATTAATATTGATGCATAAATCTGTTCAAAAAAAAATATTGATGCATAAAAGAAAACGATGCATGGTTTTCACTTTGTTGGCTTTTCTTGACAAATGGGTGGAATCGGGTCCCTCACGGAGTAGTTCACGTGGACTTCATTAAAAAAAAAAAGTCAAACTAATTGACTGAGTGGTCCACAAAATTTCTCATATCCCAAGTGAATCCTATCCACTCTCTCTATTAATGAGGGAAAAATTCACATCCACATTCACATGAAATTCATATTCACTTTAAATTCAGATCTACACTTACATGTGAACACATCCATTCATTTGACCAATTGTATCTTTGCAGTAGCTATTTCCTATTTTTCTTTAACCTTTCGGTAATTCTTCTTAACTTTTAACTATTTGGCTTTTTTTTTTTGCTTACGGTAATTCTTCTCAACTTTTAACTACTTGGCTTTTTTTTTGCTTAGCAGTCATTAGATGTAGAAAGGGCCAAGGCCCACCCAAGAAATTATCAAGTTAGCTTAAAATTATCAAGTTTATTTTACGAAATCCTTTTATTACTAACTTGATTATATATTGCATTGGAATCGATTAGGAGATGGTTTGCATAGAAGATAAAATTTACACCTAATATGGAGGCAAGATTTACACCTAAAATTTACACCTAATGAGGATAGTTTCAGTATGAACATTGATTTCTCGACTTAGTCTCTATTTCTCTCTCTCTATCCTCTCCTATCCTCTCTTAACGTTAACAAATTTCTAGATCCGAGATCTGATTTTGTGCCCCGGAGAGTGGGATCGAGCTTGAGATTGAGAGTTTGAGATCGAGATTATCCCTATCAGGCTTCTACTACGGTGGATCTAACCCTATTTTTCACTTTTGGGACGGAGGTCCCTTCCACTCCGGTGGAACTGGAAGCAGCCTCTCTACCTTTGTGTAGGGGTAAGGTCTGTCTACATCTTACCTTTCCCGTACCCCGGCTTTTGCCGGGATTTGGTATCGTTGTCGTCATGGAGGCAAGATTATTATTAATATAGAAAGAAAAAGTATAAGTTTAGGTGTCTGTCAATCAATAAATAATATTAGTAAATACATTAGTAAATATTAGGGATATTAGTAACTAGTAAGTCTTAAGGCCTCGCGTTGCGGGTCTATATTGTCGGGTTGCCTAATTAACAATTGTTCTGTCTAGGATATGTTTGTTCAAATGTAAGAAACAAAAAAGTAACACGTAATTTTAAACCCGAACTGAATCCGATGTGGTAAAATTAAAGAATAAAAGTTTTCAATATAATTATTTGGAAACCCAAAAGGAAAAAATATGTACGAAAAAAAAAGTAACCCGTAGTAGAAAACCCGAACGGGATGCGATTTGGCAAAATCCGAATAGTCATACGGGGTGTGAAATGGACAAATAGTAACTAAGTAACCCGTAGTAGAAAACCCGAACGGGATGCGATTTGACAAAATCCGAATAGTTATACGGGGTGTGAAATGGACAAATAGTAACTCGCTGGAGAAGAAACCAAGAAGTAACTCGTAAAAGAAAACCCGAACAAGATGTGATTTGGCAAAATCCGAATAGTAGTACTGGGTGTGAAATGAACGAGTAGTAACTCGCCACGCAGGCTAGTTACTATTCACATGCATTTCACTTAATATAGTATATAATATAATATAATATAATATAATAAACGAAATAATTAATAGACCTTAAAATTATAATTACATGTGCCATATTTATATTGTTAGGTTAGAGTTTAGGTAATGATGTGCTAAATCGAGTTTAAAAATTAAAACTAGAAGTACCTCGAAACTCACTACTACACACTAACGGGCAGTGGACCCGATCGTATGCAATATAGTTACATAGTAAGTCCAGGTTCGTTCACGGGGATTGGTTTGAGTCAATTGTCTAATAAAATAGTTTGGAAATCAGGGTGGAACGCTTTGAATCACACTTTGACAATTTAAATTAAAGTAAATTTAAAACACAAAACACTTGAAAGTAAAGAAAAGCTTCAAACGATAATAGTAAAGATCATCCACCTTGAATTCGCTAGACTTCAAACATGATTGCATTCAATTAAGACCAAATTCATTTAGAGTTGACAAGATAATCGTGAAAGGATAAAATGCTCGCGTGGTACCACCAATGCCTAGACAACCTTACCAACAATTAGTTTGCTTGATCAACAAATTACCAATTGTGCCTATGTGAAAATAACGTGGTACCACCAATGCCTAGACAACCTTACCAACAATTAGTTTGCTTGATCAACAAATTACCAATTGTGCCTATGTGAAAATAACGTGGTACCACCAATGCCTAGACAACCTTACCAACAATTAGTTTGCTTGATCAACAAATTACCAATTGTGCCTATGTGAAAATAACGTGGTACCACCAATGCCTAGACAACCTTACCAACAATTAGTTTGCTTGATCAACAAATTACCAATTGTGCCTATGTGAAAATAACGTGGTACCACCAATGCCTAGACAACCTTACCAACAATTAGTTTGCTTGATCAACAAATTACCAATTGTGCCTATGTGAAAATAACGTGGTACCACCAACTGTTACAAAACACGTTGACAAAATGATTCCTTTTATTAAAATGACATTCACTATCATACCATGAACTAGTGATAATTGCTCATAGACAAGCAACCGTTTTACATCTGTATCCAACTAGTACCACTAACGAAGGACACACATGCCACCAATATCATAATAATAAATATAAAGGAATTAAATCATCAAGATCTCGACACAACGATAAATGAAATCAACTCTTGGAATTAAAACATATAGCAATCACGTCATTCGTCTAGTTTCATCAAGGTGGGTGATTAAAAGATTAGCCACTCATGATTAAATTGAAATAACAATCAAAATAAAGGAAGAACATGATGTACCAATCGTTTGAGAAATAGAAATTGCAAGACAATAAAATAGATACGATCTAAGTGGGTGCACGTGAATCTTCAATTAATCGGAAGATGATGAAATCTTGAGTTGATCCTTGAAGGTGTTCCTTGAAGTGCAGCTCTTAGAAAGAAGACTTGATCATTTGGGAATTAGGTTTTGTAAACTATTTATACCTCCTTCATTCTGATGCAATTGATCGGTCAAAGCCTTGCAGCCCTGCACTCTCACTGCGGCGCAGTGCTTTTACACTGCCTTTGGTGCTCGTTTGTCAAGGCTGACTGCGGCGCAGTGGGCAGATGACTGCGGCGCAGTGGACTTGTTCACCACCACTGCGTCGCAGTATAAATATACTGAACCGAAGGCCACACATCAACTTATGAAGACTTGCATATTTTCTATCTCTTTTCACCTTAATAACTCTCGAACTCTCCAATCAACTTCATGGCCTCAAAATTACTCGAAATTGCACCAAACGGAAACGTCTCCTGTTTAGAACCTGAAACCACTAACAAAACCCATAAACGCGCCAAATGCCAGCAAAATTGACTAAAAACATATAATAAAAAGGCCAATAACGATGTGGGCGATGGGTATAAATTGGTCACATCAAATCCCCCCACACTTGAGCATTGCTTGTCCTCAAGCAAATCCAACATTTAAAGAAAAAGTAATCCTTGGCAAAGAAGCTAAATAAACAATTACGAGTATCAAAAAGAAGCAACACCAAGTATGTCAAAGACAAAGAAGTTGGGTGAAGCAGTTTTAATCTTAAATGAAAACCCGAAATGTTTGACAATATCTGAACAATCCACAAGCCTCAATAACACGACTATGCACAAGTGAAACAAATGAACCTATCAATATCATTGTACTCCAACGAACTTACTTTTGGGGTTGAATATTCAAGAATCACTCATAGCACAGTCGTGACGCATATCTTACCATAGGCTTGAACAAGGATCATAGCTCCACCGACATGGCGTAAGCACCAAGTACATCATCAAAATAGGCATATAAGATGGTTGTATAGTTAGGCTAAGGTATATATATTGGACATTTACAATGAGTGAGGGAGTGTAGGTTAGAAATGAAAGGAATCAATCAAAAGTATAAGGTAAGTATGAAATATGTACAAAATAGTCTAATCAAAACCCGTACCATTGATTGCCAACAACCCATAAATTGCTATTCCGCTAAAACACCTCAAAAATACCAAGCAAACTCGACACCATTGTGGTGTATCAACTTCAAACAACTTAAAGTCAACCAAGCCCTCCATTCTGATGCAATTGATCGGTCAAAGCTTGCAGCCCCGCACTCTCACTGCGGCGCAGTGCTTTTACACTGCCTTTGGTGCTCGTTTGTCAAGGCTGACTGCGGCGCAGTGGGCACACGCACATCCCACTGCGGCGCAGTGTAATATTACTGGTTGAATTCTCCTTTTTTTCACTCGCTGACTGCGGCGCAGTGGACCTGTTCACCACCACTGCGTCGCAGTATAAATATACTGGTCTCGATGCTCTTTTCCACATAGATGACTGCGGCGCAGTCAGTGGACTTGTTCACCACCACTGCGTCGCAGTATAAATATACTGAACCGAAGGCCACACATCAACTTATGAAGACTTGCATATTTTCTATCTCTTTTCACCTTAATAACTCTCGAACTCTCCAATCAACTTCATGGCCTCAAAATTACTCGAAATTGCACCAAACGGAAACGTCTCCTGTTTAGAACCTGAAACCACTAACAAAACCCATAAACGCGCCAAATGCCAGCAAAATTGACTAAAAACATATAATAAAAAGGCCAATAACGATGTGGGCGATGGGTATAAATTGGTCACATCAAATCCCCCCACACTTGAGCATTGCTTGTCCTCAAGCAAATCCAACATTTAAAGAAAAAGTAATCCTTGGCAAAGAAGCTAAATAAACAATTACGAGTATCAAAAAGAAGCAACACCAAGTATGTCAAAGACAAAGAAGTTGGGTGAAGCAGTTTTAATCTTAAATGAAAACCCGAAATGTTTGACAATATCTGAACAATCCACAAGCCTCAATAACACGACTATGCACAAGTGAAACAAATGAACCTATCAATATCATTGTACTCCAACGAACTTACTTTTGGGGTTGAATATTCAAGAATCACTCATAGCACAGTCGTGACGCATATCTTACCATAGGCTTGAACAAGGATCATAGCTCCACCGACATGGCGTAAGCACCAAGTACATCATCAAAATAGGCATATAAGATGGTTGTATAGTTAGGCTAAGGTATATATATTGGACATTTACAATGAGTGAGGGAGTGTAGGTTAGAAATGAAAGGAATCAATCAAAAGTATAAGGTAAGTATGAAATATGTACAAAATAGTCTAATCAAAACCCGTACCATTGATTGCCAACAACCCATAAATTGCTATTCCGCTAAAACACCTCAAAAATACCAAGCAAACTCGACACCATTGTGGTGTATCAACTTCAAACAACTTAAAGTCAACCAAGCCCTCCATTCTTAACGATACAACACAACTCTAGACATATAAAAATGAGAAGTACCCACTAGTAGCCCAAGCTCTTTTTTTTTTTTTTTTAATTTCTCACTTTTCTCTTTTTTTTATTGAACCACTTTTACTCTACTAGTAGGCACCCTCTTACAATGATGAACAATGTCTAACACAATCTACTTCCTTTGAACAACACAGGACATTCCTCAATAATTTTGACCAATCGACGTATTCCCAAGTACTAAGAATATTCCAACTGACAATCCACTGAATCTCTCCCAAACCATCCAAACAAACCAATGACAATCAATGGCCCCCCGGATTAGACTATCGGTATAGTAAGGTATAATTAGGTAAAGTTTACATAAATGAGTGGATATATACAATGGAAAAGGCTAAGTTAAAAGGATGTATAAGAAAGGTTTACAAAGAAAGGAAGCATGTATATGTAAGTGAGTATAAGTATAGTAAGGGTATGAATATACAAAAGGAAAAGTGAAAATAAAGAAAGAAAAGTATGGGTCAAACCTATATGCCAATTCGTCATCCGATGTACTTTTATCACAAAAGTGATCTCACTGCGGTCTCGTCACGATCACAAGGCCAAGTTCTAGCTCAACACATCACCGGCACACTCAAATCAAAGAAAAGAACCCGGAAATGGAATAAATTAACCTCAAATTCGCACATCTTAGTGCAGAGTTCGAAATGGAACCCTTACTCCCGAATAAATCCAAGAGCCTAAGAGAGGGACAAATTACAAGGTAATCAAACCAAAACCGTAAACACCTAGCACATCTATATATGAATAATGAATCTCACAACTTTAGGTGTTTGGGAAATTTGAGTATGCAAGTAATGTTATCAATCACAAGGATTAGCCCAATAACCGTTCAGAACACATTTCGCCGATTAAACTTTTACCAAGGAAAAATTTGTAGTAAAATTGCTCATTAAATTATTATGACTTAAATGACAAAAGCAATTTACCACAAGGACAAGCTCAACACAAGTTTTAAAACCATACCAACTTCTATCATCCCACCAAATTGAAAGCAACCAATTCTCAAACATGCACATCATAGTTCAGAGTTCAAGATAGAACCCTTATTCTTGGATAAAACCCAAAAACCTACGAGAGGGAGACATCCACAAGAACGGTTAAAATCTCAATGGCAAAACAACAAAAGAGATAAACCCGGTAGCTAAAACCTATTTGCCACCCCCCCACACTTAAGATGGACAATGCCCTCAATGTCCATATTCGGTCAATCAAAGGTAAATAGGGGCAAGCAACAAAGAAAAATCAGAACACATACCGGAGTAAGGACACATCCCGTTTTGAAACAAGTTAGTCGACCCCGTGTCACAAATTGCGCTTCCGAAAAAGGAAGAACAAGTCGCTTGGCGGGAGAAACAACTTGTACCAAAACGGAAAGTGTGAGAGTTGCGTGTGCATCAAACAAACCAATCACAAATATGGCGCTGAACTTACTGCCAGCATATGCACACCATCACACAATCAACAATTTGATGCCACAGAGTAAAGATGAGAAGAGAATCCAACGGGTCCCCCCCCCCCACACTAGTGTTGCACAATAGCCATCAAATTGAATAGTCCTGTTGCACTTGCACCACAAACAAACCACATAACCAAACATATCAAAGTACTACTGTTTTTATGCAGAAAAATAGAAACGAAAACAAAACAAAAGAAAAGAAAGGACAATGTCTCATCACCCCGTAGGGTGGGTACCAGAAAATAAAGAGAAGAGAATAAGACACAATGTATAAAGTACGGCCATCCGAATACCAAAAATATCAATCACCAAATGATAAAATGATTCCATCCCACGGAACCGAATGGGAATCATAACCATCATCACTGCGACTGTCCATGATAGCCATAGGGAAGACCAGAAGTATCAAAAAGATCGGTGATCCAATTGCGGTCTCCTTCTTGACCCGAACCAGAGGCGCCAACATCTCCTCCAGACGGTCCACCGCCAAAGCCTGAGCCAGAACCTGCAACAAAACCAGGAACAAAAGAAGATGAACCACCAACAAATCCCCCAGAACCACCAGCATCTCCACCTGCTTGACTAGCGGCACCTGTCCATGGTCTCCAATCTGCACTAGTACCTGCATCAAAAGAAGATCTCCCGCCAAAAGAACCAAACTGCACAGGACCACGAGGAGATCCTCCTAGATCATGTGGGAAGAAAGAACCGCCTCCCTGACGATATATCGGAACATGAATAGGTGGTGGTGAAAAATCAGGAATAGGAGTATCTGGAACGAACGGCTGCCCATGGTACTGCGCATCCCACATAGGCTGATAATAATCTAGGGTATAGTTGGTGCGGGCCTGCTGCGATCCCATCCAAGTCATATCCTGATCCATCCTCCTTTGATAATCATCAAATGCCCTACCACTAGCCTGCTGCCCAACCAAAATCTGTTGCAGCTGGGATCCTATATCAGTCAAATCAATACTTGGACGACCCCGCCTCCTCTGAGGCTCCTGAGGGGCGTCCTCCATCTCATCATCATCAGAATCCTCCACCTCTGGAGGCGGTGCAGCGATAACACCTGTATCATCCAACAACCTCGCTTGCTCATTCTTCTTTGGCTTCTTCACTATCTTGGCTATTATCAACTCCTTCTCAGTTAAATGCTCCTGTCTAACCTGCAAAGACAATCCCTCATGACATATATCAGAATCAAAAACTCCCATCCTCTTGTAAAGACGGGTGATAAACTGCCCAAGCACCAACTTTGAATCCGAGTGATTCACCATCCTATCCAGAACAACCATCGGGGCCAAAGCAAACCTCCTCGGTGCCCCCTCAGAAAACAACTTAATCAGCCATAAATCTAGCTGGTACGCCTTGTCCCAATGGGTGGACCTTTGTACCAAAAACGTGACAAGCATCCTATGCAACATCCTCAGCTTCACACTGCTAATCTTAGACACACTAACATAGCCACAAGAAGGCCAATTGTGTCCCCCCGAAATACGAGTCCAATACAGAGATATCGACTCTCCATCTCCCAAATCCTGTTTCACATACAAACCCTTCCTCAACAAAGCCCTAAATTCCTGACTATCTAACTGCTCCCTCGTATACATACCACAATAAAAACCAAATTCAGGAATAGATAACTTCCTAGGCTGTCCCCCGCAGAAAAAAGTGTTAGAATCGAAAAATTAAACACCACATTGGTATCAAATTCGGATGAACAAGTGTTAGAATCGAAAAATTAAACACCACATTGGTATCAAATTCGGATGAACAAGTGTTAGAATCGAAAAATTAAACACCACATTGGTATCAATAGCCCATAACTAACACAACCCACTAATTAATTTGAAAATTAAAACCCTAAAAATTAAAAATTGAAAATTAAGGAAATAAAAAGAAAAACTTGTCAAGAAATCTTACCTCTTTTCCCATGATGACGATAAAATACTGGTAATGCAGGAGAAAAAGAAGAAGAAAATGCAAGAATGGTGAATTAATGGGAGAATTCAGGAGCAAAAGGGAGGTTTTTTTTTTTTTATATGCTTAAGATCGGTTTAAAAGTGAGAGAGAAAACAATACTGATAAAAATTTGAGTGGTAAAAAGTAACTCCCTCAACTGGCTGGCAATAATACACTCTGGTTGACCGGTCAAAGGCCCACTGCGGCGCAGTGGGCATCGGCCTCCCCCACTGCGGCGCAGTGGGCATCGGCCTCCCCCACTGCGGCGCAGTGGGGCACTTTTGCTCCCAAACTTCAGTAATAATCGACTGCGGCGCAGTGAGATAGTAACCCCACCACTGCGTCGCAGTACAAATCTACTGGTGACAACCCCCCGTTTTCCCTTAGAAAAATTTTGACCATGAAGATTTTGACACTTACCTCAATCCGCTTCGCACTAAATTGTACCTGCATTTTTCTTGACAAAACATCAAATCTAACTGACAAAAACAAAAATAAAATGCAAGAAAATAACACGGGTTGCCTCCCGAGAAGCGCTTAATTTATTAACGAGTCATTAGCTAGACTCGACCAACCTTCAAGTTTCCAATTCAAAAACGGGGATCTCCTCGATCATCCCCTCAACTTGCTCTTCTTCCAAATACAATTTAAGCCTATGACCATTTACAATGAATGAACCTTCACCATCTCTCTTGAACAACTCCACATAACCCGACGGATAAACATGCTTGATAACAAAAGGTCCAATCCACCTAGAAGTTAGCTTAGGTTGCTTGATCTTAAACTTAGACAAAAACAACAAAACTTTAGCCCCAACCTTAAACTCCTTTCTACGGATCCTCTTATCATGCCAAACCTTGGTTCGCTCCTTGTAAAGCCTAGAATTCTCATATGCACCTAACCTAAGCTCATCAAGCTCATGAAGTTGCAGCATTCTAAGTTCACCAGCTTCCATCATATCCAAGTTTAAATTTCTCAAAGCCCAATACGCCTTATGCTCTATCTCAATAGGTAAATGACAAGTCTTACCATAGAGCAACCGGTATGGCGTGGTGCCAATCGGCGTCTTATAAGCCGTCCTAAACGCCCACAAGGCGTCATCCAACTTCTTTGACCAAACCTTAGGGTTATCTCCCACAGTTTTCTCTAGAATTCTCTTCAAAACCCTATTGGTGTTTTCTACTTGTCCACTAGTTTGTGGATGATAGGAAGTAGAAAAGTAATGCACAACACCATATCTTTTCATGACCTTAGCTAATTGATGATTTGCAAAGTGGGTTCCTCGGTCACTAATTAAGGCTCTAGGGCAACCAAATCGGCAAAACAATTGTTTAAGGAAATCAATTACTACCCTAGCATCATTCGTGGGCAAAGCCTTGGCTTCGGCCCATTTAGACACGTAGTCAACGGCGACAAGAATATATAGGAACCTATTAGACGGTGGGAATGGTCCCATGAAGTCTATACCCCAAATATCAAAAACCTCACATACCTGAATGCTCTGTTGAGGCATCTCGTCCCGCTTAGTAATGCTTCCTTGTCTCTGACAAATGTCACAAGTCTCCACCAAAGTTTGAGCCTCCTTGAAAATTGTCGGCCAATAAAAACCTGCATCAAACACTTTCTTACCGGTGACTGAAGGACCGTAATGACCTCCAGTAGGACCATAGTGACAAGCATCCAGAATCTCCCTAGTCTCAGCTCCAGCTACACATCTCCTCACCATACCATCTGCACAAGCACGAAACAAGTATGGGCTATCCCAAAAATAGTACTTGGCATCCGATATGAGTTTCTTCTTCTGTTGGTGCGTGAAGTCAATTGGTATCTCACCTGCAACCAAATAATTAGCAATATCTGCAAACCAAGGTGCATCATCAGAAGTAGAAATAAACATTAAACACTCATCAGGGAAGTGATCATTGATCTCCCCATCACGAAGTTCCTCCCGGTGAGGATCTTCCAAGCGACTCAAATGGTCGGCAGCCAAATTTTCAGCCCCTTTCTTATCCTTAATCTCAATATCGAACTCTTGTAACAACAAGATCCAACGGATAAGCCTAGGTTTAGCATCTTGTTTCGAGAACAAGTACTTAAGGGCTGAATGGTCAGTAAAAACTATGGTCTTACTTAACACCAAATAAGATCTAAACTTATCAAAAGCAAAACCACGGCAAGCAACTCCTTCTCTGTTGTGGTGTAATTTTGCTGGGCGGGGTTCAAAGTCTTACTAGCAAAATAAATGGGCTTGAAATGCTTATCAACCCTTTGCCCAAGCACGGCTCCCACAACAAAATCACTTGCATCACACATCAATTCAAAGGGCAATTCCCAATCTGGCCCGACCATGATAGGAGAATTAGTCAACTTCTCCTTAAGAACCTGAAAAGCACTTAAACAAGCATCATTAAACATAAAAGGGACGTCCTTCTCCAACAAGTGGGTCATAGGACGAGTAATCTTAGAAAAATCTTTAATGAAACGGCGGTAAAAACCGGCATGTCCAAGAAAACTCCTTACCCCTTTCACATTGGAAGGCGGGGGTAGTTTGGCTATAACATCAATCTTAGCCCTATCAACCTCTATCCCGGCCTTAGACACCTTGTGACCTAGCACAATACCCTCGGTCACCATGAAGTGACACTTTTCCCAATTTAAAACAAGGTGTGCCCTCTCACACCGTTCCAACATCTTATCCAAGTTATGCAAACAAGTACGAAATGAGTCCCCAAAAACCGAGAAATCATCCATGAAAACCTCCATGGAGGTTTCAAGCATGTCCTGGAATATAGCTATCATGCACCTTTGAAAGGTGCCCGGGGCATTACATAGACCAAACGGCATTCGCCGATAAGCAAAAGTGCCAAAGGGGCACGTGAAAGTGGTCTTTTCTTGATCCTTTGGATCAATGGGTATTTGAAAGTACCCGGAAAACCCATCAAGGAAACAAAAATACTCATTACCTGCAAGTCTCTCTAACATCTGATCAATAAAAGGCAATGGAAAGTGATCCTTTCGGGTGGCATCATTAAGCTTTCGGTAGTCAATACAAACCCGCCATCCCGTTACAGTTCTAGAGGCCAAGAGTTCCTTATTTTCATTTTCAACCACTGTCATGCCCCCCTTTTTGGGCACACAGTGGACAGGACTTACCCAAGAACTATCTACAATAGGGAAAATGATCCCTGCATCTAACAACTTAATAACTTCTTTCTTAACAACCTCTTTCATATTTGGATTAAGCCTCCTTTGTCTCTGGACAACGGGCTTAACATTATCAACAAAATCAATCTTATGCTGACAAAAGTTAGGACTAATACCTGGAATATCGGTGGTCTTCCAAGCAAAAGCCCGCTTATGAGCTTTAAGCACAGCCAGAAGAAGTCCTTTCTCGTCACTCGAGAGTGAGGACGAGATAACCACGGGTAAAGAGGATTTACCTGCCAAGTAAGCATACTCCAAATGGGCAGGCAATGGCTTAAGCTCCAAATCTGTAGGTGGTACATCAACTGAATTAGGTACCCTTGAGCTTCCATCAGCAACAACTCTCTCAAAGCTCTCATCCACTGGAGGTGTCTCATCCAAGCTAAGTGCCATAACCTCTGCAAACAAATCATCATCAAAAATTTCCCCCGATCCTAGATTAGCAATCTCCTCATCTCCCATATCGGTCTCCATCAACTCCTGAAACTCCCGGTCCAAAGCATCATCAATCACATCAATCCTGAAACATGACTCATCATTAGAATATGAATGCTTAATAGACCTCTCAACATTAAAAACAATCCTATCCGTACCCACACCCAAAGAAATTTCCTTATCTTTCACACGGATGATAGCATCCGCGGTATTAAGGAATGGTCTACCAAGTATTAGGGGTACCTGTGCATCCTCCTCCATCTCGAGGATAACAAAGTCAACTAGGAAAACAATATGGCCCACCTTGACTCTAATATTTTCAGCAATCCCCATGGGGTACTGAAATGAATGGTCAGCTAATCTTATACTCATGCGAGTCGGGCGAAGGATTCCTAAAGCCAACTTACTCCAAACCGAATAAGGCATCAAATTAATGCTAGCACCTAAATCAGTTAAAGCCTTACAAATAATGGTTCTAATAGAGCAAGTAATAAGAAAACTCCCTGGGTCTTCAAGCTTAGGGGGAATGCGGTTCTGCAAAATAGCAGAACACTCGGCATTGAGAAAAGTAGCTTTGGCCTCCTCCATCTTTCCTTTGTCCGTCACAAGTTCCTTAATGAACTTGGCATAATGAGGCATCCCCTGTATCAAATCAACTAAAGGCACATTAATATGAACATTTGAAATCATTTGAACAAACTTGTTATATTGTTCCTTTAACTTTGCCTTCCCGAACCGTTGTGGAAATGGAACTTTTGGTTTATAAGCTTTAATCTCGGGTTCCACAATCGGTTTTGGTGGAGTGACCGGAGTCTTCTCGGTTGGATTCTCCTCCATCGCAATCTCCTCATCAATCTTATCATCATTACCTGAATCCTGTACATCTGAAACAACAACATTAGGCATAGTAGGAGGGTCATAAGATTTACCTGTACGAGTGGTGATGGCCTTGGCTTCCTCATTACGGGCTTGAGGTGGAGTGTACTTCTGCCCCGCATTTTGTCCCTGATTCGGCCCCATGCTAAACTGAGGCCTAGGATTCTGTTGAGTATTGCTAGGTAAAGTACCTGGAGGCCTAGAAAGTGCAGCCATCCTACTCTCAAGATCTTTAAAGTTAACACATTGATTCTTCATATTTATCTCAACCTTGCCATCTATCCTATCCAACCTCTCATTCAACGCCTTAGTATCATCCCGAATCATCTGAATGCTAGTGTTAGTTTCAGCATGATTACTAACCTACTGTTTCATCATCTCCCTCAACTCGGCATTTGGATCGGTATTAGAGGAAGAAGAACCTGATCCTTGTCCTTGTTGAGTTTGTTGTTGTGGTTGACTCTGAAAGTTATCCCTTTGCCACCTATTTCCTGAAAAACGAGAATTATTAGTAGGAAAAGAAGGGTTATAAGCAGGATTACCTGAAGAACGGTTCTGGAAACCGGTATTGCGCGGGTAGCTCCCTTGTTGTTGATTCTGGATGTAACTCACATCTTCTGGTGCCCGATTTGGGCACTCATCAGAATAATGCATATCACCACAATGATCACATCCATCGGCTACTACCTTTACATCCCGTTCAATTGCTCCAAACCGATTCTCTTGCATAGCAAATCCCTTTTCCATGCGCTCAGATAGCGCTCTAATCTCACCAATCATCCCAGAATCATGACTAGCTTCAACCTTTGCAACCCTACCTTGGCTAGTACCTTTCTTTAACCTTCTCTCATTCTTCAAAAATCTATCATCATCCATATTTGCATTGTCCTTTGCCATGGACTCCAAAATATCAAAACCTTCATTGGGTGTAATCTTGTTGAAACCACCCCCAAAAGCATATCCTAACTCACGCTTGGACTTCTTATCTAGGCCATCAAAGAAAAGCTCAACATATTGCTCCTTAGTCATGTTATGGCCCGGACAATTTCTCAACATCTCCTTAAACCGAATCCATGCATCCACCACATCTTCATCTTCATCTTGGTCAAAGGACCTAATCAAATTCTCCAACTTCCTTTGAGTTCTAAGCGAATAAAACTCACCAATGAAAGCTTGCTTGAGTTGGTCCCAAGTTGTTATGGAATTTTCCGGAAGATCATTAAACCAATCTAAAGCATCACCGGTAAAGGACATGGGAAATGTTTCAAGTTTAACGGCATTCATTTGGTTGTTCCCATATTGGTATAACCGTGCCAACTTCTCAAACCTCTCTAAGTGTTGGTATGGATCCCATTTCCTTTTACCGTCAAACTGTTGCTCCTCAATACTTTTAAGATGATTACCTTTCAGATTGAAATCATGAGCAATGGCTGGAGGTCTTATAGGACTACCACGGTTGGCAGGAATAGTGCGGACCCTCTCACCATAACGTATATCATTCGGATCCCTTTCTTCGTCTCCCATTTCCTCTTCTAACTTAACTTCTAAATTGAACAATTCGTCTAAATAAAACCCTTCCTCGTCCGAATCAGGAGTGGGTCTAGCAATAGGTGAGAATGGTGTAGGTGTTGTGAAGTTAAACCTACGTCTTGTTGGCGTTCTCAAAGGACTATTTAGAGGTAAACCCGAAGACCGCAAGTTCATCAACTGAGAAGTAGACCTGTAAAACACAACTAACCAAACACGTCAACTGCACCTGTGATAAGAAAAGAAAAGAAAAACTAAAATTAAAGCAAATAACTTCCTCACGCGTGAGGAAGGATCAAACCACTAAATTAACAACTAAAACGGCACACAATCCCCGGCAGCGGCGCCAAAAACTTGATGTGCTAAATCGAGTTTAAAAAATTAAAACTAGAAGTACCTCGAAACTCACTACTACACACTAACGGGCAGTGGACCCGATCGTATGCAATATAGTTACAAAGTAAGTCCAGGTTCGTTCACGGGGATTGGTTTGAGTCAATTGTCTAATAAAATAGTTTGGAAATCAGGGTGGAACGCTTTGAATCACACTTTGACAATTTAAATTAAAGTAAATTTAAAACACAAAACACTTGAAAGTAAAGAAAAGCTTCAAACGATAATAGTAAAGATCATCCACCTTGAATTCGCTAGACTTCAAACATGATTGCATTCAATTAAGACCAAATTCATTTAGAGTTGACAAGATAATCGTGAAAGGATAAAATGCTCGCGTGGTACCACCAACCGCTCACAAATCACCCAAACACCTAAATTGCTAGTTTAATTACCCAAGCCGGTACCACCAATGCCTAGACAACCTTACCAACAATTAGTTTGCTTGATCAACAAATTACCAATTGTGCCTATGTGAAAATAACGTGGTACCACCAACCGTTACAAAACACGTTGACAAAATGATTCCTTTTATTAAAATGACATTCACTATCATACCATGAACTAGTGATAATTGCTCATAGACAAGCAACCGTTTGAAAATCACATCTGTATCCAACTAGTACCACTAACGAAGGACACACATGCCACCAATATCATAATAATAATATTACTGGTGAAAACCTTCCTTTTTTCACTCTCTCACTGCGGCGCAGTGGGCGAGTGATGCCCCCACTGCGGCGCAGTGTAATATTACTGGTTGAATTCTCCTTTTTTTCACTCGCTGACTGCGGCGCAGTGTAATATTACTGGTTGAATTCTCCTTTTTTTCACTCGCTCACTGCGGCGCAGTGGGCGAGTGATGCCCCCACTGCGGCGCAGTGTAATATTACTGGTTGAATTCTCCTTTTTTTCACTCGCTGACTGCGGCGCAGTGGGCGAGTGATGCCCCCACTGCGGCGCAGTGTAATATTACTGGTTGAATTCTCCTTTTTTTCACTCGCTGACTGCGGCGCAGTGGGCGTGATACTCTCACTGCGGCGCAGTGGGCGAGTGATGCCCCCACTGCGGCGCAGTGTAATATTACTGGTTGAATTCTCCTTTTTTTCACTCGCTGACTGCGGCGCAGTGGGCAGTATCCCCCACTGCGGCGCAGTGGTCAGTGATACTCTCACTGCGGCGCAGTGGGCGAGTGATGCCCCCACTGCGGCGCAGTGTAATATTACTGGTTGAATTCTCCTTTTTTTCACTCGCTGACTGCGGCGCAGTGGGCACACGCACATCCCACTGCGGCGCAGTGTAATATTACTGGTTGAATTCTCCTTTTTTTCACTCGCTGACTGCGGCGCAGTGGACCTGTTCACCACCACTGCGTCGCAGTATAAATATACTGGTCTCGATGCTCTTTTCCACATAGATGACTGCGGCGCAGTGGACCTGTTCACCACCACTGCGTCGCAGTATAAATATACTGAACCGAAGGCCACACATCAACTTATGAAGACTTGCATATTTTCTATCTCTTTTCACCTTAATAACTCTCGAACTCTCCAATCAACTTCATGGCCTCAAAATTACTCGAAATTGCACCAAACGGAAACGTCTCCTGTTTAGAACCTGAAACCACTAACAAAACCCATAAACGCGCCAAATGCCAGCAAAATCGACTAAAAACATATAATAAAAAGGCCAATAACGATGTGGGCGATGGGTATAAATTGGTCACATCAGGTAATCTAATTAGGCCTACGAATCATTAACGTTCATGTAAATATTATTACCGACTGTTTGTTTGATTCATTGTAAGTTTATTGTTATCATTGCTACTTTGTTGAGATTGAGTGTAGTAAACTACAACTTATGTCATTCAGGTTTGTTCATAATTCGATAGTTATGTGTTGTAATTCATAATATTTCAAGAGCTATGTCGAGAAACAAAAAAAACTTAGACTCGTAACTTCTTTTCGAACATCTCTCGATACTAGTTGTCTTGTTTCGGCCCATCCAAGGTATAAATGCTGGCTACGCCCCTGTTGCTTAGTATTTTACAACTGTACAATGTGGACAGGTTTGTCCATTTGACCAAAGTATTATTTTTCTACTATTTTTTAAGAATGCAAACCTAAATTTTTTGTAAAACTTATAATTAATTTGTACCTTATCTGTGATAAGTATGGTTTACTTTTAGGCTTATAAATTTATCATAATTTAAATATGGAATATAAGTTCGTTATTAAAGGGGTGTTTGGGATTGCGATTTCATCTTAACTTTTGTATTTTCAAAACTGCATTTTGAAAAAACATGTTCATATCTAGTTTTTTAAAACTACATTCTCTCTCTCAATAAACCCAAATAATCACTTTTGTAGCTAAACATTCTTTCTAAGCATCTGTGTTTTGTAAACGCAATAATCAAATAATTCATTTAAAACGCAAATCCAAACATCCTCTAAGAAAAGAAGCTCAAACTACCTAGACTTGTCAAAAATAAACTATACACAAATAAGCAAGATATAAGCGACCAAACAACCCTAAGACTAGGAATGAGCAAGAAAGTCCAAGTCCTGATCTCGTCTCGGTATTGTTCCGGGTATCTAAAATGGGGTCGGGACCGGTATCCATTTTTGGTAGTTCACAGGATTGGTAGCAGGACGGTACCGAGGAAATCCAAATATCACCTGAAAATAACGGTACCATACTACTATAGATTCATATGAGACCGGTACCAAGTTTTAATGGTTTTTAGGACTGATATCATTGGTATCGTATGAACATTGGACGGTTACATGCCTATTTTTACCCTAAATTTCGTTATATATTAATAAGATAACAAAGCACGTCAAATCTATAAAGAATAACAAAAAAAAGAAACAGATAATGGGATATGACGTTACATGTTTAATGGGCTTAGGTTAGGGTTAGGTAAAACGGATGGGGTTAGTCATTACCATCTAGGTGGAGTGGTAGATGTTTTTTTTTTTTTTTTTTTTTTTTTTTTTTTTTTTTTTTTTTTTTTTTTTTTTTTTTTTTTTTTTTTTTTTTTTTTTTTTTCTTTTTTTTTTTTTTTTTTTTTTTTTTTTTTTTTTTTTTTTTTTTTTTTTTTTTTTTTTTTTTTTTTTTTTTTTTTTTTTTTTTTTTTTTTTTTTTTTTTTTTTTTTTTTTTTTTTTTTTTTTTTTTTTTTTTTTTTTTTTTTTTTTTTTTTTTTTTTTTTTTTTTTTTTTTTTTTTTTTTTTTTTTTTTTTTTTTTTTTTTTTTTTTTTTTTTTTTTTTTTTTTTTTTTTTTTTTTTTTTTTTTTTTTTTTTTTTTTTTTTTTTTTTTTTTTTTTTTTTTTTTTTTTTTTTTTTTTTTTTTTTTTTTTTTTTTTTTTTTTTTTTTTTTTTTTTTTTTTTTTTTTTTTTTTTTTTTTTTTTTTTTTTTTTTTTTTTTTTTTTTTTTTTTTTTTTTTTTTTTTTTTTTTTTTTTTTTTTTTTTTTTTTTTTTTTTTTTTTTTTTTTTTTTTTTTTTTTTTTTTTTTTTTTTTTTTTTTTTTTTTTTTTTTTTTTTTTTTTTTTTTTTTTTTTTTTTTTTTTTTTTTTTTTTTTTTTTTTTTTTTTTTTTTTTTTTTTTTTTTTTTTTTTTTTTTTTTTTTTTTTTTTTTTTTTTTTTTTTTTTTTTTTTTTTTTTTTTTTTTTTTTTTTTTTTTTTTTTTTTTTTTTTTTTTTTTTTTTTTTTTTTTTTTTTTTTTTTTTTTTTTTTTTTTTTTTTTTTTTTTTTTTTTTTTTTTTTTTTTTTTTTTTTTTTTTTTTTTTTTTTTTTTTTTTTTTTTTTTTTTTTTTTTTTTTTTTTTTTTTTTTTTTTTTTTTTTTTTTTTTTTTTTTTTTTTTTTTTTTTTTTTTTTTTTTTTTTTTTTTTTTTTTTTTTTTTTTTTTTTTTTTTTTTTTTTTTTTTTTTTTTTTTTTTTTTTTTTTTTTTTTTTTTTTTTTTTTTTTTTTTTTTTTTTTTTTTTTTTTTTTTTTTTTTTTTTTTTTTTTTTTTTTTTTTTTTTTTTTTTTTTTTTTTTTTTTTTTTTTTTTTTTTTTTTTTTTTTTTTTTTTTTTTTTTTTTTTTTTTTTTTTTTTTTTTTTTTTTTTTTTTTTTTTTTTTTTTTTTTTTTTTTTTTTTTTTTTTTTTTTTTTTTTTTTTTTTTTTTTTTTTTTTTTTTTTTTTTTTTTTTTTTTTTTTTTTTTTTTTTTTTTTTTTTTTTTTTTTTTTTTTTTTTTTTTTTTTTTTTTTTTTTTTTTTTTTTTTTTTTTTTTTTTTTTTTTTTTTTTTTTTTTTTTTTTTTTTTTTTTTTTTTTTTTTTTTTTTTTTTTTTTTTTTTTTTTTTTTTTTTTTTTTTTTTTTTTTTTTTTTTTTTTTTTTTTTTTTTTTTTTTTTTTTTTTTTTTTTTTTTTTTTTTTTTTTTTTTTTTTTTTTTTTTTTTTTTTTTTTTTTTTTTTTTTTTTTTTTTTTTTTTTTTTTTTTTTTTTTTTTTTTTTTTTTTTTTTTTTTTTTTTTTTTTTTTTTTTTTTTTTTTTTTTTTTTTTTTTTTTTTTTTTTTTTTTTTTTTTTTTTTTTTTTTTTTTTTTTTTTTTTTTTTTTTTTTTTTTTTTTTTTTTTTTTTTTTTTTTTTTTTTTTTTTTTTTTTTTTTTTTTTTTTTTTTTATATTTATATATTTTTTATTTGAAAATTTTTAATTACCCTTTTTATATTTAATCTTACATTGTTGTGTTTTTTTATTTTTGAAAATGGTTTGAAAACTTGGTTTTGATCGTGGATCATATTAATTCTTTAACTGTCACATGTTTTTAGTATTAGTTAATCTCAAAACCTTTTCAAACATTTTCAAACACAATACACATTTATAAAACTTTTGCACTAACTTAGGTAAACATAGCTAGTTATTCACCGAGTAGCAATTTCAATCTTTATGTTTGCGTATTTTATTTTCATGTCATTCCCTTTACATACTCCCATTGGTACCTCTCTCAAGGACTATTTTTGGGCGGGAACTTATATTCATACCAAACATTTTAATAAATTTATCAAACTATACAGACTTTATAACATACTGTAAAGGTGTTTAATGCATAACTTTGATAGATTAATTAAACTAAATGGTACAAATATCAACTCCCTTTTTGTGCCACCAATCGAAAGTCATATTGGCATTTGCCATAATGCCATCCCTAGCATGCCTTTTGTAATAATTCTTTACCTTAACAGTTATATTCTCTTGTTAAGATAATTGTTGTATTTATATTTAGAAAAAATAACCGTTGGCCATTTAGCACTTCTAATTCTTTATGTTTTGTTTTGAATGTATTGAATTATTATGTAGGCTTCCAATGGATCTCACCGAAGAACAGCAGGTTACAAATAATATTACTTGTTTAAATTAAAATTTGAAGTATTATATCGGTTACTTTCCTTAAAAAGCACATGTACTTTTCGATTTACACCAATTAATAAACACTCAAACCGACCCATTTAATGTTATGCATGTTCAAACCAAAGTTTGGTTAAATGGACAAAAGGAAAAAATACATGTGGTTTTTATGGAAACTAACACAAAGGAGACATCCTCCATTATATATTAACTTAAAGGGAGGGTATCATAATATAACGACTCATACCAACCATCAATAAGGTGAATATAAGGTATGAAAGTTACCGCACATCAATTTTTTAAGTCATTAAATTTATATGGTCTATATCATTTATTTATTACGAGAGAAAGGTACCCGTGCGTTGCGGCGGTAATGATGATATAATGGCGGCGGCGGTGACGGGTGGTGGTGGTGAGCGGCGGTGGTGAGCGGCGGTGGTGGCGGCGGAGATTGGTGGTGGTGGCTGTGGCGGTGGCGCCAGTCAGTAGTAGAAGTTATTGATGTAATGTGGCTATGATGTATGGTATATCATTACATACCCCTTGGGGTATTTTGTATATTACATACCCCTCTGGTGTTTTGTATCATTACATACCCCTATGGTGACTTTTGTATCATTACATACCCCTATGGTGACCTTTTGTATCATTACATACCCCTATGGTGACTTTTGTATCATTACATACCCCTATGGGACTTTTGTATCATTACATACCCCTATGGGATTTTGTATCATTACATACCCCTATGGGACTTTTGTATCATTACATACCCCTATGGGATTTTGTATCATTACATACCCCTATGGGACTTTTGTATCATTACATACCCCTATGGTGTTTTGTATCATTACATACCCCTATGGTGACCTTTTGTATCATTACATACCCCTATGGTGACCTTTTGTATCATTACATACCCCTATGGTGCTTTTGTATCATTACATACCCCTATGGTGACCTTTTGTATCATTACATACCCCTATGGGATTTTGTATCATTACATACCCCTATGGGACTTTTGTATCATTACATACCCCTATGGGATTTTGTATCATTACATACCCCTATGGGACTTTTGTATCATTACATACCCCTATGGTGTTTTGTATCATTACATACCCCTATGGGACCTTTTGTATCATTACATACCCCTCTGGTGTTTTGTATCATTACATACCCCTATGGTGACCTTTTGTATCATTACATACCCCTATGGTGACCTTTTGTATCATTACATACCCCTATGGTGACTTTTGTATCATTACATACCCCTATGGGACTTTTGTATCATTACATACCCCTATGGGATTTTGTATCATTACATACCCCTATGGGACTTTTGTATCATTACATACCCCTATGGGATTTTGTATCATTACATACCCCTATGGGACTTTTGTATCATTACATACCCCTATGGTGTTTTGTATCATTACATACCCCTATGGTGACCTTTTGTATCATTACATACCCCTATGGTGACCTTTTGTATCATTACATACCCCTATGGTGCTTTTGTATCATTACATACCCCTATGGTGACCTTTTGTATCATTACATACCCCTATGGGATTTTGTATCATTACATACCCCTATGGGACTTTTGTATCATTACATACCCCTATGGGATTTTGTATCATTACATACCCCTATGGGACTTTTGTATCATTACATACCCCTATGGTGTTTTGTATCATTACATACCCCTATGGGACCTTTTGTATCATTACATACCCCTCTGGTGTTTTGTATCATTACATACCCCTATGGTGACCTTTTGTATCATTACATACCCCTATGGTGACCTTTTGTATCATTACATACCCCTATGGTGACTTTTGTATCATTACATACCCCTATGGGACTTTTGTATCATTACATACCCCTATGGGATTTTGTATCATTACATACCCCTATGGGACTTTTGTATCATTACATACCCCTATGGGATTTTGTATCATTACATACCCCTATGGGACTTTTGTATCATTACATACCCCTATGGTGTTTTGTATCATTACATACCCCTATGGTGACCTTTTGTATCATTACATACCCCTATGGTGACCTTTTGTATCATTACATACCCCTATGGTGCTTTTGTATCATTACATACCCCTATGGTGACCTTTTGTATCATTACATACCCCTATGGGATTTTGTATCATTACATACCCCTATGGGACTTTTGTATCATTACATACCCCTATGGGATTTTGTATCATTACATACCCCTATGGTGACCTTTTGTATCATTACATACCCCTATGGTGACCTTTTGTATCATTACATACCCCTGGGGTATGTCATATTATTAAGTTCCGCCCCTCTCGTTTTTTCGTATCATTACATACCCCTATGGTGACCTTTTGTATCATTACATATCCCTCATTCTAACAGAGGTTAGTTGTACTCCGTCAAGGCCCTCATGTGCATTGCACATGAGGGTATTTTCGTACTTTAGCTATTTTCTTCCCCAAAACAATTCTTCCAAAAACTAATCCATATCCATAATATATAACCTGCTTAGATCAACCCAACCAAAATCAATATCTATATGACTATATCTACTTATCTATATCCACACATATACTATAACAATAACAATACATACATATACAGGTATACATATATACAAAATCAATCCAACAAACTGATTCAAAATTAAACCCACGAACAAACAATATCTCTATCTGTATCTATACATACAGATCTTGAATAACAATAATTCTAAATAATATTTGCATAATAAATAATTCTAAATAATAATATTTGCAAATCAATATCTATATTTGTATCTATACGAACAGATCTCGAATATTCATAAATGAATACCAAAATTGCAGAAAGATCATCCATAGATTCATATATACCCACCACTACCATAATCGGTTTTGGGATTGAATAGGGTCTAAAAGAGAAGCCAGAAATCTGGAACTCCGGCGGTGGTCGGGTTTGATGAAGAAAATTCTTGCCAGAAAATCTGGAACTCCGGCGGTTTCGTGGTTTGAAAACATTGAAAAAACTAGAGGTTTGGATCACTGTACTACATTACACTCTTTTGTTTTAAGGTTTCCTAATTTCTATATAGGAAGTGATCGATATATTGATATTCGATGTATTCATTCAATTGCATAACTAACTAATGAATGATAATGTTGTGTACTTGTGTGTAAGAGGCACTGTTTTAAATAATGTGTATTATGTGTGTGTGGGAATATATAGATTTATACAGGGTGTAATTAGGTATAGATCTATGTATTTATTAATTTGTAGGGTTTATTAAATTTAGAGTGTTAGATCTGGAAAAGGAAACATGATTTTAGGTCGTCAGATCTTGGAAAAAAATAAGGATGAAAAAATAATGTTTTAGAGGTAAAAGGACAAACATACCCTCATGTGCAATGCAAATGAACGAGTTAACAGAGCTTGACTAACGTCTGTTAGAATGAGGGATATGTAATGATACAAAAAGTCACCATAGGGGTATGTAATGATACGAAAAAACGAGAGGGACGAAACTCAATAATATGACATACCCCAGGGGTATGTAATGAAATTTTCTCATAAATATATATCCCCACACATTTGGTGGGGCATTCACTTTTCAATATTCAGATGGTATAGAGCCTTGTCTTTTCCCCTCCCACTAACTCCCTCCTTTCTTCTTCTGTACCTTTTGTCTTCCCCGTCAGTTTTTCTTTTCTCTTCCGTCATGTCTTCCTCATCAGACATCAACATCCCTTTGAACACCATCATTCATATGCTAACCATCAAACTTGGTTCCTCTAATTACCTGTTATGGAAAAATCAAATCATCCCTATTCTCTCTATTCAAAATCTTCTCAATCACGTGGATGGAACCAGTACTCCTCCTCCCGCTACTCTAACGGTGGCAGATAAAACTGTTGACAACCCTGCATATTCACCATGGGTCTTGGCAGATCAAAAAACAGTTATTATCCTTCATGCCTCTCTATCCGAGGAAGCCGTCACACTGATTGTCGGTTTGTCCACCGCCCGACAAATCTGGTCAGCCCTTGAGGCCGCCTATGGTAACTCCTCCATCGAAAGGGTTCACACCATCCGTGATCAGCTTCGACTTATTCAAAAGGGAACTAAATCTGTTGCCGAATATGGTCGGGTATTCAAAAACCTTTGTGATCAACTTGCAGCTGTTGGGCATCCCGTTGATGACAGTGACCAACTCCACTGGTTTCTTTGTGGCTTAGGTCCTTCTTTTGAAACTTTCTCTACCACAATCCGATCTGTTAGACCCGCTCCATCTTTTGCTGATTTGCTTGCTCGAACGGAGAGCCATGAAATATTTTATCAAGCCCTGCATCGATCCTCATCTCCTACTGTTGCCTTTACTGCCACTCGCCAGCCGCCACCTTCGGGTGGTCGTGGTCGTGGTGGTACGTCAACTAGGGCAGCAACTCAAAATGGTGGCCGGGGTCGTGGGAGACGCCCACCTTATTGCCAATTATGCCGAACCAATGGCCACTATGCTAATAAGTGTCCTCAGTTACCATCCTTTTCTAAGCAACCCCTTGCTGTTAATGATGACCTCGCCAAAGCCTTTGCTGCTCAATGCAATGTTGCTACAGCTGCTCCAGATTGGTTTTTTGATTCTGCTGCTACAGATCACATGACGCCTACTCCTGATAATGTTAATAATGCCACTCCGGCCATAGGTACCAACTCTGTTATTTTTGGGAATAACTAGTGCCTTCCAATTTCACACATGGGTTCCTCTCGTATTCCTAATAATGTGGTCTTAAAGGATATCTTGGTTGTGCCTCATCTAACCAAAAACCTTTTATCAGTCAGTAAACTTACCCGAGATAATCATGTGGATGTTCTGTTTTCTTATCCTAATTTCTTTGTTCAGGATTGGACCACAAGACGGGTGTTGGCCCAAGGCAGATGTGAACAAGGGCTTTATGTTTTGCAGTCAGGACCACAGGCCTTGATTGCCTACAATAAGACACCCAAAGCCTCTTTTGAAACTTGGCACTCTAGGCTTGGGCATGTTAATTTTGATATTTTATTTTCTTTGCAAAAACTTGGACTATTATCATTTACTTCTGTACTTCCCAAACCAGGGGTTTGCTTATCATGTCAAATGGCCAAGTGTCATAAATTACCTTTTGAATTGAATTCTAAACGTGCAACTCATCCTCTTGATCTAATTCATTGTGATGTTTGGGGGCCTTCACCAGTTGAGTCCCGTGATAATTTTCGATATTATATTGTGTTTGTGGATGATCATTCCCGATTCTCATGGTTCTATCCTTTGTCTCGAAAATTTGATGTATATAAAGCTATTGAGGTTTTTGTTACATTCGTTCAAACTCAATTTTCATGCAAGATCAAAGTCTTTCAAAGTGACGGTGGCACCGAGTTTGTTAATCACCGTGTTCGGGACTTGTTTGATGCTAATGGGACTCATCACCGACTATCTTGTCCATACACGCCTCCTCAAAATGCTAGAGCCAAACGAAAACATCGTCACATTGTGGAAACCGGGTTGGCGATGCTTTTCAAGGCAAATTTACCCTCCAGCTTTTCGGTGGATGCATTTACCTCGGCATTTCATATTATCAACCGGTTACCTACTAAGGTGTTAGATGGGAAATCTCCATTTGAAATTCTTTATCATCGTGTCCCAGATTACAATACATTTCGGACATTTGGTTGTCGGGTATTTCCTTATCTTCGACATTATTCTGAACATAAACTAGCCCTACGTAGCCTTCCATGTGTATTTATTGGCTATAGCTCCAAATATAAAGGGTTTCGTTGCCTTGACCCTGTCACCTCCCGGATTTATGTCTCCCGCCATGCCCAATTTGACGAGGCACTGTTCCCATTTTCCTCGTCGACTGCTGTTGAACAAAACCTTGATTTACCCATCCTCACCTTTTCAGATTACCCCACTGTTAAATCAAACAACCCTCCTGATTCCCCTTGCCAACAGCCTTCTGCTATGTCCTCTCCATGCACTCTCTGCATGGATCCTCTTCCAAATCCATAACCTGCCTAACCTTTAGCTCCTCACAGTACCACACATGTACCCTCTCCTCCATCACCCCCTCCTGCCCCTCAACAACCATTGATCTCGGCTACCACAAGTTCATCTCATCCTATGATTACTCGATCCAAAGCCGGGATCTTTAAACCTCGTCACATCGCTAATTTGTCTCAACTTAAGCACCTTCCCCTACATTGTGCTCTCCATGCAACCGTTGATCCGACCTCCTTTAAAACCGCTGAAAAGGATCCCAAGTATGTTAGGGCAATGCAACAAGAACTTGTTGCCTTGCATAAGAATAACACTTGGTCCCTTGTTCCCCGTCCAACAAACCGGAAAATTGTGGGCTCTAAATGGCTTTATCGAACTAAGTTTCACTCTGATGGCTCGGTGGAACGTTACAAAGCACGCCTTGTCGCCCAAGGCTTCTGTCAAACACCTGGTTTTGACTACTCCCATACATTCAGTCCTGTTGTGAAGGCTTCAACTGTTCGCATCATTCTCTCACTTGTTGTCATTCACAAATGGAAGTTACATCAACTTGATGTCAACAACGCCTTTTTACATGGTCACCTTGATGAGTGTGTTTACATGGAGCAACCTCCGGGTTTTGCTCATCCTAGCTTTCCTCGTCACGTTTGCAAACTAAATAAAGCATTATACGGTCTCAAACAAGCACCTAGAGCATGGTTTCACCGTTTGAGCAGTTTTCTTCTTGTTAATGGTTTCAAGGGGAGTCGGGATGACACATCTTTATTTGTGTTCCAAAGAGACATGTGTATTATGTATCTGCTGGTTTATGTTGATGATTTGATTCTTACGGGCAGTGATGAGAAAGTAATCACATCATTTATTTCCAGATTGCATAAGGAGTTTGCTATCAAGGATTTGGGTCATTTAAATTATTTTCTTGGCCTTGAAGTTACATACTTTCAGGACGGGCTCTTTCTTAATCAATCTAAGTATGCCCGGGAGATACTAACTCGAGCCCACATGATGGATGCTAAACCATGCTTCACACCACTGTCAACTAACATTTCATTTATCAAGGATGGTGAACCGTATTCTGATCCTAAACACTATCGTGCTATAGTTGGAGCATTACAATACTTGACTATTACACGCCCGGATATTTCCTATGCTGTCAACCAGGTGAGTCAGTTTTTGAGTGCCCCGACTACTGATCATTATCAGCAGGTTAAACGCATTCTCAGGTACATTAAAGAGACGTTGGCCTATGGCTTGACTTTTGCTGCCCAATTACAGCCAGCCTTACTTGGCTTCTCTGATGCGGATTGGGCTAGGTGCCTTGAAACCCGACGCTCTACATATGGCTATTCGATTTTCTTAGGGGGGAATCTTGTATCCTGGAGTGCAAAGAAGCAAGAAGCCCCACTGTCTCACGGTCAAGTTGTGAATCTGAGTATCGTGCCATGGCAAACACTGCAGCAGAACTTATTTGGATCTCCCACCTCCTTCAAGAACTTCATGCTCTACCTGCTAGTCGTCCGACCCTCCTATGTGATAATAGGAGTGCTATTTTTCTTACTCAAAATCCTATCTCACACAAACGAGTCAAACATATTGAACTAGATTACACTTTATTCGAGAATTAGTTACTACTGGAAAGTTACACACCCGCTTCATTCCAAACAAGCTTCAAGTGGCAGACATCTTCACAAAAAGTTTACCCCGTCCACAGTTTGAGTTCTTTCGGCGTATGATGTGGCTCAATTTATACATATCTTCCACATCTTATTTGGACGTTTTGTATACGAATTATAGCCGTTTATACTTGTTTTGTGGTGCGTTATGGTATTTGCTAGTGGTTTCAGGTCTACAGCAGGTACATCGCTCATAATGGTAGAAAGCAGCTCAGAAATGGTCCATATGCACTAACGGATGAAGAACGAAGCTGAAATGCCCAAAAGAGGACAGACTCGCGGCGCGACCAGAACCATTCGCGGCGCGAGCCTTAACAAAAATGGCCTCGCGGCGCGACCATGAAAAATCGCGACGCGACAAAAGTCCCTGTTTTGAAAGGCTCCAATGTTGGCACGACTCGCGACGCGAGAAGGCCATTCGCGGCGCGACCAGACGCTGAACTGTCAGATTTCTCTCTCCTGGGGTATAAATACAAACCCCCACTCTACCCTAAACCTAATGTTGGACACTTGAGCCTCCATACTTAACTCCTAGCCGTTTTTGAAGGGTTTTCTAAGGGTTTTCACTCCTCCAACATCATTTTGAAGATTTGAAGACTTATTTTGGCTATAGTTACTTATTGTAGCTCGGTTGTAACCTCGATTTGGATTTCTACTCTATATTTGGTACATTATGCTCTTTTCTCTCATTGAATATTTAGTTCTTTTTATCATGAGTAGCTAAATCTCTATACATCTATGAAGATGAAGTGAAGCAATTAGTTATGGTTGCATAATATTTTGAATTCAAGTTGGTTTTACTTAACATTTTGTCAAGATCTTAATGAAGTGATTTCTTATACTTATACTTGTGTACTTGGTGATATTTGTGTTCTTCGATAGTGGTACTAGTTGAATGCAAGTATTATTCTAGTTGTTTGTCTATGAATAACTATTGCTAGGTCATGGTATGATAGTAGAGAATGCAAGTCTAATAGGAATTACTTTGTTAAGTGGATTTAACGGATGGTGGTACCACGTTTCTTTCACAAAGATAAAATTGTTATTTAAATAGTCAAATAAACTAGTCAGTTCAAGGAATTGTAATAAGGATGGTGGTACCACGTTTCTTTCACAAAGATAAAATTGTTATTTAAATAGTCAAATAAACTAGTCAGTTCAAGGAATTGTAATAAGGATGGTGGTACCACTTGTTGCAAGAAATTGTATTGATTAGGTGATTGAGTCGATTGTACAAACGGAGTGCACGCCATTTGTGTTTTTGTCTTGTCACGATTATTATCACCAACGATAAAGAATTTTGAGCTTAACTATATGCAACCTAAACTTCTTGTGTAACGGATTCGACATAGATGACTTTTTAATTATTTGTTTACACTCAAACTATTTTAGTGTGCTCTCGATTGACGCCGGTTGAGTACTTTTATCTACTTGTTAATTACATAGCTTTCGGAAACGCAAAGTGACAAGTCGGTCACAAACCAAACTTTCTCTTGTTTTACATTTTCACAACCTTTAGTACAACATTCAGTCCTTGTGTTCGATCCTGGTCTTGCCAGTTAACTATATTACATACGAACGGGTACACTGCCCGTAAGTGTGTGGTAGTCAGTAAACGGTAGATCTTGTTATAAATTTTTAAACTAGATTTCACACATCAAGTTTTTGGCGCCGCTGCCGGGGATTGATTCTAAGTACTTTTGGTTTAGATTCTGTGAATCGATCCTTTTTCGTGCTTTGCACGGAGAAGTTACTTGCTTTATTTTATTTTGCTTTAATTGTACCCCAGGTGCTATTAAGGTTTTGTTTGTTGTGTTGTGTTCGCAGATTATTTACAGGTAGTGGATGAACACTCGAGCTTCTGGGAAACCATTAGCCAAGGCCACATCTAACCCCGAAAAACTTAAAAAGCGCACCAAAACACAAACGTCACAACCATCATCATCCGAACCATTTTTCATAAACACCAACTCCACCTGAATCGCCAAAACCGGACATCAACATGGCCGGTCAACAAAATAATCCGCCCGATCTCTTCAACATGAAAATCGAGGACCTTCCTCGAACCATACCTACAACTCGCCGATCGGCCATCCGTGCACCCGAGATCGACACTTTCGCGGTGAAAGGTAACCATTTACAGATGGTTAAGGATTTATGCTTTGATGGATGGCATAAAAGAGACCCTCATGAGCATCTTGACAAGTTCGAGATGATTTGCAATCTATTCAACTATGGGGAAAACCAAGCCAACAATGTTAAGATGACGCTTTTTCCTATGTCTCTCACGGGAGAGGCTCACAAATGGTTGAAAGGATTAGCGCCGGATAGTTTGACTACTTGGGGGGCGGTTAAGGAAGCTTTTATAGATAGATTCTTTCCGGCTAATCGGGAAAGAGAGCTTAGGCTTGTTATCCGTTCTTTCAGACAAGACGAGGATGAGTCGATAGTTGAAGCTTGGTTAAGGATGAAGGATCTTTTGTGGGAATGTCCCGGGCATGGGGTGAGTGACACCGAAGTTGTGGGGATATTTTTGGATGGAATGAATAGGGAAAACTACGAGAAGATGGTAATGACTTGTGGGGGTAGTATTAGCTACAAGACCTCAAGTGAGCTTTGGAAGATGTTTGAGGATATGGCAAAAGCTCAAGTCTCTAGACCGTCGAATAGGGATAGGAGATCACGTAAGGTAGTAGCTCGGGTGGATGATGGTGAAACATCCGAGGTAGTCACTGAAATTCGAAAACTTTCAAACCGAATGGATGAAAGGTTCTCTATGGTGGAGAACAACTTTGGTGGGCTTGAGCGTGATGTGAAGATCATGGCGGGGGGATGTGTTCATTGTGGTGGTCCACACCATCCTGATGAGTGTGATTCTATGACACAAGAAGATGTGAACTTTGTGCAAAATCAACGCCAAGGAAATTATCAATCTCTCTTCCAACGTGGTGGCAACTACCAAGGCCGCTACCAAGGTAACTCTTCGAATTCTTCTAATTTTTATTCTAACAATCGTGGTGGAAATTTTCAAGGTAGGTGGCAAAAAGATGATACTCATGGAGCACCTCAACAACAACAACCACCCTCACCTCCAAGGAAGGAGGAAAATCAAGATGAAAGCTCGCCTCTCATGGCCATGATGGCCAAGTTTCTTGATAAACAAGACAAGAGGGAGGAAGCTCAAGAGAAGCGAAACGCTTCAATGGAAAACTATTCCAAGCTTTTGAATGAAAAGATTGGGGGGTTGCATGACAAGATTGACATTAGCAATAGCAACAACCAAGCTTAAAGCACACAATGGGAACCATGATAATCAAAGGCAAGTTACCGAAATTCTAACAACTTATAACTACATGTATAATGAAAGTGACCCTTTTACACCAACACTCTCTACAACCAAAAAGATGCAAATAATAACAATATACTTGGATCTATTTCTAACTTGGAAAAGAGAATCGATAGAATGGGCAATCAACAAAGGCAACCGGGTACTCTTCCAAGCAATACCCAACAAAACCCAAATCAAGACAAAGGTCAATGGAGAAAGGGGGATGACAAGTACAAAGGACCCCAACACCGGAATGAAACCGTTAATGCCATAACCACGCGGTCCGGGAAGGTAACTACGCCTCCTATTGATAATTCTCGTATTTATAATGTTTCTCCTTTAGTTGGGCAGTTTGATGAGGAAGACGATGAAGAGGTAGAGATGGAATCACCACCGGTGGTCACTACTTCGGTTCCTAAAGCCACACCAATCAAGGAACCCGAAGTCAAGCCCTACAAGCCCAAGATTCCTTTTCCTCAACGCTTGAGGAAGGAAAAGATTCAAGAACAATACAACAAGTTCTTTGACATGATCAAAACGGTGACAATCAATGTGCCGTTAGTTGATCTCATTTCGGGCATGCCTAATTATGCCAAGTTTATCAAAGAGCTAGTGACGGATAAGAAGAAGCTTGAGGAAGCAAAGGCAACATTTTTCAATGAGGAATGCTCGGCGGTAATCCAAAATAAGCTTCCACCTAAGCTTTCGGATCCAGGAAGTTTTCTCATCACTTGTACTTTTAGTAGGAAATTGTCTTATAAAGCGTTAGCCGACCTAGGAGCAAGCATCAACTTGATGCCTTTTTCAATTTTTAGAAAGCTTTCTTTGGGTAAGTTGAAACCCACCAAAATGAGCATTCGCCTAGCGGATCATTCTTTTCAATACCCATTGGGGGTGGCCGAAAACTTGCTAGTGCAAGTAGGCCAATTTGTTTTCCCGGTAGATTTTGTTATTTTGGAAATGGAGGAGGACACCAAGGTGCCTCTCATTTTGGGCCGACCATTCTTATATACCGCGGATGCTATCATTCGGGTAAAGGACAAGGAAATTTCCTTGGGTGTCGGAGAAGACCGGATTGTGTTTAAAATTGAAAAAGCTTTGCAACATTCTTATTCTTCCGATGACACTTGTTTTAAGATTGATGTTATAGATGATGCGGTTGAATTAGAGGCATTGGAACTTGTTGGAATTGATGGTGAAGAAAATGATGGCTTGGCTAGTATTGGAGAGGGAGATGTCGCTAGTGACCAAGTTGAGGAAATTGAAGAGATCTTGGCACTAAGCATGGATGACACTCCATTGGAGGAAGATGGCTTTGAAGAAATTGAGCGAATTCCAAGTAGTAAGTTGCCCACTTCACTTGATAATCCTCCTACGGATTTAGAGCTCAAACCATTGCCCGATCATCTAGAATATGCATTCTTGGAAGGTACATCTCTACTTCCCGTTGTTATCTCCTCATCACTTTCGGGTGAGGAAAAGGCTAGACTTATGTCCATTCTAAAGGCCCATAAAAAGGCCTTTGCATGGAAGACATCCGATATACCCGGGATAAGCCCCGATTTTTGCAAACACAAAATCAATTTAATTGAAAATGTGAAACCGGTTATTCAAAGGCAAAGAAGGCTTAATCCTAACATGAAGGATGTTGTGAAAAAGGAAATTGTTAAATTACTTGATGCGGGGATCATTTTTCCAATATCGGATAGTCCATGGGTTAGCCCGGTACATTGTGTACCAAAGAAGGGTGGTATGACCGTTGTTACTAATGAGAATAATGAATTGGTCCCAACTCGGACGGTCACCGGTTGGAGAGTTTGTATAGATTACCGCAAGTTAAATGAGGCCACCAAAAAGGACCATTTTCCTTTACCCTTCATGGACCAAATGCTTGAAAGGTTAGCGGGTAATGAATTTTTCTGTTTTCTTGATGGTTTTTACGGGTACTTCCAAATACCCATTGATCCTAATGACCAAGAGAAAACAACTTTACTTGTCCTTTCGGAACATATGCTTATTGCCGCATGCCTTTTGGTTTATGTAATGCACCGGGAACTTTTCAAAGATGCATGTTGGCCATTTTTCAAGATATGATTGAAACCTCCATGGAAGTTTTCATGGATGATTTTTCGGTATTTGGTGACTCTTTTGAAAGTTGTTTAACAAATTTGGATAAAATGCTTGATAGATGTGAGAAAGCACATTTGGTGCTTAATTGGGAAAAATGTCATTTTATGGTCAAAGAGGGCATTGTGTTGGGTCACAAGGTTTCAAGGGCGGGTCTTGAGGTTGACAAAGCCAAAATTGATGTCATGACTAAATTACCTCCACCTACCAATGTGAAGTCGGTAAGAGGTTTTCTAGGTCATGCCGGTTTTTACCGTCGTTTTATCAAAGATTTTTCTAAAATCACAAGACTCATGACTAGATTGTTGGAAAAAGATGTCCCTTTTGAGTTTAATGATGAGTGTCTTAATGCTTTTTCTATTTTAAAAGATAAATTGACGAATGCTCCAATCATGACTTCACCCAATTGGTCTCTACCCTTTGAACTTATGTGTGATGCTAGCGATTTCGCTTTGGGGGCCGTTCTTGGCCAAAGGGATGAGAAGCATTTTCGTCCAATCTATTTTGCTAGCAAAACCCTAAATCCCGCACAACAAAACTACACCGTGACCGAAAAAGAGTTGTTGGCGGTGGTGTATGCCTTTGACAAGTTTCGACCTTACTTGGTGTTGAACAAAACCATTGTGTTCACCGACCATTCGGCATTAAAGTACTTGTTCTCAAAACAAGATGCTAAACCCCGCTTGCTTCGTTGGGTCTTGCTTTTGCAAGAATTTGATATCGAAATTAAGGACAAAAGTGGGGCTGAAAATGTTGCCGCCGACCACTTGAGTAGGCTCGAAAACCCTCACCTTGAGGAGTTGAAAGAGCATGAAATTAACGATTCTTTTCCCGATGAGTTTTTAATGCAGGTGGAGGATGAGGAGGCACCATGGTACGCCGATATCGCTAACTATTTGTGTGCAGGAATTTTGCCAAAGGGATGGTCCTCCCAACAAAGGAAAAAGTTCTTTTCAGAAATCAAGCATTACTTTTGGGAGGAGCCATATTTGTTTAGGGTGTGTGCGGATGGTATGATCCGAAGATGCATTTGGGGTGGTGAGACTAGGAAGATTTTGGATGAATGTCACTACGGTCCTACCGGAGGGCATTATGGGCCATCGGTGACGGGAAAGAAGGTTTTCGATGCGGGTTTCTATTGGCCCACAATCTTCAAAGAAGCTCAAACGCTTGTGGAAACATGTGATGCATGTCAAAGGCAAGGTAATATCACAAAAAGGGACGAAATGCCCCAACAAGCAATTCAAGTTTGTGAGGTCTTTGACGTGTGGGGAATCGATTTCATGGGCCCATTTCCTCCGTCCAACAAGTGTCTCTATATTTTGGTGGCGGTGGATTATGTCTCTAAATGGGCTGAAGCAAAAGCCTTGCCTACCAATGATGGCAAGGTTGTGATTGATTTCTTAAAGGCTTTGTTTAGCCGATTTGGAATGCCAAGAGCTTTGATAAGCGACCGGGGCACTCATTTTGCCAATCATCAATTGGCGAAAGTCTTGAAAAGGTATGGAGTTACCCATCGTTTCTCAACTTCCTATCACCCACAAACTAGTGGGCAAGTTGAGAACACCAACCGTGCTTTGAAGAGGATACTTGAGAAGACCGTTGATGGAAACCCTAAGTCATGGTCCAAGAAGTTGGATGATGCCCTATGGGCGTTTCGAACCGCTTTCAAGACTCCCATCGGTACTACTCCATACCGACTTCTCTATGGGAAGACTTGCCATTTACCGATGGAAATTGAGCATAAGGCATATTGGGCTTTAAAGCATTGCAACATGGACTTGGTGGAAGCCGGAGAAACGAGAATGCTTCAACTCCATGAGCTTGATGAGCTTAGACATGGTGCTTACGACAATTCGTTGTTATACAAAGAAAAGACAAAAGTTTGGCACGACAAGAAGCTCAAAAGAAAGGATTTCAAGGTGGGAGATAAGGTCTTGTTGTTTCTCTCTAAGTTCAAGATCCACCAACCAAAGCTTACGTCTAGGTGGAATGGACCGTTTGCTATCAAGCATGTATATTCTTCGGGATATGTCGAGTTGTTTAGAGAGGATGGGAGCTCATTCATTGTCAACGGACATCGGCTAAAGCTTTATCATGAAGAAGAAGTTGCGGAGGGAGCCGTGGTTGAGAAGCTCCAACTTTTTGCTTGAAATTGAGGTTTGATCGAGTCAGGCTCATGACTCGTAAATAAACAAAGCGCTTCGCGGGAGGCAACCCGTGTGTTTTTATCATTTGTATTTGTTTTCCGTAGTTTTGTTCTGTTTTTATGTTTTTAGTTGAGATTCGCAGGTGAGAAATGACTTTGTGTGGACCGGGAGGCGCAAAAGTGCGTTAAAATGCAAAAATTCTGGGAAGAGCAGAACAATCGCGGCGCGATCAGTCCACTCGCGGCGCGAGATTTGGGAGAATTTCGAGAAGTTTGGTCAGAGGTTTTTATCGCGGCGCGATATTGGCTTCTCGCGACGCGATGGTCAAAAACAACTGCATCGCGGCGCGATGGTGTTTTCTCGCGACGCGATGGTCAAAAACAACTGAATCGCGGCGCGATGGTGTTTGGTCGCGGCGCGATGTCAAAACAACTGAATCGCGGCGCGATAGTGGTCTCTCGCGACGCGATGGTCAAAAACAACTGAATCGCGGCGCGATGGTGTTTGGTCGCGGCGCGATGTCAAAACAACTGAATCGCGGCGCGATAGTGGTCTCTCGCGACGCGATGGTCAAAAACAACTGAATCGCGGCGCGATGGTGTTTGGTCGCGGCGCGATGTCAAAACAACTGAATCGCGGCGCGATAGTGGTCTCTCGCGACGCGATGGTCAAAAACAACTGAATCGCGGCGCGATAGTGGTCTCTCGCGACGCGATGGTCAAAAACAACTGAATCGCGGCGCGATGGTGTTTGGTCGCGGCGCGATTAGTCGCGGACAGGTAAGTTTCTTTTTCTTATTAAAAAAAAAAAATAACAACCACACACACAAACACACACATCAAGCACACAAAAAAAAAAAAAAAAAAAAAAAAAAAAAAAAAAAAAAAAAATAAAAATAAAAAAATAAATTTCGGCAGACTCGCGGCGCGAGTGGGGAGCCTCGCGTCGCGAGAATTGTCCCTGTTTGCCCGTTTTTGCCATTTGTCTGTTTTAACCGTTCGTGAATGCCTCCATTCGTTTCCTTTGCCTTATTTAGCATATTTTGAATGTTTTTGCAGAAACAACCCATTGGACAAAAGTATGAAGGATCGGTGTGGCCAAACAACTATCAATTCGACTATGTCGACGATAGCTACACCCCCCCTACTGCTCCAGCGAGCAAACTATTTAGGCACCTCAGAACACAAACACATCCTTGGCTGCAATTCAAGGATGTTCCTAAGGCGGAACGCCAAGTGTTCTTGAATAGGTTGGCGGAAATCCAGGATTATGAGTTGTGTCCTCCTCGTACAATGGACTGGCAGATTATTCGTGATGCACTTTTGGATAATTACTTTGATGACAGATTTAGGACAACATATACCGATGAGGAAACGGGTTGGGTTGCAGACATCAATATGTGGAGCAGGGTCTTTGAGCTGAATAGACCGGCCAAGTTAGAATGGTGCCTAGAATTCTACTCCTCTCTTAGAGTGGGATTCTTACCTATCGATGATATCAGTGAGGATCGGGTGATCCACTTCCGATTAGGTGGCAAGCAGCGCCATTGCACTATACCCGAGTTTGGTTATCTTTGTGGCATGTTTGAGAAGAACGAGTTCAATGATGGTTTGGTTCAGTCGTTTTTGGAAGATAGCATTCTGGATACCTCTCACTTTGATGATGGGGTTACTTTTCATGAGTATTGGAGTAGGATTTCGGGGAAGCCTACGTTTAGCTCGGGGGTGAGCAAGGTGTCGGACATCCGGTCCAAGAAAGTGAGGCTTTTGCATAAACTTATTACATACTCTTTCATCCATAGGGGAAATGCCAACGACAAGGTGTGTAGCGATGATCTGTGGTTACTGAGGCAGTTCCAAGACTTCACCCCAACCCGATATGGTTGTGCTCCTTATATCCTTGCTCGCCACATGCAGAAGCACCGGGAGCATAGATTATTATGTGGTCATTTCGTGACCTCGATCATGGAGAGGTTGGGCATGGCAAACACTAGTGAGGGGAGGAGAGTGTCAGACATTGAGCCTACCATTATCATTGATGCCACAGAGTTGAAAAAGGCACGGTTGATGACAGCACCGAGTGATTTGGGTGATGATACTGAGGATGAGCAAGGGCCGCCGGCTCAGAGACAGAGGGTGGAGCCGCCACCCCAGATGGAGCAACCTGACCCTTACCCTTCTTATGATTTTTCAGGTTGGGGAAATAAGCTTGATGAGATCCTGGGTAATCAGAGGCAGTTCCAGGACACTCAAGATATGATGATGGATGGGCAGAGAACAATGTGGAGCCAAGTGAACCGCCTGGGCTACCAAAATGAGTATTGGTCGCCCTACATCAACCATTGGATCCAACCGGACTCTCCACCTCCTCCCCCACCTACTCAGGCTTATAGTCCTCCCTCCATCTTCATGCTAGCCAGCACCACTTTCGGGTTCTTCAGCCCGCACCCAGGTCAGCAGCATCCACCACAACAGCACGGTTGGGCAGGTCCAAGTTCAAGCACAGCAGGTGCCGGTAGTAGCACCGGGGGCGCTCAGGATATGCCCCAATTTGGGTCATATAGGCACACCACTGGTGAGCGCTATTCAGGGCCTGGCTATGATTTTTACAGAGGCATATTTGGCGGACCACCCGATCCTGATGCTGGAGATGGCGTACCTTCCTCCCATGACATGGAGGACGACTGATCTTTTCTATTTTTCTTGCTATTTTCTGAAACTATCAAGACATTGCACTTTATTTACTTTCGATGTGGTTGTAATCCCGCCGTGTAGGCGATGAGACATGTGTTGCTTGTTTCTTGAATTTCCTTTACTATAACTATGCACTAGTTTCGTATTTTGTTTATGGTAATTGTCAGGTGAAAATTTTGGGGTTTTGCAAGTTGAATTCTGGAAGATTGCTTTTGGAAATTTTGAATAAGCAAGCGGGTTTATGCTGGCAGTCAGTCAGCACCCACTTGAATTTTGGCTTCAACTTTGCAATGGTGATTTCTCGCTTTCACCCGGAGGTTTTTCATTGTTCCTTTCTACATTTTGCATTTTTCCCTTTTTCCCATTATTCGCCTTAGTTATTCGTCCATTGAGGACAATGTACAACTTAAGTGTGGGGAGGGGGATGGTAAATTGAAAAAATGAAAATTTTTGAAGTTTCTTTCCTTTACTAGCATTTTGGTTATGTTTTTAAATTTTTGAGGCTATAGGTTTTATGCAAAGACGAGAAATGAGGACCTTGAATTTTGCTAATTTAGGATAAAACTAGAGACTAGTTACCTTTAGCTTTCCTTTTCTAGTGCTTGTGGCATTTCATCGTTCCAAGGGGTCATAGGCTTGCTCCGAACTTCAATATAATCTAGGTTGCCTGCTAATTGTACCCTAATGATGAATCAAATGTGAATAATAGTTTCACTAGATGATGTATTGGCAGGCACCGCTTGAGGTTTTCCATTTGAATTTTTCAAATTGTGTGCACAAAGTGCTTAAAATATATTAAATATGCTTGTGGTAATTCGACTTAACATATGGTTTGCACACCGGATGTCTGGTCCCTAATTCCTATGTTATAGGTTGTGGCTCTAGTCATTATGTTGGGTCTTTATATCGGGGTGTCTGGGGTGCTTCGGCATCAAACGGGTGGCACATGCGGGAACACGCGCAAAACATTTTTCAATAGTCTAGTGCTAATGTGGGCTTTGAGATTCGAATAAGTAGGTCCTTGGGGTAACTTCGTTTTACCTAACTCACCTAAAGCTTCCAACTTGGGATGAGTTGTCCGAAAGTTCGTTACGCGGGTCTCATAGAAACTCACGGGTATTAAATTATAAAACATTTTGTTCTCGTATGTGTTAGTGTTTAGAGCATGGTCTCTGGATATGCAACCCAACCTTGAGTTCTGGCGTATGTCTCTTAACGATACTTAGGTATCCGTAGCGAACCGCTGGCCGGACGCTTAAAGTGCACTTTCGTATGATCACCTAATGTGTGGATAGAGTTGCAATTCTAGACCGTAGGAGTATGTTGTGTCGAGGGACTCATAAGTATAACGTAATGAAAACCTTATGGAAAACCAAGGGCGTGAGTGCTTAAGTGGACAAAAATACCGGTAATCATTGTGGAATATTGCGTATGTTGCCAATAATAATTGTGAAGCTTGCTAGTGGATTATAAGCTTAGTAAGAACGAGCTTAAGGTCAATTGGAACGATAGAAATGTTCAAGAGGTGTTAACACAAGCATAGGTGGGATTCTAATCATAACTAAAAGATGGTTTTGCTCTAGATTAGTCGAATTTTCTGATTTCGTCTTAAACTTTGCTCATTAGTTTTTAAATGCATTTGCTTTTGGTATTCAACACCGCTTGGTCGGAAATTTCTAGTTTAACTAATTTTGTTTTGACATTTGGATTGTTTGGTAACTTGAGATTGGTTTAAAGTGCATACTTGCTTGAGGGCAAGCAAGGTTTAAGTGTGGGGAGGTTTGATGTGGCTCAATTTATACATATCTTCCACATCTTATTTGGACGTTTTGTATACGAATTATAGCCGTTTATACTTGTTTTGTGGTGCGTTATGGTATTTGCTAGTGGTTTCAGGTCTACAGCAGGTACATCGCTCATAATGGTAGAAAGCAGCTCAGAAATGGTCCATATGCACTAACGGATGAAGAACGAAGCTGAAATGCCCAAAAGAGGACAGACTCGCGGCGCGACCAGACGCTGAACTGTCAGATTTCTCTCTCCTGGGGTATAAATACAAACCCCCACTCTACCCTAAACCTAATGTTGGACACTTGAGCCTCCATACTTAACTCCTAGCCGTTTTTGAAGGGTTTTCTAAGGGTTTTCACTCCTCCAACATCATTTTGAAGATTTGAAGACTTATTTTGGCTATAGTTACTTATTGTAGCTCGGTTGTAACCTCGATTTGGATTTCTACTCTATATTTGGTACATTATGCTCTTTTCTCTCATTGAATATTTAGTTCTTTTTATCATGAGTAGCTAAATCTCTATACATCTATGAAGATGAAGTGAAGCAATTAGTTATGGTTGCATAATATTTTGAATTCAAGTTGGTTTTACTTAACATTTTGTCAAGATCTTAATGAAGTGATTTCTTATACTTATACTTGTGTACTTGGTGATATTTGTGTTCTTCGATAGTGGTACTAGTTGAATGCAAGTATTATTCTAGTTGTTTGTCTATGAATAACTATTGCTAGGTCATGGTATGATAGTAGAGAATGCAAGTCTAATAGGAATTACTTTGTTAAGTGGATTTAACGGATGGTGGTACCACGTTTCTTTCACAAAGATAAAATTGTTATTTAAATAGTCAAATAAACTAGTCAGTTCAAGGAATTGTAATAAGGATGGTGGTACCACTTGTTGCAAGAAATTGTATTGATTAGGTGATTGAGTCGATTGTACAAACGGAGTGCACGCCATTTGTGTTTTTGTCTTGTCACGATTATTATCACCAACGATAAAGAATTTTGAGCTTAACTATATGCAACCTAAACTTCTTGTGTAACGGATTCGACATAGATGACTTTTTAATTATTTGTTTACACTCAAACTATTTTAGTGTGCTCTCGATTGACGCCGGTTGAGTACTTTTATCTACTTGTTAATTACATAGCTTTCGGAAACGCAAAGTGACAAGTCGGTCACAAACCAAACTTTCTCTTGTTTTACATTTTCACAACCTTTAGTACAACATTCAGTCCTTGTGTTCGATCCTGGTCTTACCAGTTAACTATATTACATACGAACGGGTACACTGCCCGTAAGTGTGTGGTAGTCAGTAAACGGTAGATCTTGTTATAAATTTTTAAACTAGATTTCACACATCAAGTTTTTGGCGCCGCTGTCCGGGGTATTAGCTAGTTTGTATAGTAGATGGTTACTTATGTAATTATATTATTATTGTATCCTCTTTGTGTAAATTCATATTCTATTAATATATATCCCCACACATTGGTGGGGCATTCACTTTTCAATATTCAGAAATATGCTTTATAAGGGATTATAGATAAAATAAAATATTAAAAAATTAATATATTTTCATACCTAAACTTGTGTATCGAAAACCATATATTTATTTTTCTTTATATTCAAGTCATTTCAACTAATCAAACTCAAAACTCACTAATTTTTATAAGGTGTTATGATATATCATACGAGTATTTGATATAAATTACCAAGGCATTCAAAGCAGTGGCGGTACTATATGGGGGGCAAAGGGGGCAAATGCCCCTCAAAATTTAGATTTTGTCATGTATTTTTAAAAATTTCTTATAGGTTTTTAACATTTTGACCCCCTTTATATTTATTTTTCACAAATTTTTTAATTTTGCCCCCTTTGTAATTTTTTTCCTGATACCGCCTCTGATTCAAAGCATTCAATAATCAAATGTATGTACCGTCATATTCGGTTTGTGAAACCAACGTCACCCAAACCGAGTCTAAACCACAAGCGAGTATTTATTCTGTTCAATTTCGGTTTCATCCAAACCATAAACAGAGTTCCACTCTCTCCTGTTAAGTATCTTTCTTCATATTTTCGTGTGATGCCTTATTCTTAATTGCTTCCTAAATTGTTTATGCTTACTTATTATATTGTTTGATGCAGAAGAGATGTGTGATACTACAGAATATTCCACGTCTTTCGACCCGTACCGAATTGTAAGTCTTCAAATCAATTTGGTTTCTTTATTGAGATAATATATATATAATATATGTACATATATATATATTTGGAAAAATGAATATGGGGTTGTTCCCATCTAAGTTTAGATGGGAACCCCTCACAATCAAATATTTTAATATTTTTTTGTAATTTAAATAATATGGGCCCCATGATTTATGATTAAAAAAATAAAATGTGAGGTGTTCTCATCTAAGCTTAGATGGGGGACAACCTCATATTCACTTCCCCCATATATATAATATATATTAATACGCATGATTTGACTAATAAATATTTGTATTTCATTTTATTTTAAATTAACTTGATATATGTATTTAATGCATAAACAATAATAAAATGCAAGTTGAATTATTTATAAACCAACATTATATTTACTAATATTAATATTAATACCTGTACGCGATGCATGATTTGACTAATAAATATTTATTTCATTTTATTTTAAATTAACTTGATATATGTATTTAATGCATAAACAATAATAAAATGCAAGTTGAATTATTTATAAATCAACATTATATTAAGTTTGTTATCATATATATATATCTTCCCAAAGTTTATCATGAAATTCTGGAAGGAATTCTTTCCGATACTTGTCTGGATCCATTTATTTTGTAAATAGACAATAATATAATATAAAAATAATAATTTTTGTACACACCAAGAATGTATACGTTATTATGTCAATATAATTGGTAGGCTATTAGTAAGTATGGTCGCTCCAACCCCCTATTCTTCCTTTCTTCATTATTTTATTATTTCATTTTTCTTTTTCAACAAATTAAACAAACAACAATTTTTATTAATAAAAAACATTACATTACTTAAAAATAAACATTACATCCCTAAAAACACATTAACCTACAAATTAAAACTTGAACATTAGGCTAGAAATTATAAACTACGATACAAGAACCTAAAGTGACCCAAATTGCGGCTCATATTTATCCATCAACGATTTATGAAAAGCCTTAATCATCTCCAACTCCTCTTTGGATACACCGATGGGAATTGGTTGCTGCAGAAGCTTAAATGCTTCGACCACCTTCTTTTGGATGCGATAATCTTCTTTTTTCTTCCACTCATCCTCTGCTTTCACCCGATCCTCCTCAATTTTCTAACTACTTCTTTTTGAATCATGAGCATTTGATCAAGCTTGCTCAACGTCCTTTTTGATCCACCCGAACCACCACAGTTAGAAGTTGCATCCGAACCACTCGACAACTTCTGACTAACATTACGACCCGATTGTTTCCTAATTGGGTCGTCTCCAAAAATTGATGTAACCCCACATCCGGATCCACACTCATATGCACCACAAAGTGTGCCTCATCATCATCTAAATCAAATAATCAGCTACTCTCCGTTTGGCAACACTACGGTTTTGCCAAAACTTGGGAGCATCTTTTAGCACCTCGTAACACTCATCATACTGAAATTGGGTCAGACCATAAATTTGCTTATACTCGTCATGAGCAGCATTGTAAACATGTTTTTCGTCTGCGCCGCTCTGTCATCCTTGCTCACTTAACTTCTTCAAAATTGCTCCAAACTGCTTACAACCTTTCTTTATCTTGTTCCATTTCCCTTGTAGTTGACTCTTATTGCGCTCTCCGCTGTTGTATGCTCGTTGAACCACTGGACCACTTTAGCCCAAAACATCGACTCATCTTGGCTAATCCCCACAATTGAGTCATGTGAAGCATGTGTCCACGCCTCAGACAACAAAACCGCCTCCACAACGGTCCACTTCTGCTTCTCCGCCATTTCCTTCCCTTTTTTTTGTCAATCGCTTGGGCGGTGCAGGAACTTCTTCGATTTCTTCCTCTGCAGAGACGACACTAGTTCATGCCGGTTGAGAAGATGTTGCACCTGCTGGCCTCTGAAATTGTTGTTGCGCAGCTTGAAATTCACGAAATTGTTGAAGTAGTTGAAATTGTTCATTTAACAAGTTCGAAAATGATGCGTTCATCGAACCATAGCTGCTCGATTTCCCCATCATATTTGAAGACGACATGGACGGTGCAGATCCCATGTTAAGAAGCGCGTCAAAATCGGCATCGATAGTGTTGTTGAATCGAGATGTCGACGGTAGTGGTGATTGTTGATTTTGGTTTGAAAGGTTTTTGTTATTTTTCCTAGGCATTTTGGTAGATGAAATGTGGAGAGAAAGTATATAATTTGAGTAAGAAATTAGGAAAATGGTGGTGAAATGTGAAGAAATGGTGGTGGTTTAAATAGGAAAAAAAACAAAACAAAAGAGGAGCGAGGGGGGTGATTTTGAATCCAACGGCTATATTACAAAAAAAAGTTTTTTTATTTTGCAACGTTCACACGCATGCGAGATCCACAATCACCCCTCAAACACATGTCTAAAATTAGAAGAAACACACCGGAAACCACCTCAGACGTCGGCACTGCTAATAGCGTCTTCAACCCCCAGGCGTCGGACGACGTCGGACGTGAGGGGAAGAAGCTTATAAGGACTGGCCTAAGGGTTTATCGGTTAACACTGCGATCGGGTGAGCTTGGAAGTACCTTCGCAGTCTTCTGGCCGCATGTACCAGGGCGAGGGTTAACTTTTCCAGCTCAGGGTAATTAGCTTCGGACCCTTGCAAAATTCGGCTGACAATTGGGACTTGCTTCCGCTCCCTTTCTGCTAGGAGGACCGCGCTTACACATTCGGAAGATGCAACTAAATACATGAAAAGGGTTTCTCCTGGGATAGGTGAGGTGAGGTTGGTAACTGTGCTATGTACTTCTTCATTTGCTCGAAGGCCTCGTCCGCCTCCTTTGTCCAGACGAAATCCTTCTTGTCCAAACATCCTTTGAGAGTTTTAAAGAATGGGAGCTGCTTGTCTGCTCCTCTGGATAAGAAATGGCTAAGGGCTGCAAGCTTTCCGTTTAGGCTCTGTACCTCCTTTATCGTCTTCGGGGGCAGCAATTGACAAAGCTTGTCTACTTTCGAAGGATTAGCTTGGATTCCCTTGCCCGAGATATAGTACCCTAGGAATTTTCCTTCTTCAACCCCGAAGGAACACTTCTTCGGGTTTAACTTCATATTGATAGAACGCAGAGTGTTGAAGGTCTCCTGGATGTCTTCTAACAAATCTTCTTCTGTTTTACTTTTGATCACCATGTCGTCAACGTAGGCTTCCAGGTTTCTGCCAATTTGATTTTTAAAGACTTTATCTACCACCCGCTGGTACGTGGCTCCGGCATTTTTTAATCCGAAGGGCATTTTCTGATAACAGTATGTCCCTTTACTGGTGTAGAATGCTGTCTTCTCCTCATCCCCCTTAGCCATCTGAATTTGATGATATTCCTTGTAAGCATCCAAAAAGCATTTCAACTTATACTCCGTTAGTGATTCCATCTTCCAATCGATTTCTGGTAACGGGTAGCAATCTTTTGGGCAAGCTTTGTTGATGTTTGTGAAGTCCACGCACATCCTCCACCCCCCGTCACTTTTTCTGACCATGACTGGATTCGCGACCCAGATAGGGTATGTAGATTTCCGGACGATCTCTGCTTTGGCAAGTTCTTCTACTTCCTTATTGGCAGCTTCATCTCTTTCCGCGGCTAGGCTTCGTTTCTTTTGGTGAAAGGGGGTTGCATCCTTCCTTTCATTGAGCCTATGCTCCGTTACAAACTTTTCTCCTTCGATCTCGATTATTCGAGGTATTCCTGTCATGTCTGAGTATTCCCAAGCGAATACATCCAGATTTCGTTGAAGCAGCTTAAGTAATTTCTTCTTTAAGCCTTCGGGAAGTTGCTTCCCTATTGATATGGGTTGATCTGGGTATCCTGGGTTGACAATAACCTTGTCTTGATGGTCTGGTACCTTTGTGAGGTCCTCCTGGATTTTTGGAACCTCGAGAGCCTTCTTAACCTTGTGTACCTTTGCTTGGCCGGATTCTGAGTAGACGGTTCCTACTCCTGTAGGTGTCAGGTGTTTAACCATAGAATGAATGGTGGAGGCGATAATCTCCAGCCGACGCATTGCCGGTCACCCAAGAAGTATGTTGTATGGAGAATTAGATCTGACCACTATAAAATCTAGTGTTTCTGTTCTGACATGCGGTGGTTCACCAATGGTTACATCCAGATCTATTTCCCCTAACGGGCTGACCCTCTCTCCGGAGAACCCTATTAATGGGGTTCGTGGAGGACTTAAACGAGCTTTTATTCCCTTCGGGAGCTGTAAGAAGCAGTGTTCATAAATGATATCACATTCGCTTCCTCCGTCTACATAAACTCTGTAAACTCTCGTGTTAAATATCGATATTTGTATCACGATTGGGTTTTCTGATGGAGGTATCTTCAACACCGGGAAGTGGAAAGCCAGTGGTGTCCATTGTGAGGGTTCCTTTCTCTTGTTGGATGTTTCTTCATTCGAACGCCCATATCTGTGATGTGATTCATCTGTCATGGCTATGCTGGCGTTTCGGAAATCAACGTCGTGGTGATTTAGTGGGTTTTCTTTTGTTTTACGGTCCTACGGATGGCGCCAAATGAGTGTGCACCGAATCGCGTAAGCCTAATGAATGAGGTTGTGGATAAAAAAAAGGTCCCTTAAGGGTTCTTAAGGATTTGTTGGCGATTTCCCGAAGGTAGGAACGGTGTTCTTTTACGCCAACGAAGGTGAATGAGGTGATAGTCGAATTGTATTCGACTTTAGGATTTAGGGTATTGGTTCGATTCGTGATCGTAGGTGTTAGGGTTTTTCCGGTGATGTTCCTAATGAATGCCTATCGATTTGTGGGAGAATCCTCTTCCTTATATAGCTTAAGGGGAAATAATATGTACTACAACATTGTGTAGAAAAAATAATAAATTATACTATTATGAAATTTATTAAAAGTACCTAACATACGTAATACTCACAGTACGTATGTTTTTCCCATAGCTTAATTGTTTTCCCCATAGCTTAATTAGTCATAAAGTCAAAGTTAAAATTAATGTATCAAACAAGATCTAAATCTTTATTGTTAAAATTAACCTATATGTTGAATCCAGGTTGGAGATTTTCCAAGAACGTGGTGAAATTGAAGAACTGAAGTTTATCAGCCGACCCGACCATTATTACACAAATAATGCAGTTCTTATAATGAGCGACGAAATTGGGGTGGATAATGTATGATTATTTACTTATAAGTAATTTTTACTAATACGATTATTTACTCTAATATGTCTATTAACTTAGTTTTATATTTTGAATATATGTAATAGGTCATGGACGCTGCACCCATCCGCATTAAAAGCATGATGGTCACTGCAGAACGATTTAGGTTAATTAATTTCATATCATAAATAAACTCTAATAGTTGTTTCTATGACTACTATAGTGGCTAAATGATCTTACTCTTTATAGCGCTATACTTCTTGAGGAGACTATACAAAATGGAATTGGAATAAGGTTTCGTGCACAGTTTCCTGAGGATCAGCTGATTGATGCCCCCGGCGTAAGTTTTATGAAACAAAAATAATTTAAATCATTTGACTATTTGAGTTTTTTATTAATGAATTGAAAATTTGTCTTGTAGCTCATGGAAGCGGTCCAGTCTTACTTCCAAGGCTGCAACTTGACGCACATAACTCTTGGAAAAGACCAATGATAATTTATACGACGGGTATGTATATATATACTAGTCTCATGCCCATCCATTATTTTAAATCAATAGTACGTTGTTCGGTTTTGTTTGTATGTATTTTATTAAAATAAAAAACTGGTTAGACAAAAGGTAATTTTAATTGTATCAACATTTAATCTATAACTCAAATACATAATTTGATTAACCAAACAAAAAATTTTCCATGCAAAGATTACAATAAAATAATAAGTGTTGCTATAGCAACTAGGAATAGAACTAATAAACAATAACAACCTAAGCAATTTCACACCACATCAAATAACCAATTACGAATATCCGAGACAAGAATAATTCAATCATAAATCATATGAGGTTATGAATTTTAAAATAGAAAGATACAATAAATAAGGGGGTAAGGAGTCATAACTCCCAATTTTATAACCTTTTAAATCGGACCAATCAAATCTTTCCAATTCATTTTACTACCTCAACCCTCCCAATCAACACTCACGACCATTTTTAATGGAGCCCATGATTTTTCCTAACCCTCCTAAATCTTTTTATTTTGTATATTTTGTTTTTATAACTTATAGTTATAATAAATATACTTTAATTTTAAATTATATTCATAATAACAATAGAATATACAATTTTAAACAAAATATATATATACTTCATAATAAAAATTAGGGATTAAAACTATAATAATTATTTGATAAATAAGTAAAAATTAGGGAGTAAAACAAAATTTAGCCCGTCGACAACCCGAGTAGACGGCAGTGGTGTGCTTCCGCGGGCTAGCCCAACCCGTCGGCTACCCATCTTGCCTCCCCTAAATGAGTACCAGTTAATTAAATGACAGTATTTTAGCCGCGCGAGGTACAATAATAAAAGCTACTTAAATAAATGATTTTTCTAATCACTGTCTCTGTATAATAACCTGCATAAAACTTGTAGTTTCCATATGACACTCATTTTTGAATTTTATAATAAAAATATAACTTAACTAGTTTATATACTACCCGTAACCCCATAAATAAGTATAGAAGTATGCAAGTTGGGTAATTTTGATATTTTAATTATTTTGTCCCCGACAAATTTGCCCTTTCTCGAGAATGGATAGATTTAACTTGGTTGATTTAGTTCTAGCATAAAAGTTCCTAAATATCAATGCTGACTTTGGCAGGCGTGTCGAGATTACTCTGAGAGCTGGGGAGAACGTCGACAGGGCGCGTACAAGGGCAACCTTCGTGCATGCCGGAATCGTGATTTAATATTTGAAGGAGTTGCACAACAAACGTTATTGTGTTTTTATGTGCTTACGGTAGTTTAGCCTACTGAGGTTTAGGCTTACTTTTTAAATAGATTTGCCCATTGGGGTTTAGGATTATTTGCTTGCTATTACTTGTTTAACTGAATGTTACTATGATTTTTAAAAATGTTGCTTTTTTCAAATTTCACAGCTTTATCTATGTAGACATTTTGAGGTGTCTATAAACTTCCTTCAAAATGAAGGAGTATCGCCTAACTAGTGTCGTTCACCAATCACCACCATTAGACATAGTTGGTATACCTTAACTACCGCCATTAATCCACCTTGACCGAAAGAATAAACCTTTAGAAAACACCTGATATAAAAGGGTTTTGCTAAACGCAGCCCTTAAGGCATGCATTATATAGTTGTATACTTACTATAAAATTCATGGATAAACTTTTTATAATAGAATGTACAAATTTTTTTTACATGTCAAGTGCAGCCCTAATGATTGCATGTAACATTTTCCAAAATAAAACAATTGAAATCACAAATTTGTCGGGGGCAAAAAAGATTTGCATACTTTTTGTTTTTATGAGTTATGACCATTGTTTTTATGGTTAATTGAAATCCCATACTTGAAAAACCTTTCTTATTGTGCGTATATTTTTGTTATATATGAGTTATGACCATTGTTGAGAAGTATGCAAGTTGGGTAATTTTGATATTTTATCATTATTGAAAGGCTGAGGAGCTGCTAGGACAAAGGATAATGCAGCCTAGGAAAAAGTTTGTAGGATCTCCCGAAACACAAATAAATAAATAAAAATCCCGACATGACATATACTAGATTTAAAACTTGTATCCAATACACGAGAGTTCATGACATTATCAATATGTTAGTTTATTATACTTTAAATTTAGTTTACTACTTTTATTAATAAAAAATTAATCCATATATTAAAACTTTAAGTTTTATGTTAAAATATTTTTTTTAAAAATTTTGTTTATCGAAACTATTAATATGGCATAATTGGTATTTATTTTTAATTAGTTAATTTTGTATTTGTAAGATAGAAAATATTATTAAGATATATATTAGCTATTATTTTATTGAATATATACGCTATTATTCTATTGGATATATATTATTAATATTACAATTAGAGTCCCCTTATGAACAGTAGTGGTCGCTGACGTCATGAACAGTAGTGGTTGCTGACGTCATCATGACGTCAGCTATTTTGTCTTATTCCTATTTTGTCTTTTTGTGGTTTTTTTTTTTACGATTTTATACTTTTAGAGTTTCTTATTTTTACCACTTAACTTTTAGGTTTTATCACTTTAGTCTAACTTTTTGCATACAAAAACTCTTTTAAAAGAGAAAAATTATACTATTTTTTGCCCCGGTAATTAGACAAGTAACTAAAAGTCTAAAACAATTACACTATTTTTTTTTGCTTTTTTTTTGGTCTATTTTTTTCCCCTTTCTACAAAAACTCTTTTAAAAGAGAAAAATAATTATAGTTTTTGCCCCGGTAATTAGACAAGTAACTACAAAACCCTTTTAAAAGAGAAAAGTTACACTCTCTTTTGCCCTGGTAATTAGAGAAGCAACTGAAAGTCTAAAACAATTAGACTTTTTACCCTGGTCCGTAACGAAGCAACCATATATAGTGTTAAATATGATAATTATCGTTTTCCGCGGCAACGCGCGGGTAAAATTCTCGTTAGTTATTATTTGTGATTTATGATATTGGAATTAATGGTTTAAAAAGTATAAATTTTGTAGGATATATGTTAATTATTCTACCGTAAATTAGATGAAAATAATAATGATCTTTTAACTTTGAAAAATAACTTGATTTGTGAGGGGCAATGGTGCAGAGCCAAAGTGTGGCTCTTTGGCTCTTTTTCGACCAATCAAAGGCCGCCACGTGTTTTTGCCAAAGACCAGTCAATTCTTGCCAAAACCGAGCCAAAAGTGATGGTGTAGTGAAAAAAAACTTGCCAAAATGCCAATGTCGGACACCGTAAAGGTTGCCGAAAAAATGAAAAAAGTGACCGTTTTTTTATGAAAAATGATACTTGGGCTCAGAATTTGGGGGTCAGGAATTCGGAAATTGAAGACGCCATGACTGCTAACCCGAAGGTTTACCCCGCCAAGATACGCCCCGGATCATCTGAGTCCAATTTTTACGAACATTTTGTATCATCATCGCCCATATAAACGTAACACCGGCAACCTAATTGTTCAACGATATCATCACCGACATAATACTACTTTTCCGACTACCTATTGCTTTAATGGAACAAAAGACGTCAACACAAAACAGGAAACCGAAAAACCCAAAAAAGGCTCGCCGAAAAACTGAATATACCAGAAACCCCAAAAAAGGGTAGCCGGAACACATGCAGCAACGAAATAAACCAGAAACCCCAAGAAAGGAGGTCACCAGAAAAACGTGTACCGACCAGAAACTCCAAAAAAGGGGGTCACCGGAAAAGTAGCCATACAAAAAGCCAATGAAGAGCTAATGAAAAGTGCTAACTGCACCCTGGGCAAACAACTATTTGGCCGTAAAAGTGAACGTTTTTGGCCGGCGACAACTTGCTTGCCGGAATAAGGGTATTGAGCATCGGCAAGTCGTTTCCGGCATGGATTCCGGCAATAGAAGCCAAGAATACCATAGTATTTGCCTCAAAATCGAAAACCCCAAAATAAAAAAAATTGGTTTTCCGGTAGGATTATTTTTGGCACAACTACCAAAAAAAATAACTCACATAGCACGCTCCCAACGTTCACAAGGATCGATCAAATGTGGCCGATTTATATAGCCGATGGAATATGCCGATGCTGACCGATACCAAGGTTGTAAATATCGCTTTCGGTATCGTATCGGCCGACCCCCGATATGCGATATATTGGATATATCTGGGATATATCGGGGATATATCGGATACCCTAAATTATAAAGGAATTTATCTAAAATATATATATATAATATTGTAAAGGAATTTATCTAAAATATATATATATATACTAACAATATATACAATTTGACATAAGTTTACATACCTTTCAATCTTAATTGCTATGTTACGAAGCAAATTTTACATACCTTTCAATCTTAAAGTCAGAAACCCTATTTTTGGTTTTAACCCGTGTTTTTTTTAATAAAAAAAAAAAGTCAATTTTTTTTTACCGATATTGACCGAAATGGCCGATATTGACCGACATTTGACCAAAACGATAAGTTCAGCCGATAACCCATATTTCGTATCAGTTGAAGGCCGATATCCGATATATCACCGATATATCGGCCGATATTTGCAACCTTGGCCGATACAAAGGATACAATGAATCCAAAGAGCGGTGCAAGCCGAAAAAGAAGAACCGATGTTTTTTGCGGACTGCACTCTTGCCCTTCGTATAGTCGTATTGCTATAGTGATATTACGAGTAAATAAAAGCTATATAATAAAGTTGATTTTCATAAAACTTAAAAAGAATTCTCATCCAAATGAGAAAGCAGTGTACAAGTTTTGGAAAACAAAGTACAAATTATGACCAAACCAGCTAGCCTTGTTCACCAAGTAAATAAGTAAACCACTCTTATCATTCATTCATTACGAGTATTATTTTTGTATAAATATAAATTCATATCAAAAGGTTTCTTCAATAACCCGGCCTCATCAACGAATAGTCGAATACACCAATGAAGAGAGAGGGTCGTCAACACGGCGTGGTTCGGAGCTACCCGATCCTCCCACCGGATCCCTTATCACCTTATGATCAATAAAGTAGACGACATGTGAAAACCGTTGATTCGGCGTTGGTTGAAGGGGTATTCACCAAAGTGTCAAGGAAGCCTACGAACCAGTCCAAGTTCACCGGAAAGTGCGGCAAGGCTCAGTGCCTTGGTTGTCACATACATCCGGCTACAAAGTCAAAAGACAAACCAAAGGTACTATGAAGATGCGATCAATCGGGTCGGATCATGGTCGGGTCGGTTATCCTGTTGGTACTTCAGCCACCGGTGTGCTTTCTCACTTAGCCGGCGGTATTGATGATTATATTGATGATTATATTGAGGATTATGGTAATGATCATTATTATTCTGCTTACTAGGCGGATATGTACGCGTTTCCTTCTGTGATATGGAATGAAGAAGAAGAATATGAATATTGTGACGTAGGATTGTATTGGGGAGCAGATTTGTGAGACGTTGCTGCTGATGATGGATGGTATTTAGTTGGGCATTCCCAATGATGTTAACTAGTTATCAAATTAATGGGATCAGAGATGATATTTTATTATGTTTTTCCTTTATTTGTTTATGTTAATAATAATGTTAATGGTGTGATTATTCCATTACTAATTTATACATTAATGGAGTCTTACCCATTCAATAAAAACTGCTTTGCTTTTTTATTCATTCTTCTTTTTATTGTTATATGTGTATCGTATGTGTATTTTTGATTAAGTAAACGGGTCTTGTATAAAGGCGGTGTCCTCTCGACCGGCCAATCTAAGTTGGTCGATCATTAGAACATGCAGCAGTTTGTGGACTTTGCCAGTTTGATCATCCGACGGCCGGGTTGGCTATAACACGGTGGCCAAATTAATGTTTTTGTTCTGTTTTTGCCTATTGTAACAGGGACACCTGATCTAACCAACCCAAAAAAATAAAAAAATCAGCCACCTTATTTTGCAACAATCCAACCACTTTATTCTTTTCTTTTGTACTCAATATATTCTTCTACAATATCATGAAATTTAGTTTTGTATCTTAAAATCTTCGGTTCTCATAATCATGGTACTAATGAAGAGAATGAGTTGTCAACATGTTGTGTTTTGGAGCTGCATAATCCTCCTGATCACTCTCTTGTTTCAACGGAGAGGCGGAGAAATGGTAGAATCGTGTTTATTCACCAGAGAGTCGGCCACCCAGCAAAGGTATGATGATGGTCAAAAACACATGGGTGCAATTAAAGATGATTATGAATATGACTATGATGATGATCATGATCATGACTATTATTACGACTATGATCACGATTATGATTATGGTTATGATTACGAATAGAATTGGATTTGTATCTCCTAAAGTTGTAACAAAGAGCATATTTGCTATGTGTTTATGTCATTTTTTTTGTTCAATTATGTAGACTAACAAATACAAGAGGTGCTTTTTTAATTGCTAGTTTGTTCCCTTTCGTCGTTGATGGATAACACCATCAAGTGTTCCTTTTTGTTGACAAGGTGTTACAGTCATTGACTTTTAAGTAAGAGGTATCGTAGGCACGAAAAACAGAAGGAAAGATTAATTCTGTAAGAACATGATATGTAAGTTGCAGGTAACCAGTGAATCGAATGACAATCGGGACTCGACTTGGTCATGCCATGACGCTCAAACATCTTTATGGTTCAACTGAATATAAACAAGGACACTTTATCACGTCATTTTTGGAAATGATAGTGGATTCAAACTATAAAGATTTTATCATGATAAAGTAGACTCTCTCACGATTCCAACGATAGGTGATACTACTAAAACGGACTTACGGTTCAAAAGTTATTAAAGTTTGAAAACTGACGCGCGAAACAGGAGAAACTCGCGGCGCGAGAACACGAGCTCGCGGCGCGAGAAGCACGAGGCTCGCGGCGCGACGCTGGACGCGAGAAAAGCTCTGACCGACTGGACACAAAACTCGCGGCGCGAGTGGTCCAGGTCGCGGCGCGACTGGGCACAAACCTGCAGATTTTTGAGTCTAAAACACGATCCAAACTTCACCCAAACCCCATTTTCGACCACCAAATCGTCTAGTGATGTTCCAAGACTCATTTTGAAGCTTAAACAAACATATTTCAACATAAATAAACATAACCCACATCTTAGTTTCGATTCATAACATCATTTCTTCTCCAAAATCATTCGTGACCCATTTCTAACCCTAAATGACTAAAAATCCGTTTTTGATTCGATTCAAGACCCAAACATGTTTAGATTTAACTAAAAATAGGTTCAACAACATAAAATGATTAATATGGGATAGTTTTAACTTACCAAATCTTCCAAAAGCGATCAAATCCGAATTTGACTCAAAGGTGAAGATTTCTTGCACTTGGAAACTCAATCTTTTGATATGATGTATAGATGACGATGAAGATGATGATTTTGTTATTAATCTAGCCTCAAACACCCTTTGAATCCAAGAATTTGAGGAAATTAAATGGGTTGACTTTTGAAAGGAAAAAGGGAAGAATAGAAAAGGGGAATTAAGAGAAATCATTAGTGTGTGTGTGTGTGTTAGCTAAGGGGGCCGGCCTATATGTCTAAATGGGTTGGCTCCCGCTCCGCTAATTCCGACAAATAGCTAAACGTTAACCATTTAAATGCCAAAACATTTCCGTAAGCATAAACAAATTCCACGTTTCATTCCAATTCAACAATACGCTCAATAATCACATTAATTTATAAAAATCGTTTACATTTAAATTTCGGGTCAAATCAAGTCAATTTTGGCAAATGTTACATTATTCCCCCGTTAAATGAATTTCGTCCCGAAATTCGCATTTAGCTAGACTCGTTGAACAAATGAGGACACTTGGCTTTAATCGAATAACCCCGTTAGCCAGTAAATCCGGTTTCACGTCTAGTTTTACATCTCGCTTTACGTTTGTATACCAAGTATTTATTATCTTTTTAGTTTGTCGGTCTAAAACCTCTATTGGCTCTTTCATGACCTTCAACGTTTTATCGACACAAATTTGTCTAAGAGGCATGTGAAGTGTTGGATTCGCTGACACTTCCAAAGATTACAAATACGAATAACACTTATGAACTCCACTCAAGCCTTGAGGGAGCTCCAATCGACACGCTACCGTGCCAATTCGTTTAACGATTTTTAAATGGGCCAATATACCTTGACCCTAACGTGTCACATTTTACAAATCGAACTGCGCCCTACCACATGGATACTTTAAACAACACAAAATCGCCCATTTCGAATTCGAGGGGTATTCGTCTCACGTTAGCATAACTCAATTCGTCGTTCTCAGGCTACCCTCAACTTATCTCCGATTTGTGAGATTACGTTTGTTGTTTCACTATCAATTTCGGGCCCAATGAGTTGGCTTTCACCAACTTCCGTCCAAGCTAACGGTGGCCTACATCTTCTCCCATGCAAATCTTTAAATGGAGTCATTGAATACTAGCGTGACGGTTATTATTGTAGGAGAAATCGTCTAGTGGTAAATGCACGTCTCCAATTGCCACCAAGCATTGATGGCACAACTCCCAACATAACATCAAGCGTTTGAATCGTTCTTTCTCTTTGACAGTCGGTTTGCGGATGGAACACCGTACTCACATCGAGTTGAGTACCCATCGCTCTTTGGAACACCTTCCAAAATTTTGAAGTAAATCGGGTATCCCGATTGGTTATGACGGAAATCGGCACTCCAAATCTGGATACTACTTCTATGAGATACAACGTGCCATGGTGTCAAATTTATCATATTCCCGGGTGGCTAAGAAATAAACCTACTTAGTCAACCGGTCAATCGTCACCCATAATGGTGTTTCAACTACTACTCGTTCTAGGTAACTTCGTGATGAAGTTCGTATCAATTCGTTCCCGTTTTCACTGCAACGTTACCGGTTGAGCTAACAAACCGGGTGGTTTCTCGTCGTCGGCTTTTACTTGTAACACATAACGCATTCACTAACGTATCTAGCAATGTCTCTTTTCATCCCCGGCCACCAATACAAATCTCTCTGTCCAAAGTACATTTTGTCAGAACCCGGGTGAACCGAGTAGGCTGACTTATGAGCTTCATTCATCAATTTCAACCGTCGTCCTCCAAGAATGGGAATCCACAATCGATCAACCAAATACAAACCATCATCATTCTTACTATCAAATTGTTCTTCTAAACCGTGTAAGGCTTCATTGATGAAGTTTTCAGGTCTAGTTGCTAATCCTTGAGCTTCAATAATGGAGTCACGAACACTCCTTATCACGGTAAAGCTCATGGTTTTAACTCGTCTTGGCTTTATACGTTCTTTTCGACTTAAGGCATCGGCTACTACATTTGTTTTACTCGGGTGATACCGGATAACACAATCATAATCACTCAACAGTTCAAGCCATCTTCTTTGCCTCATGTTCAAATCATTTTGATTGAAAGTATGTTGAAGGCTTTTGTGATCGGTATAGATCACGCTCTTGGTTCCATGCAAGTAATGTCTCCAACATTTCAAAGCAAATACCACTGCTCCCAATTCTAAGTCATGGGTCGGATAGTTCTTCACATGAATCTCCAATTGCCTTGATGCATAGGCTATCACCTTATCTCGTTGCATTAAGACACAACCCAATCCTTGCCCGGACGCATCACAATACACTACGAAATCATCGGCTCCATCGGGCAAGCTCAAAATAGGTGCATCACACAATTTGTCTTTCAACAAATGGAATGCTTGTTCTTGCTTTTCACCTCAATCAAACCTTCTTTCTCGTTGAGTCAACAAGGTCAAAGGTTGGGCGATTTTTGAAAAGCCTTCAATAAATCGTCTATAATAACCCGCCAAACCAAGAAATTGGCGAATTTCGGTCGGTGTTTCAGGTCGTCTCCAATTCTTTACTGCTTCAACTTTACTTGGGTCCACATGAATTCCTTCTTTGCTCACTACGTGACCAAGAAAGTGGACCTCTTCAAGCCAAAATTCACATTTGGAGAACCTGGCATAAAGCTTTTCTTTCCGGAGTAATTCTAAGACTTGTTTCAAATGTTCCAAATGATCTTCTTTTGTCTTAGAATAGATGAGAATGCCATCGATGAAAACAATGACAAATTGGTCCAAGTAGGGTTGACACACTCGGTTCATCAAATCCATGAACACAGCCGGTGCATTAGTCAACCCAAAAGTCATCATCGTAAATTCAAAATGTCCATATCTAGTTCGAAAGGCGGTTTTCGGAATGTCGTCTTCAAGAACCCTCAATTGATGATAACCCGACCTCGAATCAATTTTGGAAAAGAAACGAGCACCTTGGAGTTGGTCGAATAAATCGTCAATCCTAGGAAGTGGATAACGATTCTTTACCGTTAGTTTGTTCAATTCTCTATAATCAATACACATCCTAAACGATCCATCTTTCTTTTTAACAAACAAAACCGGAGCGCCCCAAGGCGATTGACTAGGGCGAATGAAACCCTTGTCTTGATGTTCTTTAAGTTGGGTGGCCAACTCTTGCAATTCGGTCATGGCTAAGTGGTAAGGTGCCTTAGCCACGAGAGAAGCATTTGGAATAAGATCAATACGGAAATCGAGTTCACGAGGTGGAGGCAAACCCGGTAGGTCATCTGGGAATACATCCGCAAACTCATCAACTACGGGCACGGTCTTCAATTCAACCTTGGTGACGTTAACATTATACACTTTACTTTCTCAAGACTCGGACTTTCCACCTTGGACCACTAATTCCTCACCATTTTCTAACGGTATTCTAACTATTTTATTACCACATTCAATTACCGCGTTAATGGACGACATCCAATCTATACCAACGATCACATCAAAACTACCAATATCAAAGGGGACCAAATCTATGTAAAAAAATAGAGTGGTCATTCAAATCTAAGGTACAATCACGTGCAATTTGACTAACTCTAGACAAACCGCTATTTACCATTTCGAGTTCAACATAATACGTCGACGGGCTAAGACTAGCATTAATCAACGGAATAAAATCATTGGATATGAGGCTAAAGTCGGCCCCTGAATCAAATAACACGGTGACATATTGTTGTTGAGGAGAAATGTACCTTCAAAGATGTTAGGATTAACACAAGTCTCGATCAAAATCACGGCAAAAGTTTTTCCACGGGGAGCAAGTCATCATTGAGCTTGTTGTTGTTGACTGCTAATATCCAGGGCACTCATTTTGGTGGTGATTTTGACTACCACACTCATGACAAGTACCTCGGCCATCGGGGGATTTCGAGTATTAATCGGGAGGGCATTTAAAGAAAGGCACGACGTTTGGTGGAACACATTTTGATACTCACCTCACTCGATTCTCTCACTCGTTTTGGCGTTTATAATTCATGTTAGCTCTCCAAAGTCTAACCATCCTTCCTTGAACGCACGTATTTGGTTACCAAGTTAATTCTCACATTTCGCACATGAACATTCGCTATTAACCGTCGTATAACAAACAATCCAATATTTGACTATCCTTAGTTATTACAAGAATATGTACCTCTACGGAGATATTATCATGGCAATAACTATGTCATCATCATTTCGTTTACATTCTAACTAATCATATGTAACACCCGACATTTAAAAACATAGGTTTTCAAAAATTTCCACCTAACGGTGTTAAAAGATGCGGAAGAAAACTTTAAAAGTTCAAAACCGATAAAAACAGTTCGGTTCCTGCATTTATTGGTGTTACATGCCATATCATCAAAAAGCCTAAATGAAAACCCAACGGTTGCCCAACACAAAACAACCGTCTACAAAGTACTTCATAAACGACAAACATAAACGATTGTCTATAAGAGTTCAGCATCTAAGGGTAGCTAAGGACTTCATCAAGCATTCTACCCATTCCTCACTCTCCATTCTAAGTCTTCCTCGGCTATGCTAAACCTGAGAGAGCAACACACATTCAAAAGACAAGTGTTAGCTAACGAATTAGCTAAGTAAGATAACACTCAGGTTATAAAAACTTTGTCCAATTAAAAACACTTCAACTTTGTTGACAAAGCATTAAGGCACAACTCACGTTAAACACACACATACAAACTGCATATCAACTTAGGATGAATCACCTAATTGTGCCTATCCTTCTTTTATTCCACACGTAAACACACGTATCTTCGTTAACTGCATATAAGTGTGCCACACATCACACACCCGACTAGATGATCAACCAAAAGGCTTACCCATCATACGTCGTTAAGGAATGGCAAGCCAATCCCGGAGTAATCCGTATATGGAGGTGGGTCAGACCCCTCGTATTACTCAATCTACGTTTCAATGACCATGTTGCAAGGAGCCACCCAAGCAACCTACGTTCACGCACCCGCCGGGCTAGGGCAAGTACGGGTTAAGCTTAACACTTTCCTGCATTTCAATTTACGAGCTCGGTTTCACACATTATTAGTTTAGGCATCACACAACCTAAACAATTTCACACATTATTAGTTTAGGCATCACACAACCTAAACGATTTCACACATTATTAGTTTAGGCATCACACAACCTAAACATTTCACACATTATTAGTTTAGGCATCACACAACCTAAACATTTTCACACATTAACTTCATTACGTTTGGGCCCTTAAACGTGCACGTGACATGACAACTTAGCAAGTCTAGTGTTCTAGATGAGCAAGCCATACATACATGCACATAACAACATAAACTACATCACACTGCATTTCAAGATACTACATACTACTTCATATAAAACACTACATTATCCTTCATACATAACACTACATCACACGTCATATCATATCACATACTACATTATACTTCATATCATAACATGTACTACATTACATGTCATGAAGGACTGCATTTCAGGTCTCATAGGGCAACTACATAACCCATATCACCTCCCGTGTAACCCCATATACCCATAAACAAGATAAGTTACCAATTGGGAAGTTTTAATTATGAAACCATTCTTTTCGTTGAACCCTTAGCGTGTCAAAAGTAGTGTATCTTACCTCAAAGAAGCGCACGTCAACCGATAACTATGTTACCGTGCAAAGCAACTAGCCTCGTCTACCTAACATTAGTAAACGATCATCAAACAACCTATTACTTACGTTATTAAAGTCATATCTCAGGCTTACTCACCTACAAACATGACTCACGACAACGACATACGCATTGGAGGTTCAAAAGTTTCTTCATTTAAAACTTAATCCCTGTTGCACTGCAACATGACAATTGCGCCGCAACTTAGCTTTTCTGTTTTCCAATTGCGCCGCAACTTAAGGTTGCGCCGCAACTCGAACCCCATGTTGCGCCGAAACTCTAATAGTTGCGCCGCAACTTAACTTCCTGAAAACCGGTTGCGCCGCAATGATCCATTGCGCCGCAACTTGACCCGATTCTGCTCTAGTTCGATCGATTACCCCTCAAATCAAATCCAAACGGTTCCCAATCAATTACCAGACCTTAATACATCAAAATCCTTCATTTTTAGACCATTCAAAAGCATTAAACTCCTTTATTAAACCACATATGATTTGCATCATCAAAACAAACGTTATTTCGACATCAATTGACCCTCCAATGGTCTAGATCCACTTTCTAATGACTCATACAAATGAAAAGACATAAAATCAATATTATCATACCTTTATAACCTGAAGATCACAATGAAGATGCAAAAGACTTGATCAATCACTCCTTAATTACACGTTTGAAGGATTTTCGGCTTGAATTTCAATAGGGGATCAATGGGGTGGCTAGGGCTTGAGAGGAAACTATTATTTCTGTAAAAGATGACCTAATGACTCCTCTTTAACCCTTAATCCCGTTTTTGACTTTCACCACAAGTCAAACTTGGTCCCTAAGCTTCATAAAGTCATATTTTTAGCCCAAAACAACTCTATGGACCATATACAACTTGATACACACTTTAAACACCTCTAAAAGACACATAACTACATCTTTACCACATTACTACATCAAACAATAAGACATTTAAGTCTTACACGTATTCCACATTAACTACATATAAGCATTAAATCTAACATAGACTTAACGACACCCCCATATTGACTTAACGACATTAGTCAACTGTTAAATAAAAAGTTTGGGATGTTACATCACACAATTCCAATTCAATCACGACCGAATTATTCAAATCAACATTCAAGTTCACATATAACGAGGCAAAGCATCATCGTTTTCATTCGATTCCAAATCAATTTCACAATTTCAAACCATAGCATACAAATATATAAAGGGGTCAAGTCACTAACAAGGCGGGTAAAGCATAGTCCGAATTTTAACTTCAACATTCGACACATTAAAAGTGTTTGTATACAGGGTGTACCATCGGCTAACCCTCCACCTAACCAACACTCATTAAACACACTGGGTTAACTACTATACTTTATCCACGAGGCGCAATCCACGAGATCATTAACTTTATATGACATAGGATAACCTTTGATTTGTTGATCAGGCGCCTCTAGGGTTATCGAGTGTTATACTCCGTTAATGTCATCATTTCATTTTGCTAGGGGACAAATAATAAATGCTTCCAAAATTCCACACATCCACGTTTATCACAACAATTCCAATTCAATCACGACCGAATTATTCAAATCAACATTCAAGTTCACATATAACGAGGCAAAGCATCATCGTTTTCATTCGATTCCAAATCAATTTCACAATTTCAAACCATAGCATACAAATATATAAAGGGGTCAAGTCACTAACAAGGCGGGTAAAGCATAGTCCGAATTTTAACTTCAACATTCGACACATTAAAAGTGTTTGTATACAGGGTGTACCATCGGCTAACCCTCCACCTAACCAACACTCATTAAGCATACCGGGTTACCTACTATACTTTATCCACGAGGCACAATCCACGAGATCATTAACTTTATATGACATAGGATAACCTTTGATTTGTTGATCAGGCGCCTCTAGGGTTATCGAGTGTTATACTCCGTTAATGTCATCATTTCATTTTGCTAGGGGACAAATAATAAATGCTTCCAAAATTCCACACATCCACGTTTATCACAACAATTCCACAATTCACGGTGTATCCCGACACTATCATATACGTCCATCAAGTTTTCACATAACAATCAAGTCATCAAATCATAAGTAACCTACGACCTCCGTTTAAACCATTTTTATGCATCATACAGTTCACGTTGCACATAAAATTTCCTACCATGCATGCTAATATGAAATGTGGGTGCAATGGCTATAGACTAGGTCAATCCACCTAGCTCTCTACAACCACGGCTCTGATACCATTCTGTAATACCCCAACATGGCGGAATCATGGGGTATCACTTAGAAAAGCACAACATGACATGGAAATTATGTAGAGTCAAACTATATGTAAACATAAGATTGAAACAATCCATAAACTCGCTCAAATATATACAAATGTCAACATCAATCAAGAATACACAATCAATCAATCAACAACGACTTCATATAACAATCAACAACGTTCCATAACAATCAACAACGTCCAACAGCGGCACGTCTTACATAATTAATAATGCGCTATCATGTCCACATCACCAATTCAATCATACAATCAATCATATCAACAAACACAATCAATCAATGTTTATAAGGAAAAGTTCAATCGATAGTATTTGATCCTAAATATAACCCATTAAAGGGAAATAAGATCATGGATCCAGTAAGTCCAAAGCTAGTCCATTCCTAGCAATGCAAGCATAAAATCATCCATTCTGTCTCTGATTAACTTGATTACCTGAAAAGTGTACTAAAGAGCGTCAACATAAAGTTGGTGAGTTCGTAGGGACAAGTAACAAGGAAACAAACATGTGTCGGGATGACAACCGTTAATTATAAGTGAGGATTAGAATACCTAATCATGTCCAAGGAAAACCTTAAAGGTTTTCACATTATCACAATTCAATACAAGTCAACGTTCAACAACAACGACTTCATATAACAATCAACAACGTTCCATAACAATCAACAACGTCCAACAGCGGCACGTCTTTCATAATTAATAATGCGCTATCATATAACGGTTAACCACGTTCAACAACAGCGCCTCTTACATAATTAATATTAATAATGCGCTAATGGTGCGGCTTACATAGTTAATAATTAATAATGCGCTAACGGCGCGGCTTACATAATGAATAATGCGCTAGCGGTGCGACTTATATAAGTAATTAATGTGCTAACGGTGCGACTTATATAATGAATAATGCGCTATCATGTCCACATCACCAATTCAATCATACAATCAATCATATCAACAAACCAACAATCAACAACTAAGCAATTAACATCTCGGTCCGTATCATAACAAGCAAATCAACCAAACAATACGATGCACATACACTTCTTACAATTCTACTTTCTAGGAATCATCGATGTTTATATATAGGGTCACCCGCAGCCTTCCCACCACATCTACTACTCATAAAAACTATAATTGTCTTCCATGTATGTACAACTATCCAAACCATAACATGTATTCATAGACGAATTCATAATTAACCGAGCAACAAGTCAATACGTTAAACCAACAATCAATCAATCAACAAGCATGTACACTTTTCAGCCCGAATCTCAATTGAGTAGGGAGGGTTTACGAAACTCACCTTGATTGGATATGCAAGCTAAATACAAGTTATAATTGAGTTATAACGTCCAACAATCGCTTAGCGTTCGTCACCTATTAACATATACATTACAAATCACGTGTCAAACCCTATTTAGGTTTTGGAAGGGTAAATCAACTATGAATGACAATCGGGACTCGACTTGGTCATGCCATGACGCTCAAACATCTTTATGGTTCAACCGAATATAAACAAGGACACTTTATCACGTCATTTTTGGAAATGGCAGTGGATTCAAACTATAAAGATTTTATCATGATAAAGTAGACTCTCTCACGATTCCAACGATAGGTGATACGACTAAAACGGACTTATGGTTCAAAAGTTATTAAAGTTTGAAAACTGACGCGCAAAACAGGCGAAACTCGCGGCGCGAGAACACGAGCTTCGCGGCGCGAGGAGCACGAGTCTCGCGGCGCGAGGCTGGACGCGAGAAAAGCTCTGACCGACTGGACACAAAACTCGCGGCGCGAGTGGTCCAGGTCGCGGTGCGACTGGGCACAAACCTGCAGATTTTTGAGTCTAAAACACGATCCAAACTTCACCCAAACCCCATTTTCGACCACCAAATCGTCTAGTGATGTTCCAAGACTCATTTTGAAGCTTAAACAAACATATTTCAACATAAATAAACATAACTTACATCTTAGTTTCGATTCATAACATCATTTCTTCTCCAAAATCATCCGTGACCCATTTCTAACCCTAAATGACTAAAAATCCGTTTTTGATTCGATTCAAGACCCAAACATGTTTAGATTTAACTAAAAAAAGGTTCAACAACATAAAATGATTAATATGGGATAGTTTTAACTTACCAAATCTTCTAAAAGCTATCAAATCCGAATTTGACTCAAAGGTGAAGATTTCTTGCACTTGGAAACTCAATCTTTTGATATGATGTATAGATGACGATGAAGATGATGATTTTGTTATTAATCTAGCCTCAAACACCCTTTGAATCCAAGAATTTGAGGAAATTAAATGGGTTGACTTTTGAAAGGAAAAAGGGAAGAATAGAAAAGGGGAATTAAGAGAAATCATTAGTGTGTGTGTGTGTGTTAGCTAAGGGGGCCGGCCTATATGTCTAAATGGGTTGGCTCCCGCTCCGCTAATTCTGACAAATAGCTAAACTTTAACCATTTAAAAGCCAATTATAAGGTTGGCATCTCATAATTACAGGATGTCCTAATTCTGGCTTTAAGCTTCTTTTCTACCTGATGATTTGTTGATCTTCCTCTGCATAATCCCCTTCATTTCCTATAATATCATTTCCAGCAAAAGGGTAGTACAAAACTTGAAACCAAATAGCACACCGTTCAAAGTTTGAGACACCCAAAGTCGCACTACATAATACAGGTTCCTGCAAACATAAACATGCAACATGTTTCCAATAAACTCAAGAAAAATGTAAGCATTACATTACGGGAAGGATCCTCAATGAGTCAAGCATCCTTTGATTTAATTATCCATCAACGAACCTGAGAGGTTAGATCACGTTTTTGTCTAACTACTTGGGGAGATCCACCCATGAAATATGATTAGCCAGACAACCCAACACGAATATCCACTCGATTAAGTTCCATTTCGGTCAAATTTAAAACATGCAACATATTGTCAAAGCTTAAGTATATATTTATCTTATGAGAACTATAATGTATTAAAACTCCATTACAAAGATTTGTTGTTGCTAATGTGTCTAGACGTCTAGACGGAGGAACAATTTCACAATGAGGCTAACTGGCCAAAACTTTTGGATGCATCGATGCTAGCTAGGAGTTGAGTTTACCTTTAGATGAAGCGTGATTCGTCCATCATTCCAATCTGACAAGTGATATGCTTGAATATAGCAGGGATCACTACTACCAGTTAATGTAGGAGCACTTGTAGTTTTTCGGACAACCCAAAAGGAAATGTTTATTTTTTCTCTTTTTTTTCCATTTCTTATTTTGTAGCTGGGAAGTAGTGGTCAGGCTAACTTACAAGAGTCAAACTGAAGGCTATGTGAAAAATCAAGTCTCAAAGATTAAAAAATGGCATGGCTCATAAGTCAACATGTATGGATTGTATGGTGTCAGAAAACTCTGTAAATTAGAATTAGCTGCTCACTTGTTATCAGAATGACTAGAAACATATTTGATTCTTTGCAATATCATGCGAGCCTGATGTTTGTTAACAGAATCAGTCAGCTCTGAACTCTTCTAGCTCTTTAGTTAGCAACTGCGCCCAGACCTAGCATTACGTGATCCCAACCTTTGAGCACATAACTGCTGGAATATCTTGCAACTTTTTTTGTTTCAGTTGCGGATGAGTCGGCATTGAATAAGATTTTATGGATTTTTTATTCTGATATTGGGATGCTCCATCTTTAACCCTTTTGACCCTTTCCCTGTATCAAAAATGTTAGGACCAGTTTACTGGTAAACTGGCCAGTCTCCAGTTGCATCTGGAGACCCAGTGAAACTGTCCAGTGAAACTGGAGACCCTGAAGATTTGTCCAGAAATATATTGAAGTCCAGTTGCATCGTACAGTTAACGCAACTGAAGACTTCCTCCAGTTGAGAACTGACCAGTTGAAGAATCATTCCAGTTGAAGTTGAAGACAACAAATGGAAGATAGAGAATGACAATGGCAGCGAAGCCCAGTTGACATTCTAGTCAGTTACAAACTGGAGACCATCAGTGGAAAGCTCTTACAAAGCTTTACACTGATTACGAGGAATTGACTTTTATGCTTTATGTACCTTTATCCGGATAATAAGACTTATCTTATTATTTAAATACAAAAGGTACATAAAGGTGGTTAAGTAAAGTTGCTTTCTCGTGCAACTTTACACTGCTTTTTAAGGAATTAAATGTTATTCCTTAAATGCTCTCAACCACATTTGTACGGCCAAAGTTAACATCCCAATGTTAACCTTGCCTATAAATACAAGTCATTGCACACCAAGAATATCAGTTCTTTCGAATACTTCTTCGAATACACTTCGATAGAATTCACACTTTGCATACCTGCAATATTCTTGGTGAGCTTGTGCAATATTCTCTCAATCGCTAAAAGGAACATTTCACAACTTTAAGTGTTTCGATTGTCTTGAGAAATTCCGAGTGTAGATCAATTGTATTTCATAGGTTGTTAGGATATTTACATTCTTGTATTATCTTGGTTCCGCAACAACCTTGTAATTTATTTAGCATCAATAAATAAATTACACATTGAAAATTACATATTGTCTCATCAATTTACTTTACAAGTTATTTGTATTATTGCATTGTTCTTTACTTATTGTCTTTTATATAAGTAATCTATCTAGAACTTGGTATATACTCACTGCAACTGGTCGTCTCCAGTTCAGTGCATATATTGCAAAGTAACTCCACCATCGACATAGAGGTGTCTTCAGTAGTACCATCTATTGAGTTGGGACTTACAAGTGGTATCAAAGCAGAAGGCTAATAAACTTGCCTAGATCTGCTAAGATGAACACTACTGAAGGTGGAGATGGTTCTGGTTCAGGTGAAACCCCCTTGAATAATAATGCACAACCTTTTCAAAATGTTAATACTAACCCTCCTCCTCCTACTGCCCCAAACCATGTCCATGTACACTATTCTAACACTCCTGTTCCAAAATTTGATGAAACAGTGAGACTTTTGGTACATGGAAGGCTAGAATGCTTTTGCATTTTGGTGGGATTGAAAGGTATATGTTGAAAATCCTTAAGGATGGACCATATATACCCATGTCTCTTGGGGTCAGTCCTCTTCTTGATCCAACTGGAAGAAGAGGTTCTAGAGAAAAGCTCGAAGACCAGTGGTCTGATGAGGATCGTAGACTTGTTGATCTGGACACCAGACTCAAGAACATGATCCTTGGAGCTGTCCCTGAAGATCTAATTCCAACACTTGTGTTGTTCCCCAGTGCCAAGTCAATGTGGGATGAATTAGTTATTCAGTTTGAAGGAGGTGATGACACTATTGTCACCCGAAAAGTTGCCTTGAACAAGAAGTATGAATCCTTCTTTGCCTTGCCCAATGAAAGTCTAACTGGCACATACACCAGATTTTCTAGCCTCATTAATCAGCTGAGAGGCTTGGGTGTAGAGAAGGATAAGGATATTCTTCTTGAGAAGTTTTGTGATATTCTTCCTTCCAAATGGGAAAACATGGTTCTTTTCTTGAGACAAGGTAAAACCTTGCACAACCATACTCTTGCATCGCTCTATGGAGCCTTCAGATTCACTGAAGATAATAATGCTGCAAGACTGGTGGCTGAGCAAGATGCCATGAACCATGCCCAGAGTCCCAAGGTTGCTAGTGTAACTGAGCGACCTTGTGCTGCTTTAATGTCTGCAGAGAGTGTCCAGGTACACTCAATGAAGGAGATGTTAAATAGTTTCTTGAACTCTGGACTGACCACTGAAATCAGTGATGGTTGTGATGAAACTGACGATGATGATCTGGTCGCCATGATTGCTAAAACCTTTAACAGGTTTAAGCATAAATCCAAAAGATTTAATGGCCCCAACAATGCTTCCAGCTCCAACTCTCTCGACAAGACCAATCTTACATGCTATAAATGTGGCAAGAAAGGTCATTTCATGAAGGAATGCAAATCTAGTCAGTTGAACAACCAAACTGGCCCCCCTGTCCCTAATTTCAATCGGCCTGATGATAGCTACAAAGCTAAATACAAGAAGCTTAAGGCCCAGATTTCCCTCCTGTCCATGGAAAAGGAAAAGGATCAGTGCTTAATGGCACAAACTGAGGGAAAATGGGAGTACTCTGATGACTCATCAGCTGATGAAGAAGAGGAAAGGGACATGTGTTTCATGGCCTTGGAAGATCAACAACAGCAACAGCATGTGGCAAAAGAAGATGTCATCACTGGAAGATGGGTTGACATCATCTTGAAAAAGGTATGTGACTATGATAATCAGGTTGACCCTGAACTGAAACTGGACCTGGCTGAATCATTAAGTGGTGATTTAGCTTTTGTGGAAACTGTAAGAGCTGATAGTGAAAAATATCTTGACACTATCTTAATTGAACTAAACAATGTAAAGCCACAACTTAATGATTTACAAAGTGTCCAGTTGGCTCTCAAGGAGTCAATTTTAAAAATTGAGGCTTTGGAACTTGATAATCAAAAACTATTTTCTGATCTTGAAAAAGAACAAAAGATTATCAAGTCATGGGGTAAAAGCATCTGGTAAAAAACTATGATGCATTTTCAAGAACTATCGATGCCCAGAAGAATGCATGGAAATCTGGAGATCTGGAGATGGCAGCTCTCATACCAGATCTTCATGCATTGCCTCCAGCTCTCAAGGTTGAAACACCTTATGATCAACCTGAAGCTGTTGAAACTGAACCCATTGAGACCACCCCCATTGAGGTTAAAACTGGAGCCAAATAGGCTAAAGCTCCAGTCAAAAAGGCCACTGGTAACAAGCCTTTACCTCAAAAGTCTAAGGAGCCCAAGACCCGACAGACTAAAACTCCAGCTGAACCAAGGTCCAAGGTTCAGCTGCCTGAAGAAAATAATATTTTGTTTAATCTGGAAAGTCAACTCCAATTTTTGTCTCGACAAGTTCAGAGTTGTACTGCCCGGATTAAAAATCTGGAAGGAGGTTTATCACCTCCAGTTTTCAAACAAAATATTAAACCACTCCCTTCAAAACCTAATCAAAAGATTGTTCCATCTGGAACAAAATCTGGTAAAAATCAAGGGGAGTAAGTATCAAGTATCAATCGTTTTTACTCCTGCACCTGGAGCTGGTGAAAAAGCTCCAGATGCAGCCTCCGGTTCAACACCACAATAATCTACTGTGACTTCTGTAGAGAAGTCTAGTGAACCCATCAAGAAAAGATGGGTTCACAAAAATAACTGATGATTTTTGTGTGTGTGCAGGGTGATCGAAAGAAGAATATCTGGTATCTGGACAGCGCTGCTGCCCGGACTATGACCGGATGTAAGCCCCTGCTTGAAGAGTTCACTGTCCAAGATGGACCGACAGTGACGTTTGGTAATGATCAATCTGGAAAGACTGAAGGATATGGTGTGCTCAATAATGGACAAGTCGAATTCAAAAGAGTTGCATTTGTGAATGGTTTGAAATACAACCTGATCAGTGTCAGCCAACTTTGTGATGATGGCTTCAGAGTGTTGTTCGATATTGCTCAAGGCACCATATTTAACAAGGATTGGAAAGTGGTGATGGTTGCACCAAGAAAAGGAAATGTGTACATCATGGATATGGAACCTGCTCCAAAAGAGCAATGTTTCTATACCAAGGCTGATGAGGACACCAACTGGCTATGGCATAAAAGATTATCCCATCTTAATTTCAAAAATATTAACAAGTTGTCTCGCAAACAACTGGTTGATGGGATACCTCAGATTTCTTTCAATAAAGAAAAGCCATGTCCAGGGTGTGAGATGGGCAAGCAGAAAAGGGCCAGTTTTAAAACTAGGCAAAATTTTAGCATCACTGAACCTCTTCACATGCTACATATGGATCTCTTTGGTCCAGTGAATGTTCAAACTAGAGATGGAAAGAAGTACACTCTAGTTGTGGTTGATGAATTCACCAGATACTGCTGGGTGGTATTCCTCAGATCCAAAAGTGATGCACCTGCTGAAATCATCTCTCTCATCAAAAGAATTGAGCTCAAGTATACTCGAAAAGTTTGTCAGTTGCGAAGTGATAATGGTACTGAATTTCAAAATAAGGTACTTGAAACATTTTGCACTGGCACTGGCATCTCTCAAAACTTCTCATCAGCACACTCTCCAGGGCAGAATGGAGTTGTGGAAAGAAAGAATCGTACACTGATAAAAGCCGCCAGAAGTATGCTATCTGAATCTGGTCTTCCCACCAGTTTTTGGGCTGAAGTAGTTGCAACTGCTTGTCACACCCAAAACCGGTCAGTCTACATCAAGAGACATAAGAAGACTGCCTACGAAGTACTCAGGAATCGTAAACCAAATATTGGATACTTTCATGTATTTGGTTGTCCAGTTTATATCTTAAACGATTCCAGTCAGCTTGGAAAGTTTGATGCAAAAGCTGATGAAGGGGTATTTTTAGGTTATTCAGATATTCGAAAGGCCTTTAGAGTTTATAATTATAGACTCCAAAAGGTTCATGAGACAATTCATGTCACATTCGACGAATCAACTGAAGCAATCAACAAGAGACCAAGCCTTGATATTACTCCAGTCGTTCCAATCAATTTTGGTGAAACTGACCAAGTTCATCAATCAGTTGCTTCACCAAAAGATGTTTCCAGTTACAACAAATTGGAACCAGTTAAAAAGAAGAAAAGCACCAGTGACACATCATTTTATCCTTCCATCAATTTCAACTTACCACAAGAATTGGTGATTGGATCTGATGTTCGTGCCACTCCAATATCAGCACCAGTTCAAACTCCAACTTCTCCAGTTCTTCAAGAAATGCCTTTGAATGAAGAATTTCATGATGCAAATCGTGACCTCATTGACTCTGATGAGGATGTAGAAGTAGTTTGGACCGATCCTCCTCCAGAAGCTACTGCAACTGAAGAAGATCGCCAGGTGACTTGCACTGATATTGTAGTTCACCAGCCTAGTCAATACACTAGATGGACTCGAGCCCATCCAATTGAACAAATTATGGGAAATCCAAATAGTGGGGTTCAGACTAGAAGAGCCACCAGTGAGCAATGCTTAAACGTCACCTTCTTATCTTTAATTGAACCAAAGAAGATTGACGAGGCTTTGGCAGACCCAAGCTGGGTGGAAGCTATGCAAGAAGAGCTCATCCAGTTTGAAAGGAACAATGTTTGGGAGCTTGTTCCTTGTCCACCAGGGTTAAAGAAAGAACCTATTGTACCAGATGGGTCTACCGAAACAAAATGGATGAAGATGGCCATGTTGTAAGAAATAAGGCCAGACTAGTTGCCCAGGGTTATTGTCAAGCAGAGGGCGTTGACTTTGATGAAACTTTTGCTCCAGTTGCAAGACTTGAAGCCATCAGAATATTTCTTGCTTATGCAGCCCATCTGCAGTTCAAAGTCTTCCAGATGGATGTCAAAAGTGCGTTCCTAAATGGAACATTGGAAGAAGAAGTTTATGTTAAGCAGACTCCAGGTTTCATCGATGAGAAGCATCCTCATTGGGTTTATAGACTGAACAAAGCTTTGTATGGTCTAAGACAAGCCCCAAGAGCCTGGTATGATACTTTAACTAAACATCTTCTTAAAAATGGCTTTCAAAGAGGTGCAATAGATAATACCTTGTTTATCTTGAAAGAAAGAGGTAATATCTTATTGGTACAAATTTATGTTGATGACATTATTTTTTGTTCAACTGATGATGCAATGTGTAAAAAGTTTTCTAAAATCATGTCATCTGAGTATGAGATGAGTTTAATGGGTGAATTAACATTTTTCTTAGGTCTTCAGATTAAGCAAACTAAAAATGGAATTTTTATAAACCAAGGAAAATATGTCAGAGATTTGTTAAGAAAATACAAATATGATTCAATCCCATCGAAAAACACACCTATTGCAGCACCATTAAATTTGGACTCTGACCCAACTGGCAAACCAGTGAACATAACTGAATATCGTGGTATGGTTGGTTCACTGATGTATTTAACTGCCAGTCGACCAGATATAATGTTTGCAACATGTTTATGTGCCAGGTTTCAGGCTAACCCTAAAGAATCACATTTGCACGCTGTAAAGCGTATCTTTAGATACCTGAAAGGGTGTCCTAATCTTGGTCTTTGGTACCCCAAAGGCTCAGGATTAGATCTAATGGGTTATTTAGATTCTGATCATGCAGGTTGTAAGATAGATAGAAAATCAACAACTGGTGGTTGTCATTTCCTTGGAGGAAAACTGGTAAGTTGGACCAGCAAGAAGCAGACCTCAGTCTCTATGTCCACTGCCGAGGCAGAGTACATTTCTGCGGCCAGTTGTTGTGCCCAGATTCTCTGGATCAAGAACCGGTTACTAGATTATGGTCAAAAGTTTACAAGGACCCCAATCTTTTGTGACAACACCAGTGCAATTGCTATATCTCACAACCCAGTGATGCACTCCAAAACAAAGCATATTGACATCAGGTATCATTTCATTCGTGATCATGTTATGAAAGGAGACATTGAAATTCATTTCATCCCCACTGACAAACAGTTAGCTAATGTTTTTACAAAACCTCTCGATGAGAAAACCTTTAAACATCTCATCAGCGAACTGGGAATGTTAAATCCTTAAAACTGGAGATTTCTTTGTTATTGAACGCGTCAGTGACACTGATGAAGTTCTCCAGTTAAGGAGGTCCAGATAATCTTTGCTCGCCAGGCTATCGAACGCCTTTGTGATACTATCTTGGCACTAATTGATTTCTGGATCATCATTTTAGGGGGAAAGACTCAAAAATAATTTTCTGACTAAAATTCGTTTTTGTTTGAAAATGCAACTGGAGAACTCTTCAGTTGGAAACTGGCACTGGACTGATCCTCCAGTGACCAGATTCAGTCTTGTCTTATTTTTATAACGTTAGAAATACTTGGTCAATATTTGTGACACGTGATGGTACTCGAGTGTTTTAAACCACTTGGTATCGTGATCTGACGTGTTTAAAGCTATTTTTGTACTTGACAACTGTTTGTATTGGGAAAATAAAAGTGAGTGGGCGCGTGGGTAATATAAGCCGTCGTAGCATTTAATGCTGACATGGTAGCATTTAATGTACATGGAGCATTTAATGGTGACATGGAGAATTATGATTTTAATTCAAAATTCAAACTTACTTTGTGAAAATATCTACAAAATGGATTTTGTTTAATAAAATATAATTTTTGTATTTCATTGGGATCATGAATCCCTTATAAATACCCTTATTTACTCCGAACTCATTTACTTCCTTCTACATTCTTTCATTTACTTCCCAATCATCAAAATTGCTTCATTTCTCTCTCTGCTTCACAAATCAAGAACCCTAATTCCCAAATTTCAATTTCATTTTCCAATGGCTCCTAGATCATCTCGTTCAAGAGATGTAAATCTCTTGACTGTTCCATATGCTCCTTCACCAGATGTCAAACCGGAACCTGGTGCTCCTAGTAATGCTTCAGTCATCAAACTAAATCCCAATAATCCGATGGCAAGCTTACGAGGATCTCAAGGGTCCAATACCCTTATTGGTAGAATCCAAAAGTTTTTAAAGGATTCTCCAATAGGACCCTCATTCTCTCTAAACCCACGCAAGTTGTTTCACAACTACTTGTGTGAGTTTTGGTACACTACCACTCTTTCTTCTGATTGTTCCTCCATCAGTTTCACATTAAAGGATGGAACAATCCAGTGTACCTTGTCCGCTGATGTATTGAGGGATGCCTTACACCTCAATTACTGGAGAGAGGGTGAATCTCCAGTCGTCTTACCCTCAAATGTTAATTTTCGCCAAGTCCTCCTTGAAATGGGACACAAGGAGTGCTTGGAGAATGGAGTTTTAAAGACGAAGGGTGCGATGACCATGAAGGGTCTTACACCTTCATGGAGGTATTTTTTCATCCACCTGGTGGAGAGTATGGGTGGGAGTTCTGGTGGTCTTGACCAGATTAACTCCTCACAAGCAGAAATGGCTTATGCTTGTGGAATGGATTGAGAGTGGACTTTGCAGATATTCTGTTTAGAAGCCTAGTTCAAAAGCTGAAGGGCACCAGGGGTGTTTGTATCCCCTTCTCAAGGTTTCTCTCTCTCTGTTTTAAACAAATTCTGGGCAGGGAAGCATACCTAAGTACAGATTCACCATACACTGCTCCAGATATGTTGAGGAATTTAGACTCTCTGGTATCTGAAGCTGGAGAGGTCGAAATTCCAGAGCGAATGCCACTGGCATTTGCTAAAACTGATGCACCTTTGGAAAGTGAGTCAGAAAGACAATTGGGCGGGCCTCAAAATAATGAGGGACCCTCCAGTTTGTCTAATGTTGTGGTTGAGGATAGAGCAACCATAACTAAAGCAACTCCAATCACATCTATCCCTGGTGAAGATACTACGGTATCTGATCCTCCAACAGATGCACCCATCCAGGAAACTGGGGAAGGTCATCTGGAGACTGACCCTTCTGGTTAGCCCTCAGTTACATTCATGGATCTGGACATGAATGTTAATGACGAGGAAATCCTGATAGAGTCTTCGGATTCTGAAGGAACTGAAACAGACTTGGAGATTTTTGAGGCTTCTGTACAAGCTCAAAACCCTTCATCTCCAGTCTCGCTTCCAGATATATCAATTTCACTTTCACCATCCCAACAAAATGTGCCTACTGATATATTCCGAGAAATGCCACCCCCACCGCCGCCGTTGTTCACACCTGAGCATTCTCAGCATGAACAACACATTGTTTTTCCAGTCTTTTCTTCTACCACCACTCCTATTATTTCTTCAACTGCTGGTATGACAACTGGGGAGACCTCTTTAAGTTTGCCTCCTCCAGTTGCTCCAGTAGTAACTGCTACTGGTCCAGTGACACCTTCTGCTTCGTCACTGGACAGTCAAGTTGTCTCAATTCAAGCCGATCTCCAAAACCTTCTAACCAGGGTGGAGGAGATTCAGAAGACACTTGACAAAAACACCAAGTCTTTCTCCAGATACCATAAGGATCACTTGACAAACATTAAAGTGGTTGATCTGGGGATAAACAAGTTTTCATCAAATGAAGACTTGGTGTTCAACAAGCTGAATGAGTTGGTCACTGGCTGCAATAATCTGGCAGGTACTTTGAAAGAAGCCTTTGACCTTACTCAGTCCAAGGTCACAACGTCAATTTCCAATCTGCTTGGCAATACTGTAAGAACATCTGAAGTAGATTTGAGGGAAATTGAGAGGCAGGTAAACGAATTAGTTGAAAAACCTGGCCTAAATGTGACTGAACTTGGAGAGCAGTTGATGACTTCAGTTGGTCAGAAGATAGAGGATACGCTGGGTGCTAGAGAAGCACAATTGATTGAAAGGGTGATGTCTGAGATCACCAAGCTGGCCACTCCTCAGGTTGATCTGGCCCCACTCACCAGTGAGATCAACCAGTTGAGAGGCAGCATTAAGAATTTGAACACCCAGGTATCTCTACATGCTCAATCTTTAGATAGACTGACAACTGAAGTAGAGAATTTGAAGAAGAAGGATGATGAAGTGAAGGAAAAGGTTGTCTCTGGTTTGGATGAAGACTCCAAGATCCTAAATGAATTAAAAACTGGTCAAGAACAGGTTACTGCAAATGTTTTGACCCAGTCAAAGGAGACCAACCATTTGTGGAGGTCTTTCAGGATGATGTGTGGGATTTTCAAGGAGTGTAAGGACTTGCAAACATGGCAGCCTCTTGACCGGTTGCCATCTCACCCTTCTGAATGGGAAGCTATTCGGGCAGGTCTAGATGCTGCCAAGGGGGAAAGAAGTGCAGTCCTTGCACCAGTTGCACCTGGAAGAACTTCATCTGGAAGTCAAGTTGGAAGAGAAATGGTTGTAGCTACCAGTACTGAAGCTGGTGAGCAAACTGGTGATGTAAGTGTGAGGGAGAATGTGTTGGATAAGGGAAAAGGTTTAGCTGTTGATGCATCTGCCCAGTCGACCACTGATATTCCAATGTTAGAAACTGGCAATGCTGATGTACTTCCTCCATTTCAGATAGTGATAGCAGAAGACTGGCTAGACTTGGCAATGATATTAAAGAAAGAAAGAAAATGAAACAAAGAAACCAAGTTGAAGCCAGAGCACATCTTGCTCAGATCAAGTTGCTTGATATGAATGATGCTAATCTTTTGGGCATCACTAAGGAGGAGTATGCCAGAATTAAAATGATCCCAGGATAGTTGACCAGTTGAATGAAATGCTTGATGTAGAACTGGACAGACACTATCCTGATGATGAAGCTGAATTTGATGCCAGAAGCTTAAACATATCAGTGGAGAAGGCTAAGGAGAATAGGGCCAGTGGGATTCTAAAGAGAATTGCAAATGTTAAGAAGGTTGTGAAAAGGGTAATGAATCCTCCAAGGAGAAACCCTCAACCAAGAAGACCACTGTCAAGAGATGCCGACCTTAGCACATTTGTTGAACCAACTGGCGAGGTATCTAATGAAGACATCAAGTCCGCTGTACTGGCTGCTGGTGCTGGGAGTATAAAAATAACTAATGAATCTGAAGCAAGAAGCTATTACTCCCAGATCATGTCAACCAGAAGACATAGTGGTACTATTAATGGTGTAAATGTAACAATCAAGCCAGGCACCAAAGTTTTTCAAGTTGAAGTTAGTTATACCAGAGGGCCACTGGTTAAAACTGACAATCCTGGTGCTATGCAGTATGGGTTCAGTGAATGGGTGGAAATGGTGAATGTGCTGGATGCAAAGGCACAAAAGAATAGGTTTGAGAAAGCATGGGTGAACTTCTTAAGGGGCAAGATTCAACACAAAGAAAACCTGGAGCAAAAGCTGAATATTGACCCTGAAGACTCTCAACCTATTTCTTCAGTGACCAAGAGAAGAAGAACTGGCGAAGGGCCATCTCATTAAGTTCTTTCTTTTCAGTTATCTACTTGTATTTTGTTTTACATTCTGTAACTTGTATAAATTTCATTTCCTTGTATAAATGAAGTTACCAGTTTGTAACCACAAGGTAGATAATAGATTAAAATCTAACAAACCTAAAAGAAAAACCTAAGGCATTTATTGATCTATAAAAATGCCTTGGAAAACTTAGATAGATTTAAAATCAAACAAGTCTCTATAGTTCACACTTGTACAGATACAAGAACTAGAAAAAGACTTGGCAATATTTCTAGACAAATAGGGGGAATTTGTTAGGACCAGTTTACTGGTAAACTGGCCAGTCTCCAGTTGCATCTGGAGACCCAGTGAAACTGGAGACCCTGAAGATTTGTCCAGAAATATATTGAAGTCCAGTTGCATCGTACAGTTAACGCAACTGAAGACTTCCTCCAGTTGAGAACTGACCAGTTGAAGAATCATTCCAGTTGAAGTTGAAGACAACAAATGGAAGATAGAGAATGACAATGGCAGCGAAGCCCAGTTGACATTCTAGTCAGTTACAAACTGGAGACCATCAGTGGAAAGCTCTTACAAAGCTTTACATTGATTACGAGGAATTGACTTTTATGCTTTATGTACCTTTATCCGGATAATAAGACTTATCTTATTATTTAAATACAAAAGGTACATAAAGGTGGTTAAGTAAAGTTGCTTTCTCGTGCAACTTTACACTGCTTTTTAAGGAATTAAATGATATTCCTTAAATGCTCTCAACCACATTTGTACGGCCAAAGTTAACATCCCAATGTTAACCTTGCCTATAAATACAAGTCATTGCACACCAAGAATATCAGTTCTTTCGAATACTTCTTCGAATACACTTCGATAGAATTCACACTTTGCATACCTGCAATATTCTTGGTGAACTTGTGCAATATTCTCTCAATCGCTAAAAGGAACATTTCACAACTTTAAGTGTTTCGATTGTCTTGAGAAATTCCGAGTGTAGATCAATTGTATTTCATAGGTTGTTAGGATATTTACATTCTTGTATTATCTTGGTTCCGCAACAACCTTGTAATTTATTTAACATCAATAAATAAATTACACATTGAAAATTACATATTGTCTCATGTTAGGTCCAGATTTAGTCCAGACTTACTGGACTGGCTCCAGACTGGACTACTGGAACCTTATCGAAGATAAGTCAAGAAACATGTTTTGCTGGACTCGCTCCAGACCCGACTTCTGGAGCCTCACTGAAGATCTGACCAGAAAACATGTTCGACTGGACCTACTCCAGACTTGGAATCTGGAGTCCCTCTGAAGATTTGTCCAGAAATAATTGAAGACTAGTGAGCAATACTTGTATAGGTAATCTGGAGCATTCTCCAGATTAGCTCACTGAAGACTTCACCCCAGTCCAGATCTACTCTACTGAAGACATTCTGACTGAAGTCAAAGACTGAAGTCTGAAGGAAGAAGACTTAACAAATGGCGGAGTCCACTGGAAAGTCTTACCAGATCTGTACACTGGAGGAATGTCAGTGTTCTAGATACTACAAGTCTGAACACTGATATCGAGGATTGACTTATGCTTTAACACACTTTCCAAAGAACAATCCACTTGTTCTTTAACAAAGTATACGTGTGTTAAGGTGGTTGGATAATAGGATACACTTGCACTTGATGTGACTTTATCCTTATACTTATCCAATACATTTAATGTTCTTGTCGGATCATTAAATGTATGCAACCATATTTGTACGGCACAAAATTCACTGGTGAATTTGTTGCCTATAAATACAAAGTCATTTCCTTAAGAAAAATACTTTTAAGCATACACTTTGCATGAAAGTGAATTTGTCTAAAATACTCTCGATCTTAAACAGGGATACTTCACAACTTTAAGTATCTCGATCCTAAAGAGCTATTTGACAAATATAGATCATTTGTAACTCATAGGTTGTTAGGATACATACTTAATTGTATTATCTTGATTCCGCAACAACCTTGTATTTTATTTAACATCAATAAATGAAATACCCATGAAAAATACATAATGTTCCACTTTACTTGTTTATTGCTTTAAGTCTTGTATTACTTAGTTTATATATCTTGCATATTTATTTACAAGTAATACTAGTCCATATCTAGTGATTATTAGACTTGTTGTATTTTACACTTTCAAGGTTAACCGTCTCGAACTTAAGGGACTCACATTTGGTATCAGAGCAGAAGGCTAAACATTGCCTAGATCTGTTTCTCGATGGCTAACCAAGAAAATACACAAGGTTTTAGTCTTGGTCCTGATCCTAATGCAAACATTAATGATCAAAATGAACCACAAAATGTTAATAACACTAATCCACCTCCACCTCCTCCTACTCCTGCTTCTCCACATGTGCATGTGCACTACTCAAACAATCCTGTTCCTAAATTTAGTGGGAACAGTGATGAATTTGGTACGTGGAAGGCTAGGATGGTGTTGCATGTCACTGGTATTGAGAGAAATATGATGAAAATTTTAAACGAAGGTCCTTATGTACCAACATCACCTCTCAATCCACTTCTTGATCCTTCTGGATCTAGAAGAGGAAGGGAAAAGAGGAGGAACATTGGTCAGAAGAGGAGAGGAGATTGGTGAATCTAGACACCCTTCTCAAAAACATGATCCTCGGGGCCGTTCCAAAAACCCTAATTCCCACACTAGTTCTTTTTCCTAGTGCAAAAACCATGTGGGATGAACTTTTAAACCAACACGAAGGAGGAGATGACACCATTGTCACCAGAAAGGTCTCCTTAAACAAGAGGTATGAGTCATTTTTTGCTCAACCTAACGAGTCTCTCACTGGTACTTACACCAGATTTATGAGTATCATAAACCAACTGAGAGGTCTTGGGGTTGAGAAGGACAAGGATATACTTCTGGAGAAATTTTGTGACATTCTTCCACCAAATGGTCTCATATGATCCTAGTCTTACGACAAGGAAAAACTCTGCACACACACACTCTCTCAACTCTTTATGGAGCTTTCAGGTACACTGAAAAAAATCAAGCTCAGAGAGTGGTTGCAGAACGAGATGCCTATAACCATGCTTCCAGTACTCCTATTGTGGTTAGTCATACTGAACCACAAGGTACAACACTGATATCTTCTGAGAATGTATTTTCTATGAAGAAGATGGTGTCTGAACTAATGGATTCTGGAGAAACCAGTCAAGTCTCTCCAGACTGTTGTGATGAAACTGAGGATGATGACCTTGTTGCAATGATTGCTAAAACGTTCAACCGTTTCAAAGCAAGAGCAAACAGGCCATCTGGACAATTTGCATCCAGTTCTTCCACTGACAAGACCAATTTGACATGCTTTAAGTGTGGCAAAAAGGGTCATTTCATGAAAGAGTGCAGGTCCAACCAGTTTGTATCCAAGCCTGGTCCATTCCCTTCTAATAATAAGCCTGATGATAGCTATAAATTGAAATATAAAAAGCTTAAGGCCCAAATTGCTCTCATGGCACAACAAATGGAAACCAATAATAAGTGCATGATTGCAACAACTGAAGAGAAGTGGGTTCCTTCTGATGAATCATCTGCTGATGAAGAAGAGGAAAGAGATTGCTGTTACATGGCTCTGGAAGACGAAGAGCTCCTGGTGAAGGAAGATGTCACATCTGGACGATGGGTGGACATTGTTATTAAAAAGGTTAGTGATTATGATAATGCAACTGACCAAGAACTAAAATTGGACATTGCTGAAGCTCTTAATTCTGATTTAATTTTTGTAGAAACTGTTAGATCTGATGGTGTAAATGGTCTAGAAACAGATTCTTCTGAAATAAATGCTTTAAAATCAAAATTAAAGAACTTCAAGACATTGAACTGGCATTTCAAGCCCAGGTTCTGGTAACTGAACAATTGATCCAAGAAAAACAAGATCTTGAGATCATTTTAGAGAAAGAAAAACTGGTAATAAAGTCATGGCTAGAAACCAAAAAGCCATATGATGCTGCATTAAAACAATTTCCTGCTCAAAAACGTGCATATTCAGATGGAAATACACATATAGCATCATTAATACCAGTAATCGATCGATTACCAGAGGTGTTAAGGCCCACAACTGTTTATGATAAGCCTGTAACTCCTAAGACCAATTTTTACACAGTTCAATCCCCAGAGGTTAAGACTGGAGCTGTCCAGATGACTGCTCCAGTTAAAAAGGTGAAGCAGAATAGACCTTTGCCTCAGACCAATCCCTTACCAAAGCCTTGGACTGGAAAGGCTAAGGTATCATCTGAAGAAAATATTTTGTCCAGGATAGAGAGCCAGATTCAAATTCTGACTCGTCAATCACAAAGTTTTAATGCAAGATTAAACTTTATTGAGGGTACTTCATCTGGCCCTAGACAAAATACAAAACCTTTTTCAAAGAAAGACAAAATTTATTTCTCCAGTTGAGAAAAATGAAAAGGTTTCAAAACTATCAACCCCAGTGGTCTTTTCAACTAAGACCACTGTTGAAGAAAGTGAACTAGACCAGATTGCCCCTGGAACCTATAAGGGAGGGTCCAGTGAACCCATCAGTCGATGGGTTCCCAAATCTAACTGATCAATATCTGGTTTATGTGTAGGGCGATCGAAAGAAATATATCTGGTATCTTGACAGTGCAGCTGGAAGGACGATGACCGGATGTAAGACCCTACTGGAGGAGTTCACCATTTCTGATGGACCCTCCATCACTTTTGGAAATGATGGTTGTGGAAAGACTGAGGGATATGGTGTTCTGAACAATGGACAAGTCAAGTTCAGACGTGTTGCATTTGTGAATGGTTTGAAATATAACTTGATCAGTGTAAGTCAACTGTGTGACGATGGCTATCAAGTCTTATTCAATGTTGCTCAAGGCATCGTATTCAACAAGGACTGGAAGGTAGTGTTGATTGCTCCCAGAAAAGGGAATGTGTACGTGATGGTTATGGAAAGCTCTCCTTCAGAGCAGTGTTTCTATACTCAAGCTGATGAAGACACAAACTGGTTATGGCACAAAAGGTTATCCCATTTAAATTTCAAAAACATTAATAAGTTGTCCAGAAAACAACTTGCAGATGGGATACCTTCAGTCTCCTTCAAAAAGGAAAGACCATGTCCAGGATGTGAGATGGGTAAGCAAAAGAGTACCAGTTTCAAGACCAGACAGAATTTCAGCATTTCTGAACCTCTTCATATGCTTCATATGGACCTCTTTGGTCCAGTGAACGTTCAGACTCATGCTGGTAAAAGATACACCCTGGTGATCGTAGATGAATTCTCCAGATATTGTTGGGTGATCTTTCTGAGGTCTAAAACTGAAGCTGCTGCTGAAATCATCAGTCTTATCAAGCAAATTGAGCTCAAGTACAGTCGAAAAGTGTGTCAGTTAAGAAGTGACAATGGAACAGAGTTCCAGAATGCAACTCTGGAGTCATTCTGCACTGACACTGGCATCTCCCAGAACTTCTCTTCAGCCCGCTCTCTAGAACAGAATGGAGTGGTGGAAAGGAAAAATCGAACGCTGATAGAAGCTGCCAGGAGTATGCTTGCTGAATCTGGTCTGTCTACCAGTTTCTGGGCGGAAGCAATTGCAACTGCTTGCCACACCCAGAATCGATCAGTGTACATCAAAAGACACAAAAAGACAGCCTATGAAGTCTTAAGAATAGAAAACCAAACATTGGTTATTTTCACGTTTTTGGATGTCCAGTTTACATCCTGAACGACTCCAGTCAGCTAGGCAAATTGATGCCAAAGCTGATGAAGGGTATTTCTTAGGCTATTCAGCCATTCGCAAGGCCTTCAGAGTCTATAACAAGATACTGGAGAAGGTCCATGAGTCAATTCATGTAACATTTGATGAATCAAATGCTGCAATCAACAAGAAGCCAGCCCTTGACACTCCCCCAGTTACTCCAATTGTCTTTTGTGAATCTGATCCTATAAACGACAAAATGGATGATTCACCAGACACAGTTTCCAGTCATCCTGATCTGGAACCTGTTCAGAAAAAGAAAATCTCCAGTGGTACCCCATTCTATCCTTCTATTATTTTCAAACTACCCTCTGAAATTAATATTGGATCAGATGTGCGTACTACTCCCCAGTATCAGTGTCAGTTGAGAACTTACCAGAAATGTCTTCTGGTGAAGAATTCCAAACTGAACCAGTACTTCAAGAAATGCCTTCAAATGAAGAATTTCATGATGCAAATCGTGATTTAAATGACTCAGATGAAGATACTGAAGTAATTTGGCAAGATCAACTTTTTC
>CM067168.1:44767575-44782575 GCA_034093135.1 Erigeron breviscapus
ATTATAACTAAACCAAATCGGCCAAGTCATAAGTATATGGATAGATATTGCCTCATCTACTCGTGGTTTATATGTGTACCACGTTGTTTCTTATACATTTCTATTTGTCGTCTTTGTATTAATGAATGTTGATTACATGTGAAAGACTTCAAGGGATAACAAAGTCGATATCAAGGTACCCAACATACAGGAGGCGTTTTGAGAACAGCATAAAGGCGTTATCAGAACTTGACAAGAGGAACACCAATGGACATCAAACATTTTCCGAATCAGAAGTTTCTAGCTCTAGCAATCACAGATCTCTTTTAACAAAAGATGGTAATCAAGAAAATGATCAAGAGGATAATATAGATAACATTGTATAATTAGGTTCTACTAATATATATTTTTTTTCATGAGATGACTGCATCTAATTTGTCAACCTTCTTTTTAGATGTGGAGTATATGTTTGTATAAAATCAATTTTGATTTTTCATTGTTACTTTTTAGATGTAAGATGTTGTTCGTTTCTGCTTTGAATATTTAACCCTACTTCAATAATTGTCACAATCAAGTAATCAACGATCAAAGAGTAACTTTCCTTTGATATGGTATTTCAAGATATGGAAAAGGATGCATTCTTGCTTAAAAGAGTACTGTATTCCCTATAAAAAAAAAGGGGGAACGACAAAATATTCATAATAACAGAACTCTACACCCGTCCGCAAAAGAGAAAACTAAGCAAGCGAGAATACAACCAATTTAATAGAAGTCAAAGACCTGTACGTACAATCTTCGTAGATATCGTTTGTCTTATGTTCACATCGTAAGGCATGTTAGTAGTTTTTGTGCTCACTGAATTCGCACTTATAATATGGAACTGGAACTGGTTTTTTTCGGGTTATAGATATAGAATTCTAGCAAGGCTTTTCGATAGACATATTCCCTTATCGTGTGTTCATTTGAGTTAAAAAAAAAGAATGGCAGGAGAACCGAAATGAGCGATAATGACCAGTTTATTTGACGTAAAGGATCGATTCAATCTCATCATAGTTATTGCGTTTTTTTTTTTTTTGGTTACGACATAAGGTAAAAACCGCCAACATGTTCCTAGTTCTTAACGCGTAAGTTTATATATGTTTGATTTCATATTACTCAAATGGTGGAGATGTCTAGGGGTGTTAACACGTGTTGTTTATTGGTTTTGCTTAATCGAAAACATTTTCTAGAGGTCGATCTTTTACGACCATAGTAGTCTATACTGAGACTTCATAAGGGTGCATTGTATAGGAAAATCGATGTCTACAATTTGTCTATGGAGGGATGGTCTCGTAAGGAAGGTGATAATACGGATAGATTGTTCTTCCATTAAAGGGATCGAATACATTGGTTGGTTTGGCCAAGTAATTTGTAGATATATTAGATAGTCTTGATTACTAATTGAAGTTCTTTGTTGTTTGTTATGATCTTCATGGTGTCTTTCAGCCGTTAGTAAATCTTGAAATTTAGGCCTTGTCCCCAAGAAAACAAGTGTGGTGTGAGATGGGGAGAGAGCTAAATTAAGAGATGTTGACGATGGTACCTTATAAAGGAAATGTTCTAATTCTCCATTATGTTTACGGGATTGATCGGATTGAGACGACAAGAAGAATGTTGTCTCATTGATACAAATTATAAGAAGACAAGAGGTTTTGTTGTGTGGTATACGGTTCTCAGGGCAGAACTTGTTCATAGTTGAAATGATAGCGTAGAATGCATATAAAAATGAACTTATGATAAAAGATCCTCATCTTTTTTGAGGTTAGACCAGATTCCGAGGACAGAATCCATTTAAGGGGGTGATAATTGTAACATTCCAAATATTTTGTCATTCGTTTTGATTTAGGCGTTAGTGCATTTATGTATTTCGTTTGTGTGTTAAATAGGAGCAAATCAATGTCGTCAATTTTGTGATGAATGTGTGCTACTTGTGATTAATAAGAGGAGTGATATGTCGATTAATGTGTTTCAAATATGCGTTTAATGTCGTGCACTTTCCGCTAATATGGTAATTAATGCTAGACGTCGTTAAATGAAGTTAATATATGGGTAATAGAATAGGAGAAGATCCTCACATTCAGGTTTCTAGGACATTAACGACCAAGATAGGACTGTTCGCACCTTTGAGGTATGATGAAAGCTTCAAAGAGTCAGTCTTTAGCTTGTTTTTTGATGGTCAAGTTACCGAAATTGTAGCATAGATTGGTGAGTAGAGCAGAAGAATATTTCAGATCGCGAGTAAGGAAATCTTGAAATACTGATTGTAATGCATAAAAAATGTGTATTTTTGTTGTAATGTTATGTTACATCCAGTTATAAATATGGAGAATGTAGATTTTGGTGAAACTTTATTATTTGAAGAGTTGAAACACGTAATACATGAGAGATGAATCTCTTTTGCTTTAATTTTCATTCGATTCACCGGTTACCTGCAATTTACATATCATGTTCTAACAGAATTAATCTTTCTTGCCTACGATACCTCTTACTTAAAGATCAATGAGCGTAACACCTTGTCAATAAAAAGGAACACTTGATGGTGTTATCCATCAACGAAGAAAGGGAAGAAACTAGCAAATAAAAAAGCACGTCTTGTATTTGTTAATCTACAAAATTGAACAAAAAAAAATTACATGATACATAGCACATATGCTCTTTGTTACAATAAAGGAAAAGATTGTGGAGTGTGTTAAGCTAAGAATTTTGAGTTTAAAGTTTAAACAATGCACGGCTTATGAGGAGTTGAAAGAGATTTGGGAAATCAATATGGCTGAGCATAGACCAAGATTATGAAAAAATTGGTTCTGCAGGTGGGATTGGTTTTGTATGAAGTAGGGATGCTGATTGATGGTGGAAAGAAATAGAATTTAGATATAGCTGAACAAAGAGAATGACTACTTTGGATAATAGGGATGATACATATGGACTACTTGAAATAGATAGTGTAGTCTATGATTTGTAAAGAGCTACTGTATAGACTTTTTGGTGAATTTAGATTGATTCTAGGTGGTAACAATGGGCATGTCCATTGTTTGGCCAAAATCAGGAATTGTACGTTTGAATGTTTCTAATAAAATTACAAGATTTCTACACACAAAAAAAAAACTTTAGGAGATACAATCCAATCCTATTCGTAATCATAACCATAATCATAATCGTAGTAATAGTCATGATCATCATCATAGTCATAATCATAATCATCCTTAATTGCACCCAGGTGTTTTTGAATAATTTTGACCATCATCATACCTTTGCTGGGTGGCTGACTCTTTGGTGAATAAACGCGATTCTACCATATCTCCACCTCTCCATTGAAACAAGAGAGTGACCAGGAAGATTATGCAGCTCCAAAACACAACATGTTGACAACTCATTATCTTCATTAGTACCATGATTATGAGAACCAAAGATTTTAAGATACAAAACTGCGTTTCATGATATTGTAGAAGAAGAATATATTGAGAACAAAAGAAAAGAATAAAGTGGTTGGATTGTTGCAAAATAAGGTGGCTGATTTGACATGCGGAAAACGATGGTTTGGGTTGGTTAGATCAAGTGTCTCTGTCACAATAGACAAAAACAGAACAAAGTAATACTAGTATATGAAACATTAATTTGGCCACCGTGTTATAGCCAACCCAGCCGTCGGATGATCAAAGTGGCAAAGTCCGCACAGGCTAAGTGAGTAATAATGATCATTAACATAATCCTCAATATAATCATCAATACTCTGATCACCGGCTAAGTGAGTAAGCACAACAGTGGCCGAAGTGCCAACAGGATAACCGACCCGATTGATCGCATCTTCATAGTACCTTTGGTCTTGTCTTTTGACTTTGTAGCCGGATGTATGTGACAACCAAGACACTAAGCCTTGCCGCACTTTCCGGTGAACTGAGTTTAACAAAACCCTTTTATGTTAGGTGTTTTCTAAAGGTTTATTCTTTCGGTCAAGGTGGATTAATGGCGGTAGCTAATGTATACCAACTGTGTCTAATGGTGGTGATTGGTGAACGACACTAGTTAGGCGATACTCCTTCATTTTGAAGGAAGTTTATAGACACCTCAAAATGTCTTCATAGATAAAGCTGTGAAATTTGAGAAAAGCAACATTTTTAGAAATCATAGTAACATAGTGATCAGTTAAACAAGTAATAGCAAGCAGATAAGCCTAAACCCCAATGAGCAAATCCATTTAAAAAGTAAGCCTAAACCTAAACTACCGTAAGCACATAAAAACACAATAACGTCTGTTACTCCTTCAAATATTAAAGACGCGCGATTCCGGCATGCACGAAGGTTGCCCTTGTACGCGCCCTGTCGACGTTCTCCCCAGCTCTCAGAGTAATCTCGACACGCCTGCCAAAGTCAGCATTTATATTTAGGAATTTTTAATGCTAGAACTAAATCAACCAAGTTAAATCTATAGATTCCCAAGAAAGGGCAAATTTGTCGGGACAAAATAATTAAAATATCGAAATTACCCAACTTGCATACTTCTATACTTATTTATGGGGTTACGGGTAGTATATAAACTAGTTAAGTTATTTTCTTTTATTATAAAATTCAAAAATGAGTGTCATATGGAAACTACAAGTTTTAGGCAGGTTATTATACAGAGACAGTGATTAGAAAAATCATTGGAATAAGTATATACATACCCGTCCAATGCATCATTCATTGTCTTTCCCAGATTGATGTGCGTCAAGTTGCAGCCTTGGAAGTAAGACTGGACCGCTTCCATGAGCTACAAATTTTCAATTCATTAATAAAAAACTCAAATAGTCAAATGATTTAAATTATTATTGTTTCATAAAACTTACGCGGGGGGCATCATTGCCATGAAAATCGCAACGAAACCTTATTACAGCAATTCCGTTTTGAATGGTCGCCTCAAGAAGTATATCGCTATAAAAAGTAAGATCATTTAGCCACTATAGTAGTCATAGAAACAACTATTAGAGTTTATTTATGATATGAAATTAATTAACCTAAATCGTTCTGCAGTGACCATCATGCTTTTAATGCGGATGGGTGCAGCGTCCATGACCTATTACATATATTCAAAATATAAAACTAAGTTAATAGACATATTAGAGTAAATAATCGTATTAGTAAAAATTACTTATAAGTAAATAATCATACATTATCCACCCCAATTTCGTCGCTCATTATAAGAACTGCATTATTTGTGTAATAATGGTCGGGTCGGCTGATGAACTTCAGTTCTTCAATTTCACCATGTGCTTGGAAAATCCCCAGCCTGGATTCAACATATAGGTTAGTTTTAACAATAAAGATTTAGATCTTGTTTGATACATTAATTTTAACTTTGACTTTATGGCTAATTAAGCTATGGGGAAAACATACATACTGTGAGTATTACGTATGTTAGGTACTTTTAATAAATTTCATAATAGTAAAATTGATTATGTTATCTACATATTATTTCCCTTTAAACTATATATATACATATATAAAATATTTTATATTAAAAGAGTAGATTGATGTATCTCATCGTCTCATGCATGTACCGCATTAATACTTATACATTTCCCCTTTCAAGCTAGCCTTTGTGCATCATGTAAGTTTTGCAAGGGAAATACCACCACATAGAATCGGTCGACGCAAGCCTCGAACCCATGTTGAGGCCCCCTTATGGCAGGAAGGTGGTCACTTGAGCTAACTCAAGCGGTTATATATATATATTATAAATATAAAACATAATTTTTGTTGCAGTGCAAGTAATAAATAATAAGTATGGAATAATATTTATCCCCAAAGTAGTTTGACCCCAAGAGAATCATGTTAGGGTTATCGGCCGATTATAGATCGTGCTTTATGAGGGAAAACTCACATGGATATATGTAAATTGCAATTAATAATATGGGGTTGTCCCCCATCGTGTTTAAATGGGGAACGCCTCACATGGATATATGTAAATTACAAAAAAATATTAAAATATTTGATTGTGAGGGGTTTCCCCATCTAAGCTTAGATGGAACAACCCCATATTCATTTTTCCAATATATATATATAGCATCTATTATTTTAATATATATATATATTATCTCAATAAAGAAACCAAATTGATTTGAAGACTTACAATTCGGTACGGGGCGCGAGACGTGGAATGTTCTGTAATATCACAGATCTCGTCTGCATCAAACAATATAATAAGTAAGCATAAACAATTTAGGAAGCAATTAAGAATAAGGCATCACACGAAAATATGAAGAAAGATACTTAAGGGAAGAGAGTGGAACTCTGTTTGTTTCTGGTTTGGATGAAACCGAAGTTGAACATAATAAATCGCTTGTGGTTTAGACTCGATTTGGGTGACGTTGGTTTCACAAACCGAATATGACGGTACATACATTTGATTATTGAATGCTTTGAATGCCTTAGTAATTTATATGAAATACTCATATGAGTTGGTATATCATAACACCCTATAAAAATTAGTTGGTTTTGGGTTTGATCAGTTGAAATGACTTGAATATAGGGAAGAATAACACCCTATAAAAATTAGTTGGTTTTGGGTTTGATCAGTTGAAATGACTTGAATATAGGGAAAAATAAATATAAGGTTTTTGATACACAAGTATAGACATGAAAATATATTACTCCTCCGTCCCATTTTATTTGTCATGTTGACTAACTTTGACCGTAAATAACTTTATTTGTATTATATAGTAGTTGATGAAACTTATATGAACGAAAAATACATTAAAAACTCAATCCATTCATATATTTTATATCAAGTGTTACATGACACAAACAAAGTTATTTACGGTCAAAGTTAGTCAACATGACAACTAAAATGGGACGGGAGAAGTAATTTTTTATGATACCCTCCCTTTAAGTTAATATATAATGGAGGATGTCTCCTTTGTGTTAGTTTCCATAAAAACCACATGTATTTTTTCCTTTTTGTCCATTTAACCAAACTTTGGTTTGGACATGCATAACATTAATGGGTCGGTTTGAGTGTTTATTGATTGGTGTAAATCAAAAATTACATGTGCTTTTTAAGGAAAGTAACCGATATAATACTTCAGATTTAATTTAAACAAGTAATATTATATTTGTAACCTGCTGTTCTTCGGTAAGATCCATTGGAAGCCTACATAATAATTCAATACATTCAAAACAAAACATAAAGAATTAGAAGTGGTAAATGGCCAACGGTTATTTTTTCTAAATATAAATACAACAATTATCTTAACAAGAGAATATAACTGTTAAGGTAAAGAATTATTACAAAAGGCATGCTAGGGATGACATTATGGCAAATACCAATAGTCCTTGAGAAAGGTACCAACATAATTGTCAAACTCGTACGAGTTACGAGTCGACTCGATATATTCCAGACTCGTAACATGGCTTGTGTTTTGTGGTGCGAGTCGGTCCGAGTCATGTTCCGAGTCACGAGTCACAATAAATTTTTAATTCTTTATTTTTTTTTTATAAATATAACTCTTTCATATGTTTTTAAATTTGATTTGATTTTAATAGTATCTTCTATTTTTAGCTTAATATATTAATACAAATAATATTTTACAATAAATATTGTATATAATTATAAAAATATAATATTATCAAATATCCTGATCTTACGATTCGAGTCACGTTTCGAGTACGAGACGAAAAATCAGATTTTATGACTATGGATGATAAGTTGATTGAGATCCTCTAAAGTTCAAATGAACTTTATAGGTAAAGTTAGGGTATTTTGACCATTGTATTAAAATCAATGGTCAAGATTAAAAAATCAAGTTTAAATCTTAACCTTTGATTTTAATCCAAGGGTCAAGATTCCCTTAACTTTACCTATAAAGTTACTCTAACTTTAGAGGATCTTTATCCTCAAGATTTGAACCGTTAGTGAAAAGGTTTTATAAATGTGTATTGTGTTTGAAGATGTTTGAAAAGGCTTTGAGATTAATTAATACTTAAAACATGTGACAGATAAAGAATAAATATGATCAACCATCAAAACCAAGTAGATTAATTAATTAATATACACCTAATATTATTTACTAAAAAAAATAAGTAGTTAAAAATTGTGAATAATTACCGTGAGTAAAAAAAACCAAATAGTTAGAGGTAAGAAAGGATTACCGAAAGTCAAAAGAAGATAGGCTGCAAAGATGTAGATCTGAAATGTGGATAGGGAAAAAAGGATATGGATAAGATTCAACCTGTCTATTTTTGTAACCCCACTTCTGGCTTTTTGACTCGTGTATTTTTGGGCACATTAATCAACAAATGAGAATTTATTTATTTTTTCTTGAAAAAGGGAGCAACAATAAAATTATTATTCAATAAAAATATCATATACACCGCACCCGACAAGATATAAAATGAGATGTATTGTGATAAATGTTTATATTCTTTGTTTTCGCCATGAATTTTGGATATGAAAATAATATTCCCTCTAAATAGCTATTCTAACATTGTTCATAAAACTACAAAGGTGTGACATGGATAATCCAGCTATTTTATTCCTTATCATATTTCTAAATTTTACCTTGTCTTATGATTTTGTTGTTAGAAGAATAGAAGGATAAGGATCTTGTTATATTTTAAGAAAATATACTAACATTGCTCATTAGTCATTATACAAGGACTACTAAAGTTGGTTGGAAGTTGGAATTCTTTGGTGTAACATATAACTATTGTGAAATTAAATAAAAATATTGGTTTAATGGGTTTAATGTTGTGTGTGTCTTCTAAAGGACAAATATAAAATAAAGTCATGCCTCGTTTTTAACTTCAACAATCACCAACTTTTTGGGTCTTTAGCATAAAAGATCACGTAGAAATTGCTAGAAAGGAATTTGATTCCACAATTAAAGAACCTTTATTACTATTTTTTATTTTTAATTCAATCTTACATTAACTATTTTAGCAACATGGGGGCCAAGGGAGCATATTAACCTAGATTTCACTGTTTTAGACAACAATGCAACATGTAATCACTCAAAAGCCAAAAAGTCAAAAAGATGTGTGAATTGAACTCTTCAGGACTTCAGATAATACTCGTAGGTTAAACTAGCAAACAGAAAAAGTAAAATGTTTTTTTTTTTTTGTTTTTTTTTTTTTTTTTTTTTTTTTAAGTAGTGTGAGTTAATTACTTAACAGTAGTCTTAAGTTGAAACTAATTAATAACGTAAGGCCTCTCCCTAAGCTCTTCGTCGACCCCTCTTCATTGCCTCTTCGACAAAGACACCTTAGGTAGCATCTTCGTCGACCATGTTCTTCGTCCGCTTGCTTCGTTCCATCGATGAGGAATGACGAGAAAAAGAGAGAAGAGGTGGGGTCAGATGTGGGTTTTTGTGAGTTGTGGAAGAGTTGTGGAAGAGGGGTTATAGGGAGTGATTGTGGAAGAGGTGGATGAAGAGAGAGAAAAGCTGATGTGGCAGTGTGGAAGAGGTGTTGAGTGTTCTAGCTTAGGGAGAGGCCTAAGTACTATATATACATATTGATTTATAACCATTAATTAATTCACTATCCAAACAATCATTCATAATCATAATTAATCAAAACAATATATGACAAGGTTTGAAAGTTTGATAACTAGACGCAGTGAATGAACGGGTCTGAAATGAATAACTGTACACACAAAAACTAATTACAAACAAATCTTTACAAACTTATGTGTCAACTTAAGTAGACCAATTAGATATCAAGTTTTATTTTCTTTCATCCTTCTCTCACCTTATTTCATTGGTGACAACTCAATTTGTAAAAATTAGCATTTCTCATTATTTATTGCAACTGGGTTTGAAACTATGGGTCTATCATTCTACCATTTATCTATGGGTCATTGGTTATCTTGGGCCTTTGGTCAGCAAATCTTTCCATAATCATCAACACATAAAATAATTCGGGAGAAGTTCAAATTCATCAACTCTTTTCACATTTCTCACGTTACAAACAGCATGATTGAAAGAAGAATTATATGATATGACTAGCCCTTTGCAATTTTATAAGCTGGAAAACATATGTGAAAATCGTAATATGATTTGGTCTCGTCCGTTGCTATGCGATTTTCTTGGGTTGTACTGTAAAAACCAAAATAAGCAGAAATTTGGTTGAGAGTTGTGAACTCGTACGTCTTAATACTAACTCGTGACTAACTTGATGTATCAACCACGTGGTAGTGTATAAGTCAAATCTAATCTCGTGGTAATGTACAACTGTACATTAATACAACCAAGGACCTCTCTTACATTATAAATATGTTTTAAGTGTCAAATTGAAGCATAAACATAAGATATAAACTCAAAATCATTTAATAAACTTTCATTTCCTATATTTAAAAGAAGAAATGCATTCATATTAAAAATGAGAATTGGACCTTTGCTAAATGAATTTTGAGTTAAAATTGACAGTCGAAACCATATATTCTTTTAACTAAGCATAATAATCAGTGGCGGATCCAGAAATATGTAATAGGGTATGCAAGTTTAAGTATAGTTTTATGAACCAAAATTTTTTGTAAGTGTTTTTGTTCGAGCTTTCGGTACGTTTGGAATTTCGGGTCGGGTTTTTTCCGATAAACACCTTAAGCAAGACCACACTAAGTACATTTGACTAAACAAGTGGTGTCAATGTGGGCATATGAGATTAATCCATTTAGTAGAGGCTTATGTCTTTTGGGAGAAGATCAAAGTGTAAACCGGGTCATAGATATTTGGGGTTACTTTTAAGAGTAAGAGTAAAAGTTGGTGTAATACTTAGTTGTTAAAAACCAAAACATTTTAAGTCCTATGTTAAATTGTTAATAGAGGGGATAGAAAAATTAAGATACAACCAGTCATATGGCTATTCAAAAATCATAACACTACTTCGAGAAAGCTGCATGTTTACACATAGAATATTTATATATTAAAGTTTCATAATTCAATTCAAAAGGAGTATTACTTATTAATTATAATTGTCTTACTTTCGTTGCTAGCTAGGTTTGGAATTTAATAAACACACTACAATGAAACACATACGAGTATAAATCAACTTACACAGTGTAAAGGTATAATAAATAAATTCTGGGAAAGTGGAAAATGGGGACTTTTGACATCTTGATATGAGAGAAGGAAAAACAAATTGATTATAGATGGTTTATTTGTGTAGGCTATGCACTCTATTTTTTCAGACTATGCACCATAGCTTATCATGCCTAAAAAAGAATCTTTATAATATATATAGGCCCCATGTAGTCCGACCCAATAAAGGGTAACCGGACCAGACTATCCGCGGCGATGTCGCCGCGGAAAGTCACGTACCTTTTTCCGTACACTGTTGACTATTACAGTATCCATTTGTCTTTTTCGACTTTCCGCCGCGACATCGCCGCGGAAAGTCGAAAAAGACAAATCAATACTATTGGTCAACAGGCGTTTTGTGTTTGCTCGTTCGGCTATAATTACGCGAAAATTGGTTCTTCTTTCTATCACTCTCAGTTTTGTAGTGCAAATATCACTCTCGAAAATTGGTTCTTCTTTCTTTCACTTTCATTTTATAGAGATTTCTACTGCAAATATCACTCTCATTTTATAGAGTTTTCTACTGCAAAGGTATGTATCCATATTCTGCTTTCATTTTACCATATATATTTCGCTTTCATTCCGAACTTGTCCGAACATATTGAACTACCAATATTGCCATACATAATTTAGATATTTATCCATACATATGTATTATGTTTAATCATATTATTGATATAAATGTGTTTTCAGATGGATTCTTTTGAGAATTTGTGGGGAGATCAAAATTTTGAGTTTAATTTAGAAGAGCCTGATGAAGAATTTGAGACCCCGGAGGTGGCCCCCCAGTTTGACTATGACGCAAACGATTTTTACACCGAGGAGGTATTATTAAATGATGACATCAACGTTTATTTAAAAGTTTTGTCACGATAATGAGTTTTGTTTGTTTCGGAAACACTTTACTATTTCAGGTTTTTCATTCACACGAAGAACTGTTCAACTGGGCCCAAAGAACAGCAAATGCGCTTGGTTATGTCTTAATCAAACGACGAACAAATTCCAACTCAGATGGTGTTGTCAATAAAATGACCTTAATGTGTAATCTTCATGGGGGAAAAGATAGAAGGTTACTTGGGCTCGTTACAAGGTCAGTAAAAATTGACTGCCCCTTTAGATTGGACGGCCGCTTGAAAAGCGATGGTGGTTGGACGGTCAACATTATAGACCCGAGACATAATCACTATTCAGCTAACAATCTGGAGGGTTACGCGTACGCAAGAAGGATGAGTGAAGCTGAAAAATCATTTGTGGAAGCTGAATATCATCGCGGTACAGATCCCCGTCATATTCTAAAGCGGTTGAAAGATGAATTTCCAGGAAACTTGAGCCGCAAGGAGGACATTCACAATTTTCTAAAAACGTTACGGAAGAGGGCGGCCGAAAAACATGGGGAAACTCCAATGCAGGTTACATATATAAAATATACATTTTTTAATATTTATTTACTTTGATATGGTATTTGAAACGAACCACATACGCCATTTTGTTCTTTGTTACCGCATATTGGTCGACATACTGAGATGCCGACTGCCGACCGTGGGTCCCTGCGAGGATTTGGAGGGCCCGGTTATCCTTGTTGGTCTTGGCCCTTTTCACACGGTCCTCCCTCTGGTAGAAGCGCAACAAATCGGACCAGTCCTCCGGCTCCATACCCTCGGGAACAGCTCCCTCCAACTCAGCAATCTTCTCTAAACCCCCCTTATCATCGAAGTGGGTTTTCTTGAATCCGCTTTTCCAGTTCCGATACATATGTTGCGCATCAGCGGTGATCGTGCGCTCAAATGCTTTCCGGATGGCATCATTGGGGTCCAAATTGATGAAGTGATCCAATCTGAACCGTTGCTGCAGTTTTTAAGTAATAGTTAGCAATATATCAAATTTTCACAAAATATGAATTTAGGAATATAATATTATAGAGATTGTACGTTTAAGGCTGGAATTAGGAACGCCTTATCTTGCGGGGGCACATCCGCCCATGAGTCATAAGTCATAGGGACCCCACTACCACGAACCAATGTCCCTATATAGCTCTTAAACATAGACCCCGATTCCCCCACCGCGTGCCACGTCTTAAACCTTTTCGTGTCAAAATCAACTTCAAGCCGACCTTGTTCTTGAAACTTTTTCTCCAGGTTTAGTGCCTGGTTCTTCCCCCGGCCTTTTTTAGGTCCTACAAAACAAAAGAATTATTAATTTCACATGAAGTCCATAAATAAAAATTAATATATAGAAACACAAAATTTCTTACCACCGCTCCCGGCGCAGCCCCAAATTTTCCGCACCCACGATTTACGTGGTGGGTCATTATCACCATCCCCACCATGAACTGTAGCCATTTATACTGCAAATTACAAATCAAATTATACTCATATTAATAATACATACAACAATACGATAAAGGTAAAATTGTCACATTTACTTTTATACTATTTATAACTTATCTTTTTATTACTTTTATACGTATATTTTTAAAGTTATAATTTTATATACTTATTTAAACTTGTTTTATATTTCTTTTTTCGTACTTATATTTTGTTATATTTTTACAAGTTATAATTTTATATACTTATTTAAATTGTTTTATATTTCTTTTTTCGTACTTAAATTTTGTTATATTTTTAAAGTTATAATTTTATATACTTATTTAAATTTGTTTTATATTTCTTTTTTTCGTACTTAAATTTTGTTATATATTTACAACTTATGTTTTTATTACGTTTATACGTATATTTTTAAAGTTATAATTTTATTACTTGTTTTATATTTCTTTTTTTCGTACTTAAATTTTGTTATATTTTTTAAAGTTATAATTTTATATACTTATTTAAATTTGTTTTATATTTCTTTTTCACTTATTTTGATAGTATTTTTTTAAAACTTGTTTTTCATACTTATATACTCTAGTTATATATATTTTTTTTATTTATTTTTTATAACGAAATGATCATGTGCTTTTCAATATGAAATTTTGGTAACTTCTTGTCTTTTTAGTGGACCTTTTAGTCCTGTTTCTCGGTGAAATTTGTCATTCTGTTCATACCTAATTCATGACTCCTCACAAAACTATTGTCTATTTGTGTAATCTTTTAGAAAATCTACTAAATTTAATATGCAACAATTATATGAAATTAAATAATATGTAAAAAGTGACAATAAAAGTAAAGTGATATATACATAAAATATACAAATATCATAATCATAATCATAATCATAATCATAATCATATCATAATCATAATCATAATCATAATCATAATCATATCATAATCATAATCATAATCATAATCATAATCATAATCATAATCATAATCATAATCATAATCATAATCATAATCATAATCATAATCATAATCATAATCATAATCATAATCATAATCATAATCATAATCATAATCATAATCATAATCATATCATAATCATAATCATAATCATAATCATAATCATAATCATAATCATAATCATAATCATATCATAATCATAATCATAATCATAATCATAATCATATCATAATCATAATCATAATCATAATCATAATCATAATCATAATCATAATCATAATCATAATCATAATCATAATCATAATCATAATCATATCATAATCATAATCATAATCATAATCATAATCATATCATAATCATAATCATAATCATAATCATAATCATATCATAATCATAATCATAATCATAATCATAATCATATCATAATCATAATCATAATCATAATCATAATCATAATCATAATCATAATCATAATCATAATCATAATCATAATCATATCATAATCATAATCATAATCATAATCATAATCATAATCATAATCATAATCATAATCATAATCATAATCATAATCATAATCATAATCATAATCATAATCATAATCATAATCATAATCATAATCATAATCATAATCATAATCATATCATATCATAA
>CM067168.1:44787575-44799209 GCA_034093135.1 Erigeron breviscapus
TTTTTTTTTTTTTTTTTTTTTTTTTTTTTTTTTTTTTTTTTTTTTTTTTTTTTTTTTTTTTTTTTTTTTTTTTTTTTTTTTTTTTTTTTTTTTTTTTTTTTTTTTTTTTTTTTTTTTTTTTTTTTTTTTTTTTTTTTTTTTTTTTTTTTTTTTTTTTTTTTTTTTTTTTTTTTTTTTTTTTTTTTTTTTTTTTTTTTTTTTTTTTTTTTTTTTTTTTTTTTTTTTTTTTTTTTTTTTTTTTTTTTTTTTTTTTTTTTTTTTTTTTTTTTTTTTTTTTTTTTTTTTTTTTTTTTTTTTTTTTTTTTTTTTTTTTTTTTTTTTTTTTTTTTTTTTTTTTTTTTTTTTTTTTTTTTTTTTTTTTTTTTTTTTTTTTTTTTTTTTTTTTTTTTTTTTTTTTTTTTTTTTTTTTTTTTTTTTTTTTTTTTTTTTTTTTTTTTTTTTTTTTTTTTTTTTTTTTTTTTTTTTTTTTTTTTTTTTTTTTTTTTTTTTTTTTTTTTTTTTTTTTTTTTTTTTTTTTTTTTTTTTTTTTTTTTTTTTTTTTTTTTTTTTTTTTTTTTTTTTTTTTTTTTTTTTTTTTTTTTTTTTTTTTTTTTTTTTTTTTTTTTTTTTTTTTTTTTTTTTTTTTTTTTTTTTTTTTTTTTTTTTTTTTTTTTTTTTTTTTTTTTTTTTTTTTTTTTTTTTTTTTTTTTTTTTTTTTTTTTTTTTTTTTTTTTTTTTTTTTTTTTTTTTTTTTTTTTTTTTTTTTTTTTTTTTTTTTTTTTTTTTTTTTTTTTTTTTTTTTTTTTTTTTTTTTTTTTTTTTTTTTTTTTTTTTTTTTTTTTTTTTTTTTTTTTTTTTTTTTTTTTTTTTTTTTTTTTTTTTTTTTTTTTTTTTTTTTTTTTTTTTTTTTTTTTTTTTTTTTTTTTTTTTTTTTTTTTTTTTTTTTTTTTTTTTTTTTTTTTTTTTTTTTTTTTTTTTTTTTTTTTTTTTTTTTTTTTTTTTTTTTTTTTTTTTTTTTTTTTTTTTTTTTTTTTTTTTTTTTTTTTTTTTTTTTTTTTTTTTTTTTTTTTTTTTTTTTTTTTTTTTTTTTTTTTTTTTTTTTTTTTTTTTTTTTTTTTTTTTTTTTTTTTTTTTTTTTTTTTTTTTTTTTTTTTTTTTTTTTTTTTTTTTTTTTTTTTTTTTTTTTTTTTTTTTTTTTTTTTTTTTTTTTTTTTTTTTTTTTTTTTTTTTTTTTTTTTTTTTTTTTTTTTTTTTTTTTTTTTTTTTTTTTTTTTTTTTTTTTTTTTTTTTTTTTTTTTTTTTTTTTTTTTTTTTTTTTTTTTTTTTTTTTTTTTTTTTTTTTTTTTTTTTTTTTTTTTTTTTTTTTTTTTTTTTTTTTTTTTTTTTTTTTTTTTTTTTTTTTTTTTTTTTTTTTTTTTTTTTTTTTTTTTTTTTTTTTTTTTTTTTTTTTTTTTTTTTTTTTTTTTTTTTTTTTTTTTTTTTTTTTTTTTTTTTTTTTTTTTTTTTTTTTTTTTTTTTTTTTTTTTTTTTTTTTTTTTTTTTTTTTTTTTTTTTTTTTTTTTTTTTTTTTTTTTTTTTTTTTTTTTTTTTTTTTTTTTTTTTTTTTTTTTTTTTTTTTTTTTAAAGCAATTGCTTTCTTCTTCACATCAAGACGGATCCTCCGTTTCGTCATACTACACCAAACTGCGTGGCATATGGGATGAAATCAATTCAGTGCTTCCGACTCCGCAATGCACATGTGGTAATTGTACGTGTGATATCGGAAAAAGGTTGATGGAATTCAAGGATAAGGAGCGGCTATATGAGTTTCTGATGGGGCTTGATTCTGATTTTTCAACTATAAGAACTCATGTTCTCTCCATGAAAACGACACCAGCACTTGGAGAAGCTTACCGTCTCGCGTCTGAAGAAGAACAACAAAAGTTAATCACGTTAAACAAACGAGCTAATGTTGAACCCGCTGCCTTTAAAGCACAAGGATATCGTGAAGGCAGTTTCGGTCGAGGACGAGGCTATAGAGGAGGATCAAAGGATTTCAAACAGAATAGTGAAGACAAGGTTGACCGTTGTAACAAATGTGGGAAAGATGGGCATAAAAGAGAAAGTTGTTTCGAGATTATCGGGTATCCCGATTGGTGGCCAGGAAAAGGAAAGAATGACAAGTTGAAGCCGAAAAGTGCCCATGTGGAAGTCGAGCCTGGGCTTGCTGGACTTACTGATGCGCAGTACCAAGCGCTCATGAAGCATTTCAATGTTAATGAACAAAAGGAAGATGATACGCGTAAGGCAAATATGGCTGGTAAGATTGATAATTCTAATGATTGGATTGTAGATTCGGGTTCAACCGATTACGTGGTAAATAATTTTGAGAGTCTTGAAAGCAATGTTTCTATTGCACATGAAACACCAATCATGATACCAAATGGGGTCAATGTTCCCATTCATGCCAAAGGAACTTGCACCTTAAATGGAGACAACAAAATCAATGAAGTTTTATACGTGCCTGATTTTAATTGTAATTTACTTTCTGTAAGCAAGTTAACAAGAGAATTACAATGTGTAGTAAGCTTCTTCCCGGATTTTTTTGTAATGCAGGGCTTACACTCGAAGAAGCTGATTGGCACGGGCAAATGCATGAAAGGTCTATATCGGATGGCAATGGTAGCGGGAGCAAGAAAGGTCGCTGCAACAAGCAAGGTTGACGTCAAGATTTGGCATTCAAGATTAGGTCATGCTTCTCATTCTAAGTTGTCACATATAGATTTTTTAAGAGATGTCTCTTTGAATTTTGAGAATAACGTGTGTGATGCTTGTGTTAAAGCTAAACATACACGAGCTCCTTTTCCTAAGAGTTCTATTAAAACTAATGATTGTTTTGAATTGATTCATTGTGATATTTGGGGTAAATATCGAAAGTCATCAACAACCCATGCTAATTATTTCTTGACTATTGTCGATGATTTTAGTAGAGCTCTTTGGGTTTTTCTGATTAAACATAAGAGTGATGCTAGTGATTGTTTGATTAATTTTCATAATATGGTCAAGACCCAATTTTCAAAACCTATAAAACGGATTAGAAGTGATAATGGAGGAGAATTCACTTCGAATAGAATGAAAGAATTTTATTCTAGTCAAGGTATTTTGCTTGAAACAAGTTGTTCCCATACTCCACAACAAAATGGAGTAGTGGAACGAAAACATAGACATCTCCTTGAAACTGCTCGAGCTTTAATGTTTCAAGCAAATATTCCAAAACGTTTTTGGGGGGAATGTATAGAAACAGCCACCTATATCATTAATCGTCTTCCTTCCAAAGTAATTAAAAATCAAACTCCGTATGAGATAATTTTTGGACAAAAACCAGATTATAGTCACATGAGAACTTTGGGTTGTTTGGCCTATTATAGTAGTATCGAAACGGGTGGTGACAAGTTTGAGTTCAGGGGGAGACCAGGAATATTTATGGGATATCCGCAGGGTACAAAGGGGTATAAAATTTTTGATGTTGAGCATGGAAAGATGGCAATATCTCGTGATGTTAAGTTCGTTGAAAGTAATCTACCTTTTGTACACCTTAAAACTAGTGACAACATTAAAGAAGTAGTTGACAATTTTTGGGCTGATGACAATGTCGAAGCTACTAGGACAGATAGGTTGCATGACACTAGTATCCTTGATGGGCCGGCATCATCTAGTGATTTTGATGGGCCGCATTTGTCTAGTGCTGGGCCGAATCAATCTCCAGAACCTCTTGATAGTTTAAATGATAATATGATTATAGGAAATGAATCAATTGTGACTGTTGAACCTCCTCCATCAAAAAGGGTCCGATTTCCTTCTTCCAGATTACAGGACTATGAAGTTACGTTACCGCCATCCATTGACCATGCAATGCCCGTCAACAATCAAGCTTCTTCCACGGTACACCCTCTTGCAAACTATGTTTCTTATGATAATTTTTCAACTGTTGAACCTCCTCCATCAAAAAGGGTCCGATTTCCTTCTTCCAGATTACAGGACTATGAAGTTACGTTACCGCCATCCATTGACCATGCAATGCCCGTCAACAATCAAGCTTCTTCCACGGTACACCCTCTTGCAAACTATGTTTCTTATGATAATTTTTCAACTTCTCACAAAGTTTTTTTAGCGGCCATAACTTCGGGTCTTGAGCCATCTTCTTTCAAGAAAGCAATGCAGGATCAGAACTGGCGGGATGCCATGCAACAAGAGATTAAAGCACTCGAAGATAATGAGACTTGGGTGCTAGAAACCTTACCGGAAGGGAAGCATGCCATAGATTCAAAATGGGTTTACAAAATCAAGTATAAACCCGATGGAACGATTGAAAGGTATAAGGCTCGACTTGTGGCGAGGGGTTTCACTCAAATTGAAGGAGTTGATTATCATGACACCTTTGCTCCAGTTGCGAAATTGGTAACAGTTCGAACTCTTATTACCGTGGCAGTAAAGAGGAATTGGGTGTTACATCAATTGGATGTTAACAATGCCTTTCTTCATGGTGATTTACAAGAAGAAATATATATGAAAATTCCACAAGGTTTCTTTCAAAAAGAAGAAACTAGAGTATGTCGTTTAAAGAAATCGTTATATGGTCTAAAGCAAGCCTCTCGCACTTGGAATCATAAATTCACTGTTTCATTGATACAACTTGGTTTTGTGCAATCAAAGGCAGATTATTCTCTTTTCACTTACAAGGAGGGTGATAAGTTCGTCGCGGTTTTGATTTATGTTGATGATGTTATTCTTACAGGGAATTATGACGACATGATTGAAAGAACTAAAGACTATCTACACACGACTTTCAGTATCAAAAATCTTGGTCCCTTGAGCTATTTTTTGGGCATTGAAATTGCTCACACAAATGATGGAGTCGTTCTTAGTCAGCACAAATACTCTTTAGATATTCTTAATGATTGCGGTCAACTAGGATGTCGTCCTAGTTCGTTTCCCATGGAGCAGAATTTAAAGCTAGATCAATGTACTGAAAGTCATAAAGTTGATGCAACTCTCTATCGTCGACTTGTTGGACGGTTACTTTATCTTCAAGCTACCCGACCCGATCTTGCGTATGCCGTAAATATCCTTAGCCAATTTGTTTCTGATCCTAGGGATGACCATATGAACGCAGCCATCAGAGTACTTCGGTATCTTAAATCCACTCTTGGACAAGGTATTTTTATTCCGAAAGATGGCGGTTTTGACCTCACTGCTTTTTGTGACGCCGATTGGTTGGGTTGCCCTTATACTCGACGATCGCGAACAGGATACTTGTTATCGTTAGGGGGTGCGCCTATATCTTGGAAGACAAAGAAGCAATCAGTAGTCTCTCGTTCTTCAGCAGAAGCAGAATATCGCGCCATGGCTACTACGGTTAGTGAAGTTCTTTGGATGCGGTGGTTACTCAAAGATTTTGACATCGACATCACGGACGCTACACCTCTTTATTGTGACAACCAAGCAGCAAGACACATTGCAAATAATCCAGTGTATCATGAACGAACTAAACATGTGGAAATGGATTGTTACTTTGTTCGAGAACGAGTGGAATCCCATGAAATTCTGCCGATGTGTGTGGCTAGTAAAAATCAAGTTGCAGATTTGTTCACTAAACCTTTGGGAGCACAGCCACTTCGTGATTTACTAGACAAGCTGGGTGTTCGTAATCTTCACGCACCAGCTTGAGGGGGAGTAAAGGACCAATATTGTAATATTGTAAATTTAAGTTTAGTTTTCTTTGGCCTTAAGTTTCGTATGCTTCGTATGCCTATATATATGTAATTGGATGTTTTATGAATAATATAAGAAAACCCTACTTTAACCGTTTCTCTCATGGTATATGTGAATGGTTTTGTGTTATATGGCAGTGCTAAACGATTAGGGCCGGTGATGAAGCTTGTGTTGTGTATATTGATTGCACCACCTTTACTTTTCTGGCCTTTGTTTGTTGCTCCGGCAAGCTTTCTTGGTGGTTTCCTTTACGGTTTTCTTGGAGGAATTTATGGCACTTTTAATGCTATTGGTGCAGGAAAGAAAAATAAGTTTCTCCATGTTATTATCGTAAGTAGATGAAGTCGTAGAGGTGGCAAAATGGGTGGATGGGCTAATTGGGTGATGGGTCAAAATGGTTAAAATTTGCTAGTACAAAGTGAAAATGGATTTTGTCAACCTACAAAAAAAATTTTACTATAAATAATTCATGTGTCAAACATGGTAAAAGTGATTTAGGTCTTATGCATTTTTAATACACCTTGGGTGACTATCAACCTGTTTGACTCGCCCAACCCGTTTTAATTTAAACTAGTATTTGTACAGTTTGACCTGTTAAAGACAAAATACGACCCAAGCTGACCCGTTACCCATAAACGGATTGAAACTTCCACGATACAAACTTATTGTATTTTATTTTAGTTGATTAGACTTTCAGTCTTATTAAATGTGGTTATCAGGATGGGACTTGGGATACTTTCAAAAGGACTTTCACTTTTATTAGAGACTTGGCGGATGTTTGTTTGTATTCATACTTCTCAGTGTTGGATGATTTCCGGAAACAAGACCCTCCTGGAGGCAGGATTGAGATAAGGTCTGATAATCTTTCCTTTCACAAAAGTAAAAAAAAGGTGTTATTTAGGTCGGATTACCAGATTCTGTGCTGTAGGGTGGTTTATGTCCCTGTAGCCATTTTGGCTGGGTTACTAGGGTTAGCAGTTGACTTTCCAGTGATCACAGTTATAGCCGTACTGAAAAGCCCGTACATGTTGATAAAAGGGTGGAGCCGTTTGTTTCATGATTGTATAGGACGAGAAGGCCCATTTTTGGAAGGTATATGTGTGCCATTTGCGGGGCTTGCTATTATATTGTGGCCTTTTGTTGTTATTGGAGCTTTGTTAGGGTCCATCGTGGCTAGCATCTTTCTTGGGTTGTATGCAGCTGTTGTTGCTTATCAGGTAGGTATCACATTCTGACTGTAAAAGTCAAGAGGACATCTTTTAGCCGTTGAAATTAACATGAGTTCTTTTAGTTTTCGGTAGCATCTTTTAATTGATCATATAACAACCTTAGAAAACTGGATGTAGAATTTGTTGTGAATACCGGTTTCAACTCCGAATATGAAAAGTATAATATTGTACCTTAAAAGTCACATTGTAACAGGAGTCATCTTTCTATTTGGGGATTTGCTATACTGTGGCTGCATTGTCAGTCTGGGATGAATACAGCAATGATATTCTCGACATGCCTGAAGGATCTTGCTTTCCAAAGTATAATGTTCATTCTCAATATCTGTATTCTGTAGTTAAACAAACTTGTTATTTAATTGCTATTTTTTGTAGCTAACTTCTTTAATATGAATAGGCCTAACTATCGACGTAATGCTGACTTGCAATCTGGTTCAAGAAGATCTTCTTTATCAAGGCCAGCTTCCTTCAGAAACCCACCATCTCGGTCCAATTCTTTCCCGACCCCCACGATCGAGTTGAACCCGTTGGTGGTTAGTTATGCGAACATTTGCTTTACAGATATAATATGAGATCCAATTTCGACCCATTTTATTAAATTTGGGATTTGGGTTGTATCAGGCCAAATGTGAAGACTTGGTCAAAATGGGAGCATGTCAAATTGGTTGAGTGGGTCAAACAAATAAACAGAACAGTGTTTCAATTGCTTGAAATCTCCGATGTCGCATTATTTAAACAGAAAACTTATTTTATTAGTTTTTAAATTTAATGAATCTTAGTAAATCAACTATTTACGAAGAAGATGAAATTTGAAAGTGTTGACTTGTGAATCGACCTTTTTGTAACCGTATGTGAAACCCCGTTTTGATCTGTCATGCAACCCACCCATCTTGCTACCTCTAAGATGTAATAGTTAATATAGTTTTGCTAATTTATATCTGGTACATGTTGTGAGTAGTTGATTGAGAACTTATTCCAAGAATGTCGTCGACAAGGTGAATTCATGGTTTTGGAAGGATTAATAACCATTAAAGAGATTGATGATGCAAAATCTGGCAAAGCTACTGTTAGAGTGATTAGCATTGGTCTCCCAGCTTACTGTCTCTATCGAGCACTTCTACGGTCTGCAAAAGCCAACAGTACTGGTATATTATTAGGTAAAAAAAATTCATCTTTCTTCTTGACCCTGTCACTTCATGAGTTCAAAGACTGAAAATTGTCCTTTTTATGACCTCCTTTATAATGAAAAAACGTGATTTCATTTTGTACTCCAGAGGATAATATTACGGAGATAACTACTGCAAACAGGCCTAAAGATACGTTCTATGATTGGTTCTTGAATCCTCTTTTGGTCATCAAAGACCAGATCAAAGCCCCTAATCTGACTGAATATGAAGAGGATTACTTGGGCAAATTAATCCTGTTGAGTGGCGATACTGGGAAGTTGAGAAACACAAACATTGGTCCGCCGCCAGAATCCGAGCTCAGACGCGGAGAGCTTGATGCATTGGCCCGAAGGTATAATGTATATAATGTGAGAGTTGGTAACATCGGCGGGTTGGGTAACACGTCAAAATGGTTTTTGTTTGTTTTGGTCGACTCCGAAAACTCCCATTATTTGTTTCTTTTAGTATAATAATAGTCGATTCATTAAAATAAGATCACAGATTAGATATTGTTATGACAATAACTAAATCTACACTGCAGATTACTTTTAGCCGTTGAGCGTATTCCCTTTTTAGCTAGAAATAATTATTTGACCTTTTTCTGATGGGTTGAGATTATAACTAAACCAAATCAGCCAAGTCATAAGTATATGGATAGATATTGCCTCATCTACTCGTGGTTTATATGTGTACCACGTTGTTTCTTATACATTTCTATTTGTCGTCTTTGTATTAATGAATGTTGATTACATGTGAAAGACTTCAAGGGATAACAAAGTCGATATCAAGGTACCCAACATACAGGAGGCGTTTTGAGAAAAGGATGCATTCTTGCTTAAAAGAGTACTGTATTCCCTATAAAAAAAAAGGGGGAACGACAAAATATTCATAATAACAGAACTCTACACCCGTCCGCAAAAGAGAAAACTAAGCAAGCGAGAATACAACCAATTTAATAGAAGTCAAAGACCTGTACGTACAATCTTCGTAGATATCGTTTGTCTTATGTTCACATCGTAAGGCATGTTAGTAGTTTTTGTGCTCACTGAATTCGCACTTATAATATGGAACTGGAACTGGTTTTTTTCGGGTTATAGATATAGAATTCTAGCAAGGCTTTTCGATAGACATATTCCCTTATCGTGTGTTCATTTGAGTTAAAAAAAAAGAATGGCAGGAGAACCGAAATGAGCGATAATGACCAGTTTATTTGACGTAAAGGATCGATTCAATCTCATCATAGTTATTGCGTTTTTTTTTTTGGTTACGACATAAGGTAAAAACCGCCAACATGTTCCTAGTTCTTAACGCGTAAGTTTATATATGTTTGATTTCATATTACTCAAATGGTGGAGATGTCTAGGGGTGTTAACACGTGTTGTTTATTGGTTTTGCTTAATCGAAAACATTTTCTAGAGGTCGATCTTTTACGACCATAGTAGTCTATACTGAGACTTCATAAGGGTGCATTGTATAGGAAAATCGATGTCTACAATTTGTCTATGGAGGGATGGTCTCGTAAGGAAGGTGATAATACGGATAGATTGTTCTTCCATTAAAGGGATCGAATACATTGGTTGGTTTGGCCAAGTAATTTGTAGATATATTAGATAGTCTTGATTACTAATTGAAGTTCTTTGTTGTTTGTTATGATCTTCATGGTGTCTTTCAGCCGTTAGTAAATCTTGAAATTTAGGCCTTGTCCCCAAGAAAACAAGTGTGGTGTGAGATGGGGAGAGAGCTAAATTAAGAGATGTTGACGATGGTACCTTATAAAGGAAATGTTCTAATTCTCCATTATGTTTACGGGATTGATCGGATTGAGACGACAAGAAGAATGTTGTCTCATTGATACAAATTATAAGAAGACAAGAGGTTTTGTTGTGTGGTATACGGTTCTCAGGGCAGAACTTGTTCATAGTTGAAATGATAGCGTAGAATGCATATAAAAATGAACTTATGATAAAAGATCCTCATCTTTTTTGAGGTTAGACCAGATTCCGAGGACAGAATCCATTTAAGGGGGTGATAATTGTAACATTCCAAATATTTTGTCATTCGTTTTGATTTAGGCGTTAGTGCATTTATGTATTTCGTTTGTGTGTTAAATAGGAGCAAATCAATGTCGTCAATTTTGTGATGAATGTGTGCTACTTGTGATTAATAAGAGGAGTGATATGTCGATTAATGTGTTTCAAATATGCGTTTAATGTCGTGCACTTTCCGCTAATATGGTAATTAATGCTAGACGTCGTTAAATGAAGTTAATATATGGGTAATAGAATAGGAGAAGATCCTCACATTCAGGTTTCTAGGACATTAACGACCAAGATAGGACTGTTCGCACCTTTGAGGTATGATGAAAGCTTCAAAGAGTCAGTCTTTAGCTTGTTTTTTGATGGTCAAGTTACCGAAATTGTAGCATAGATTGGTGAGTAGAGCAGAAGAATATTTCAGATCGCGAGTAAGGAAATCTTGAAATACTGATTGTAATGCATAAAAAATGTGTATTTTTGTTGTAATGTTATGTTACATCCAGTTATAAATATGGAGAATGTAGATTTTGGTGAAACTTTATTATTTGAAGAGTTGAAACACGTAATACATGAGAGATGAATCTCTTTTGCTTTAATTTTCATTCGATTCACCGGTTACCTGCAATTTACATATCATGTTCTAACAGAATTAATCTTTCTTGCCTACGATACCTCTTACTTAAAGATCAATGAGCGTAACACCTTGTCAATAAAAAGGAACACTTGATGGTGTTATCCATCAACGAAGAAAGGGAAGAAACTAGCAAATAAAAAAGCACGTCTTGTATTTGTTAATCTACAAAATTGAACAAAAAAAAATTACATGATACATAGCACATATGCTCTTTGTTACAATAAAGGAAAAGATTGTGGAGTGTGTTAAGCTAAGAATTTTGAGTTTAAAGTTTAAACAATGCATGGCTTATGAGGAGTTGAAAGAGAATTGGGAAATCAATATGGCTGAGCATAGACCAAGATTATGAAAAAATTGGTTCTGCATGTGGGATTGGTTTTGTATGAAGTAGGGATGCTGATTGATGGTGGAAAGAAATAGAATTTAGATATAGCTGAACAAAGAGAATGACTACTTTGGATAATAGGGATGATACATATGGACTACTTGAAATAGATAGTGTAGTCTATGATTTGTAAAGAGCTACTGTATAGACTTTTTGGTGAATTTAGATTGATTCTAGGTGGTAACAATGGGCATGTCCATTGTTTGGCCAAAATCAGGAATTGTACGTTTGAATGTTTCTAATAAAATTACAAGATTTCTACACACAAAAAAAAAAAAACTTTAGGAGATACAATCCAATCATCATCATAGTCATAATCATAATCATCCTTAATTGCACCCAGGTGTTTTTGAATAATTTTGACCATCATCATACCTTTGCTGGGTGGCTGACTCTTTGGTGAATAAACGCGATTCTACCATATCTCCACCTCTCCATTGAAACAAGAGAGTGACCA
>CM067168.1:44800209-44802709 GCA_034093135.1 Erigeron breviscapus
ATCAAGTTCATCCTCGTGACCGAGCTTTTGCGGGAAATGGCAATGGAGGCCAAAATGATCTAAACGTTGGTTAAGGTACATTCCTCCTAATGGTCGTTATGTTATGGCACTATTCGATATCGAAACCGACTATGACCTCGTTTATCCTAACGTTACTCCTTTGGGTTACATTCGTTCGTGTGTTTTGGAATTATATGTTTAAAATTTTTGGATGTTTAGCGACTCTCTAACTAAATTCGGTCAAATACCCCGTGCATGTATCTTGACTCTAGAAGACAACAAACTCTTCACGTACTTTGTACTCTATGATATTAAGGTTCTTGACGATAAAGTGAGTACAATCTGAATACCAACGGTTAATACGGTTCATATTTGTGTAGTAGGTTTACTAATGTAGAAATATTTAACGGTAGGTGTTTTGGTCAAAAATTAATCAAGTTACTTTACGTTAAAGACTTAAATCAATGATGTAACCAAACTTTCGTTCGTGAGGTTAAGGGCTTGTAAAATAGTTTTGAGATTCAAAGATGCGTTTAATAAAAAGGGTTTAAAGAACGATTATGTCGACTAAACAGAGAATAAAGATACCAAATGATAAAGATTAGAATGATAAGCAATAATAATGATAAATAATGCAAATCAAAGTAAAGAACTTATAAATAATGCGATTAAAGTAAAGAGTAGAGAACAAGAACACCGAGATTTGTTGTCGAGGAAAAGCCCTTAATCCTTTGAGGATTGCCGGCATAAAAACCCCGGGAGGAAGCAATCGTCCCTGCCTTGTTCTTTTATTAATGAATGATAAATGATTACAAAGGGTGGAATTCGGTTGATCGATATTTCTAAGTGATAAGAGTAGTGTGTGTGAATACAAGTGTAGAGTAAGCAGTGAGTAAAGTGAAGTTGAATTAGATTGAAGTGCCTAGATCGATCAGCCTTATTCAGTATTTATAAGCCTAAGATCTAACTAACTATCCGAAGTTGTAGGGATCTTCCGGGTCTTCGATAGTTGAACGTTGTGGAGGATCTTGCCCAGTCAAGTGGCCGTTATAGTCTTTCTCCTCGTGTGGAAATTGAGTTGAACTCCGAATATCCTGGCAGACCAAGTCATCTTTGCGTGTAGAAGTGTTATCCCATGTGTGAATTCTTTTCTTTACCGTTGGAGGTATTTCCCTTAGCTTCATATTGAATATTCCAGAACCTGCATACTTATCTCATGTGGAAATAACAATAATACTTGAAACATATCGTTAGCAAAGTATCAATGTGTAATTAGAATATTCTACTAAGTCAGGATCCTGGGACGTCAAGATCCTGGACCTTCAGGATATTGACACCTGAAATTCCTCCCATAACAATTGTCCCCAAAGTTATTTGAATAAAATCTATTTTGTTGAAATAACTTTGAATCTTCTAAAGAAAGTTTTGACCGGAGTCAATTGTCTTTGTTCGTACTTAAGAATCAATAGTATGTCTGACCAACTAAATGATATTTAATATAGTCAAGATACATGCACGTTTTCTTTCCAGAGCATAATATCCTGAAGTTTCCGGATCCTATTCTCTAGGTTCAAGACGCTTTTCGATGAAAATATTTAAAAAAATTAAGATTTGACATTTACCAATACTCTACCTCTACAGTCACAAGATAAGTGGTTAGTAAAAAGACACGTATCAAACATAGTTACTGTGGTGTTTATATTAGGTTAAAGTTTTTCTCTTTCTTCATTATTTGTTTTTCACAGTTTACATCGCCTACTTTTTTCTCTCAAGGTAAGTTCTTCCCCTTTTCACTTTCTTTTCATAATGTCTGTCGATTCCTCTACTGCCATAGAAATTAGTGATTTCATAGAAACAAACGTTATTGATAATGATATTTTTAGTGACATGAAAGCATCCGATCTTAAGCGTATTAAGCAATACTTTCCGGTTGATACAATCTTTAGGGCTCCAGATTCTAAACTAAAAATCGACTTAGCCTCCGATGTTTGGATAGGGTTTCCCGAATATCCTTTTAGGTATCTGAAACTAAACTTCCCTTTCCCGAGTTTTATTACTCAGTTCTTTAAATCAACAATGATGTCCTATGGTCAAGCTAGTCCAATGCTTTGGAGGATTTTATTCGTGCTGAACGAGTTAATAACTAGCAAAAAGTTAGAACTTAAGGTTCCAGATTTAAGTTTGATTTATACTTTGACAACTTTTGGTTCGGGATTTTATATTCTCAAAGTGAAAGATAGGAATAAGCGTTTGATTGGTGAAGTAACTCAAAATGATGATCAATGGAAATCCAGATTCTTTTTTGTTAAAAGAGATTCACTCCCTGTAAGCAGTTATCTTCCTCCTTCTTGGGTGGCTGGAGGTAAAATTGGCAAGTTTTTCGATATATCTTAATTAATACTTGGTTATTATATATAAAATATTCTTCTTTTCTTATAGCAAAATTGAAGGCTTCTAAAGATAAAGGAGCTCAAAAGAGAATCGATAAGTATTTTGAGTT
>CM067168.1:44807709-44817673 GCA_034093135.1 Erigeron breviscapus
GCTTTATCAAAACTTTTGAAATATTAGAACTATGTTCTGGACTCAGAGGCCTATACCATTGGAAAATAGACTCAATTACGCTTCCGTGGCCGCTTGAATCATCGAAAACAGACTTACGGTTCAAAAGTTATTGATGTTTGAAAATGTTGTCAAAATCAGTCCCTAACGGGCGTTACATATAGTAACGGGAGATACATATGTAACGGCCGTTACATTTCAGTTTTCAGTTCTGCATAATTCATCAACCCAAATACGAACCAAACACCCTCCAAAACTCATTTTTAGCCTAGAAATCGATTAAGGAAGCTAAAATACTCATGTTTGAACCTATACTAAGTATGAATTCACCACATAGACATAACCCATCAACTAGTTTTATCTTAAAACATCAAAATCATGCCCAAATCATTTGACCCATTTCTAAGACTTTAATTGTATTTTGACCCGATTTGTGACCCGAATATACTTGAAATCAACTAGAAACAAGTTAATGAACATAAAATGATGATTATGGAATGAGTTTAACTTACCAAAAGTCTTTTGATGCATAAATTCGAATTTGGAGTAAATAGAGAGGATGAATACTTTGAACCAATTAAAACCTTGAATTCTTGATTCTTTGAAGATGATTATTGTTATAAGTTAGTTTCTTTATTAGAGAGAAAGAGATATTTTTAGAAGTGAATATATAATGGTGTGAGTTTTATGGTTAAACTAAAGTGACTATATATAGAAAATAATTTTAGAATATGCTTTAGCATATGCTTTGGAATATGCCTTAGAATATGCTTTAGCATATGCTTTGGAATATGCCTTAGAATATGCTTTAGAATATGCTTTTTACCTTTACTATTTACAATTTACTTTTTACCTTTACTATTACTATTCTTAATCACTATTCATGAATACGGTTACTATTCACAAATATGGTACTATTCACAATACGTTACTATTCACGTATACGGTACTATTCACAATACGGTTACTATTCACGTATACGGTACTATTCACAATACGGTTACTATTCACGTATACGGTACTATTCACAATACGGTTACTATTCACGTATACGATACTATTCACAATATGGTTACTATTCACGTATACGGGTACTATTCAAAAATACGGTTACTATTCATATATTTTCTCGAAAATCATTTACATTAAATTTATGAGTCAAATCTAGTCAAATTTCACGAATGTTACATTATTCCCCAGTTAAAAGGATTTCGTCCTCGAAATCTAGATTGCATCAAATAAAAATATACTTTACTTGATTTATATTTTGTCTTAGTGACAATTAATCGATATTAGAAGAGATAACATCTAAGTATCTGTTCTACATTAAGCAATCACACATAATTAACAGAAAGATACAAGGCGCATCCCTAACTGATGCCTTCTACTCTCAACAGAGTAGGATGAACTCATATGATTCTTAAATAGAATCCTTCTACTCTCAACAGAGTAGGATGAACTTACACACAATCCTCCACAGGATTAACATTTAGAGATAGCATATATAAACATTCTACAATTTGTACATACTTAATAACCAACAACATGTATTCCTATAGTATAGTATAGATGATTTGTCTAGACACAGGTAAGTCTGACTAAGGCACTATACAGGATTCAAATTTATTTCTCTTTCCATATTTGACCGTTAGAAACGGCTCTTTCTTAGACTATAAAATAATACGACAAGCCAGATCTCTCCATACATATTAACTTAACATTTTTCCTTCCCAAAAAATCTAACCAACACGAATACTTATACCAAAAATGTTGAGCCCTTTCCTAATTGTGATTTACATAATTATCATAGCTTGGTTACTTACTGTGGCTCAGCTCCCATTAGATGAGGCTTATCCGTGGTTAGTAGCGTTTGTTCTTGGTGTGGTTCCCTTACTGTTCGTCGCCACATGGGTTTCTTTGTATGGTTTTTAAGTATGTTGCATTCCTAATTGTTGTATTTCCGCTTAAATAATGTAACAAGTTTCACTTGTATTGTACGAATAAGGAAATACAACTTTCTTCGATCTCTTTTGGGGATTGTTGTCGATTAGGGAAATTCCCCAGTTAAAAGAATTTCCCATATTTGTCTTGATAGATTTTTATACCAAGTTCATTTGTCTATTTTAATCGTTGATCGCCCATCATAATTTTAGCCTTTCAAATAATTCTTATTTTCAAATTTGAAAGTTCTTTTACCAAGACACTACTGTTATTCAGTTGGAAAAGTCGACATATTTTTGTTGATAACATTTGTCTCATTTTCTTAAATTCAATCATTAAAGGTGATCCACGGGTCAAAGAAACAAATATTACCTGGATCACTCCTGAAACAATAGTTTGGATCAAGAATTCATCTAGGGTTCAAAAAGATGAATTAGCAATTGATATGGTTCTCGAAAAAGAAGCAGTGAAGAAAAATAGTGATGTGTAGAAGACGGTCTATTCATTAAGCTATTAATTTAGTTGAGGATTTTCTCGACATAGCATACGCTTTTGAGTAAACTGTTCAGCTCCTTTCAACCTTGGTTAAAGGGATGATAAAGTTTAGAAATTTTATCTTAAAAAAAAATATATAATTCGGTAGTTACTAATTACAGTAGCAATGATTAAAATTTCTGTAGTTTATGGACACCTGTCCGTTTTCCAAGGTCACACTTCGTCTTTCATTCTTTATATAAGAAAGACACTTTTAAAGATAATAGGCATTCTGAAATTTCCTTCTCTCTTTTATATTTTCCTTTGTGTGAAACTATATTTCCACACATCCAAATCAACCATTGTTCTTTCTCAACTAAGCCATGGCCACTCACACATTTATTGCACTTGAACATTCAATCGAGCTTTTGTCAACGCAAATTGAACAACTTAACAATACTATAGTATCACTTGCTACTGAACAAACCACCTCGTTTAAGTCTCTTACTTCCCAAATTGACCAAATACACTATAGCACTCCTTTTCTCCTAGCAGCTGATAGAGCACTATTGAGAAAGTCTATCGATAAACAAACAAAACTTGAAGCAGAAATTAGAGAAATTAAAGGGTTGTTGTATCAACTTGCTGATTTCTCACAATCTGAAGAAGTTGAAGCAACAGTTGACTCAACTGTTTTCAAGGGAAAGGGACCTATGTCATCACCTTCTCCTGTTATATTTCATGAAAATTTTGAAACACTCCGAAGTAGTTCTCAAGACGTGATCCTCAAAGAGATTATAGAACGTCAAAAAATACAAGCGATGGAGGAAGAGGCTTCTCTGAAGTTAGCTAAGGAACTACTGCTTGCAGAAGCAGGAGAAACAGGTTTTGAGGTGCAAACACCAGCAAGTCAACATGTCAACATATTAGAACTTGCTAGTAAAAGAGAAGCTGAGTGGTATGCCAAAATGGCTAAAGGTGAAGCAAGTCTAAGGGAGTATCTACAGAAAACTATGGGAGAAGAAGACACTACACATAGAGGCGACAAAAGTAGCACTCCTCTACTTTCTCAAAGACCCATGAAAAGACTAAGAACTATTGGCGCCTCATCATCCGCTCCCGATATACTTCCACCAGCTGACGATGATGCCTTGTTAAATCTTCAGCTTCCAAAGGGCATAGTGTTTGTGGAAGGAAGGGTCTTAAGTAGGCCTGCTGGGATCTTCTATACTTCAGAGGATGGGGATGAGAAGTTCTTTCGTTTAAGCGAGATCGATAAGGCTTCTACTCATTTCTTAACAAACATTTGGAAGATTTGTTCCAAGGATCCCAGTAATACCAACTTCTTAAGGCAGATTGAGCAAGAGTTAGCCAAGCCACACCGAGCCACTTAGTCCAGTGTATGTTCCAATTGAGAACGAATGTATTATTAATGTTTGTAATATTGGCTTGCTATGTTCGATCAAATAAAATTCCTACTTTTGTTCAAGTTTATAGTCTATTCAGCTTCATAATTTTAATAACTTTTCCATATGCACCACGATTCTATTACGACTCTTACTCGAACTATTCCCCAGTTAAAAGTTCTAGCAACATTTTTAACTTGTTAATCGACCTCATGCTCATTAGTGGAAATGACTGCTTCAATATTCTCTATTTTAGAGAACACTCCTACATCTCTTCCGTTCAACTTCTCCAAGTTTAATTACTTAAACAGCTTGTAGTTAAATCTTCTCATTTGTTTTCCCTTCCTCTAGAAATTTTGTTTAGGAAAGAAAATTCATATGAACTTACAATATATGCGTGAATTAAGGAATTTGTTGTACATATGCTTATATTTAATCATAAGAGAACTTTCACAACACTAGGCATTTAGCGCGGTTGGCTAAATGCGCGAAAGGGTGTGGCCTAGACCCAGGTTCGATCCCGGGGACGGCCGATTTCACCATTTTTATTTTTATTTCTTTATTGCATCCAATTACTATTGCGAGTTATATATATAGATTGTGTAATATATATTCATACCAAAGTTATCGCATTCCAATTACCCGCTCTACTCCTGTTCATAATCAGTACCCTATTATTGGTCTCGTTAAATTATTCTGATAAAGTTATTCAACTTTATTTTATTCAATTCTAGATATAGATATAATAACGCTACATTATTGGCTTTATTGGCGAGGAGTTATTCCTTGTCGGCCATTTCGACAATTATTGTCATCTGACATCATTGCTTACGTTATATAAGCGAATAGTACCTCACAGTAAAATCATGTATTCTCACCTTAAAGTACAAGATCATTTAAGAATGAAATCTACAGGACTTTATTCGTGCTTATAGTTATAACCTTCTACGATCATCCTGTTTGCTCTTATTCTAGTCATTTCTTTGAACACATTCGTTAAATTACCAACTCAAACTTCATGTTCGTAAAAATGCCTCTTAACACACTAGATCTCCTAATATTTCATAGTATCTCACTTTAATTGAACATTATAGTCTCCAAAATCTTAGCTTATTCTATCAGTCAATCGTAACTATAAGTTTGAACTTAGTCTATAGTTCATAATAAATCATTGGTCTATAATTATAGATTATAAGTATCTAAGACCTTAATAAGCATGTATTCTAGATCTTTTTCTCATACTGTTATTCCAACAATGACTGATAATTGTAGACAATTATAAGTAATATAGCTTAGACATGGGTCATCCGGTAATGCTTATAATATAAGGCATACCATTGGTCAGCCCATCGCATTACCAACCCGTTCAAAATACCCTATGCCTGTACTACCATTTCTATTAACATAAAATTCAAGTCCACACAATCCACACTTGAATATCAAAATTGACCTTCAAGTAATACACAATTTCCACATCAAGTCCTTATAAATCATTGCATGAATATAGTTATCTCTACAGGGATATTATCATGGCAATAATCTAAGGCTTCAGCAATCGTACAATTTACAATCAACAATACAATCACGAAAACATTCAACACTATATAAATAAAAGGGTCAAGTCATAACAAGGTGGGTAAAGCATAGTTCGAATTTTAACTTCAACATTCGACACATTAAAAGTGTTTGTATACAGGGTGTACCATCGGCTAACCCTCCACACCGTTAATATATTGAATGGATGTCAAAACTCGGTACCGATATGTTCTCTAAGTATTGGTCGGGTATGTATACAGGGTGTACCAGCGGCTAACCCTCCACCTAACCAACACTCATTAAACATATCGGGTTAACTACTATACTTTATCCACGAGGCGCAATCCATGAGATCATTAACTTTATATGACATAGGATAACCATAGATTTGTTGATCAGGCGCCTCTAGGGTTATCGAATGTTATACTCCATTAATGCCATCATTTCATTTTGCTGGGGGACAAATAATAAATGTATCCAAGATTCCACACACATCAACGTTTATCACAATAATTCCACAATTCACGGTGTATCCCGACGCTATCATATACGTCCATCAAGTTGTCACATAACAATCAAGTCATCAAATCATAAGTACCCTACGAACTCCGTTTAAACAATTTTCATGCATCATACAGTTCACGTTGCACATAAAATTTCCTATCATGCATGCTAATATGAAATGTGGGTGCAATGGCTATAGACTAGGTCAATCCACCTAATTCTCTACAACCACGGCTCTGATACCATTCTGTAACACCCCAACATGGCGGAATCATGGGTATCACTTAGAAAAGCACAGCACGACATGAGAATTATGTAGAGTCAAACTATATGAAAACATAGGATTGAAACAATCCTTAAACTTGTACAAACGTATACAATCATCAACATTCATCGAAATACATGTTCAATCAATACTAAAAGGCAATTCAATCGATAGTAGTTGATCCTAAAAGTAACCCATAAAAGGGAAGTAAGGATCATGGATCCAGAAAGTCCAAAGCTAGTCCAATCCTAGCAAGTAAGCATGCAATCATCCATTTTGTCTCTGATTAACTTGATTACCTGAAAAGTGTACTAAAGAGCGTCAACATAAAGTTGGTGAGTTCGTAGGGACATATAACCAGGAATAAACGTATCGGGAATACAACCATTAACTATATACGGGGATTAGAATACCTAATCACATCAAGAAAACCCTAAAAGGGTATACATTAGCACAACATCAACACATATCACGATTCAACACGTTTCGGCACGACTTACATGTCTTCCAAAGGCGTGATCATTACAGCATGACTTACATATATTCCAAATGCATGTACAACAACATGACTTATGTGTCTTTCAACAGCATGTATAACGGCATGACTTATGTGTCTTTCAACAGCATGTATAACGGCATGACTTACATATATTTCAAAGGCATGATCACAACGTTTACGTTTCATACAATACAACGTTTAACAACAACGATTCCATATACGATTAACAACGTTTAACAAGCACGTTCTACAAATACGATTCCATATAACGATTAACAATGTTCAACAAGCACGTTTAACAAACACGTATATGTACACTTTTCAGCCCGAATCTCAATTGAGTAGGGAGGGTTTACGAAACTCACCTGAAATGAGCAATAAAATCCCAAGTCGAAAGAAAGTAGAACCGATGTCCACGATAGCCAAAACCTAATCATACACGTATTACATTAATCCTAAAGCATCTCAAGAGGTAAGGTCCTATGAATATTGACCTAATCTTACTATAAAAGCTTTATTATGTCCATTTTATAAGGCTTTGATCCAACCGAAGTGGAATCATTTCATTTTGTTTCACAATGACTAGTCGAAACTTGACCACTGTTGCTTTATCAAAACTTTTGAAATATTAGAACTATGTTCTGGACTCAGAGGCCTATACCATTGGAAAATAGACTCAATTACGCTTCCGTGGCCGCTTGAATCATCGAAAACGGACTTACGGTTCAAAAGTTATTGATGTTTGAAAATGTTGTCAAAATCAGTCCCTAACGGGCGTTACATATAGTAACGGGAGATACATATGTAACGGCCGTTACATTTCAGTTTTCAGTTCTGCATAATTCATCAACCCAAATACGAACCAAACACCCTCCAAAACTCATTTTTAGCCTAGAAATCGATTAAGGAAGCTAAAATACTCATGTTTGAACCTATACTAAGTATGAATTCACCACATAGACATAACCCATCAACTAGTTTTATCTTAAAACATCAAAATCATGCCCAAATCATTTGACCCATTTCTAAGACTTTAATTGTATTTTGACCCGATTTGTGACCCGAATATACTTGAAATCAACTAGAAACAAGTTAATGAACATAAAATGATGATTATGGAATGAGTTTAACTTACCAAAAGTCTTTTGATGCATAAATTCGAATTTGGAGTAAATAGAGAGGATGAATACTTTGAACCAATTAAAACCTTGAATTCTTGATTCTTTGAAGATGATTATTGTTATAAGTTAGTTTCTTTATTAGAGAGAAAGAGATATTTTTAGAAGTGAATATATAATGGTGTGAGTTTTATGGTTAAACTAAAGTGACTATATATAGAAAATAATTTTAGAATATGCTTTAGCATATGCTTTGGAATATGCTTTAGAATATGCTTTAGCATATGCTTTGGAATATGCTTTAGAATATGCTTTTTACCTTTACTATTTACAATTTACTTTTTACCTTTACTATTACTATTCTTAATCACTATTCATGAATACGGTTACTATTCACATATACGGTACTATTCACAAATACGTTACTATTCACGTATACGGTACTATTCACAATACGGTTACTATTCACGTATACGATACTATTCACAATACGGTTACTATTCACGTATACGGGTACTATTCACAAATACGGTTACTATTCATATATTTTCTCGAAAATCATTTACATTAAATTTATGAGTCAAATCTAGTCAAATTTCACGAATGTTACAATAGTCTTTCTCCTCGTGTGGAAATTGAGTTGAACTCCGAATATCCTGGCAGACCAAGTCATCTTTGCGTGTAGAAGTGTTATCCCATGTGTGAATTCTTTTCTTTACCGTTGGAGGTATTTCCCTTAGCTTCATATTGAATATTCCAGAACCTGCATACTTATCTCATGTGGAAATAACAATAATACTTGAAACATATCGTTAGCAAAGTATCAATGTGTAATCAGAATATTCTACTAAGTCAGGATCCTGGGACGTCAAGATCCTGGACCTTCAGGATATTGACACCTGAAATTCCACCCATAACAGTAGGGTTTTTAGGGTTTCATGTAAATCGTCAAACCCAAGCGCCCCTAGAGCTATCGTCTTAAGAATCTGAAAACTAACGTCATCTCTGATAATCTTGAGTCTCCCGAGGCTTCACCGGGTTACTTACCGGGCTTGTCCCTTCTCGATAACTTAAACTTCGTATATGCTTAACTTCCTAACGCCGCACGCGTAGACAAAGCCCTTATAGACTTCTGAGATATGAATCAGCTTGTAGAGAGAGACCAGGAAGGAGAATTGAAGGAAAACAACTTGTAATGGATTTCACCATGAAGTCGCCGACGACAAGAACTGATCACGATACGACGAAACCGGTAAAAGTTGGCAACGTGGCACATTAGTATGTAGAAGAAGTGGAATAGGATCATATGAAATCTAAGTACCCGAATTTGTTTAACGACTAGTGTTTAGTTGAATTTCGGGACGAAATTCTTTCAACGGGGGAATAATGTAACATCCGTGAGATTTGACCCTTTGACTTTATGTGTAATTTGACTAAATTTTATTGACTTGTCTTAACTAAGATGAGACGAGGGAAAATACCTTTACTTTAAATTATGACTTTTGGTCAAACGGTATTTAATCGTAAGCATTTTACCAATTTAGGGGATACTAAAATATCCCAAATGGCCACATAGGCCGTTCCTCTTGTTTGTGGCTGGGAAATGAACAACAAAAGTTTTCCCTCCTTCCTTTGTTTATGTCGACACACAACACACACACACCATACCACAAATCTCTCAATCTCTTCTCCATCGAGAATCTGATTTTGGCAAAGGAAGAATTAAGGTTTTTAGAAGCTATAATAGTTGGAGTTTATCATCATCAACATCATCTTCAATATATCAAGACTTAGAGTCTAGGTGAAGAACTTCCAACCCATTTAGGTCAAATTCGGATTTTGAGCATCAAAGGACTTTTGGTAAGTAAATTCAATCTTTAAACACTAGTTTCATGTAGTTATATATCTTTGATAACTAGATTAATACATCCTTTGGCCAAATCTTGAGTTTTATTGAAAATAATTTGAGTTCAAAGTTCATAAATGGTAACTAGTGATTTTGGAAGTGGGTTTATGATTTGAGTTGTTATTTATGCTTGATTATGTTTATGGATGATCATGTATGAGTTTGGGGCTTTGATTTTGTGTTTAACATAGCCAATTTTGAGCCAAAACTCGTCCAGGCGGAGCACGGACGCTCGCACGGACGATCCGTGCTGAGTCCGTGCTATTCCTGAAGAACATGTACATGATTCCAGCAGAC
>CM067168.1:44818673-44848434 GCA_034093135.1 Erigeron breviscapus
TTGTACACATTTGTCCAGCTTAGCATATATGATATTCCATTCTGCATCAACTATGGATTGATATTGCAACGGGTCCGAAAGTCTGTTAATAGTAACAAACATAATGTCAAATCATGATTAAAACATTTCAAGGAATATAAACTAAGCAAGACGGATAACAAACTATCTACCTTATCTCCGCATTTTCTTTTTCTGATTTAAGTTCTAGTTCAATGTTCAACAGTAGGATCTTTGGATTCAAAAACTTCTTGGGTTGCTGCTCAAACCCAGCATATGAAAAAGTCTTCTTAAATGCAACACCATTTACAAGAAATGAGTCCCGCATTGTACCACCAGGAACCTAAAAAGAAACTCAAATTTGTAGATTAGGAATATAGAAACAGAAATGGGTCATCCTGGCAACAGAGATAATCATGCCACATAATTTCCGATAGGTAAATAATGTCCTACTCAATATAACCTCACTTTTTATCCAGAAAAGACGGGTGAACGTTGATTGCAACTTTGCAAGAAATATCTCCGATATATACAATATCAGACAACTATTCCACTGTCAATTGTGTCTTGCTTCATAAGTTTAAATACGCAAGGCCATTATAAATTGCTTAAATACCTCAACTATGTTTAAAGATTTCCATGAATAACTTTTGGCAGATACTCCCTGTAACTCTCTTTTGTCAAATTTAAATGTGGGCGAGTACTAGCTTAAACATAAGGGGGGGCGGAGTGGAGGGGGGAGAATTTATCAACCCTCCCAAATTCCACCAATAAAATCCTTACAACTCAATTTAACCTTCCAACCCTCCCAACCAACCCTCCCAACCATTTTTACTGGCGCCCGATAAATTTTCAACCCTCCCAAATTATTATTTTTTCTTTTTTCTTTTCCTTATTACACTAAACAATTTTTAAAACTAAAATATACTACCACATTAAAATTAAAAACATAGTAAAGTCCATTTAAAACATATATATTTAAAAAAAACAAACTTACTAATAATTAATATCTAACTTATAAAAAGAACTAAATTAAACTGTAAACATATAATACTATAGGGTTTATTTTGTAAATATCTAACAAACAAAAAAGAAAAAGAAAAAAAGTAGTTGGCCATCTTCTTCTTCGCGTGAAATACACACACTGTGTATAGATATATATATATATATATAGCAGATTTTTTTTAAAAAATTAAAGAGCAACGGTTGTTTTTTTCCACTGGGCCCACCTCGCACAACACTCCTCCTCTTCTCTCCCCATCTATGAGCAACGAGTATATAACCCTGTGAGCATGCCGTTTAGGCTACCCGCTGGGGGCGGCGGCGGTGTAGCCGGCGGTATGGCTCCATAAATTTGCCTACCCGATGACCACTCCGCCCCCCCCTAACAAGATCCAAAAGGTCCAGGTTCATAAAATGACGTATTCATTTCACGATTGGTGGTCCGTCCTCTCCTTTTAAAGGACTTTAAATGAAATTCTCCCTACTTTACCTTACTCTTGGTTGTCTAGTAAAAAATATTATTCAATTAAAAAAAACAATAGCATCGATGTCTACTGTTAGTTTGAAGTATGCATTTTACTCAATGAGAATGTAATTAGCATTTAATGCCATACCATTAAATAGCGCCCTAGTAAAAGATCCAACGTACACTTGAACCAAACTTATGCAGAACAAAATCACTGAAACTAAATAGGCAAACCCCTCATATGATTCAAGTATATAAGTAGTTTGTATCTTCTCATATACATTTACAATTAATCTGGACGTCGATTTATGGTTTTTCTAGTTAAATGGTCCCGCAGACTTGATAAAACAGGTTTCCTATCTCAAACTAGTTAAGGTAATCCAAAATAAAAAATCAATAATTAGAAGCAAAACACATAAAGCTCGTTAGCGTACTATCAAAAACAGCTTAGTTGTTTATTAACCATTCCACTTATAATATCAGATGTTTTATTTTGTTTTCCATAAATATATAATATACACAGTCCAGTGTATTGTGGCATAATTGTGTCAATTACTTGGTCAACTTGGTGTCGAGTTGAGGCTAGGAGTTGTGCCAAAATTAGTATACCAAATATGTACCTTGTCTTTTAGAGCATCCACAATGAAGAAAACCTTTTGAAAGCTTTTTTCTTGCCACCTATGTACTTTATTAACTTCAAACTCTTAAAAAAGCTTTTACTTCAATGGCAAAGCTTCTTTTAAAGCTTTTTTATAAGACTCAATTGAAAAAAAGCTTTTACTCAAAAGGTTGAGGTTTCTCAACCTATTGGTCAAATAAGTCTTCTAACCCAATGGTGTCAACCCTTTACAAAGACTTTTTTCTACAAAATAAGTCTTTCATCAAATACCATTGGGGATGACTAAAACCTTAAATTGACACATGCTTTGGCTTAAACAAGTGAGTTCTTTATTGTGGTAGTGCTATACAAAGCTTGTAAACAACATTTACTGACTTTTAATAATATATAGGTAGCACCCTCATTTACCCCAAAAAACACTCAGATTCAATTCAAGTAGTATTAAGCCAAAACTTCGAGGTTGTAGTAATACAGAGCACACTTCTTACTCACGTATGCCATATGCCCATATGTGGTTAGATCAACTATTGAAAGAGAATGAAAAATACATCATAATGTACTAAATGTTATACTATTGGTACTTTACCATCAATAGATATTCACACGACAACTTTTAGGTATTAAAACTCCAGTAAGTCAGTAAAATCTAAGACATTTAAGTTCAAGCGTTAAGCATACCTTTTTTATTCCGATCATATTCAATCTATCATCATTTCCGATTGAGATTACAGCATCCACGACCATTTTTGCAAAAAAGTCTTTCTCTCCTCCTATTAACTTTGATGAGAGTGTTGTAGCCGCACATTTAGCTAATAAGCTTCTCTTTTCATCTAAACTTTTTCCCTCTATGCTTACAGCTAATACTTTAATCTTCTCAACAGCCTGTATCATAAAAAAAAAAATTGCATAAGCCAAAAACTAAATAAAAAATGAATATCAATATACCATGCGTAAGATATGATGCATAAAGCAATCAGAAAATCTACCATAAAGGAAGCAGTTCTGAAACTTCGAATCAGATTTTGAGGATGAACACCATCTTCAATAAATGGCTTGGCCTCTCTCAAAAACTCTCCAGCAAGAAGAACCACAGTAGTAGTTCCATCACCAACCTGCCCCAAATTAAAAAAAAAAAAGATTACATTTTTAAAAGTCCGTCAATGTGATCTCGTCCAAACCGTAATAAACAATTAACAAATATGGTAAAGTGCGAACGACATAATACTCGCTATTTTCCAACTGAAATTCTTGATATGTAGTTTAATTCCTAGCTCAAAGACCAACATCACAGAAAAGCTAAAAATATGTCTCTATTGGAGTTAAAAATAAACTCATTTTTAAATCCTTGAATATTTCAAATCCCATTAACATATACAATTACAAGTTGTAGAATTTCATATACAAACTCAATAAATCAGGAAATGAAAGTAATATACCTCGGAATCTTGTGACTTGGCGATATCGACAAGGATCTTAGCACCGGGATGAACGATATCGATGGTAGCACCATCGTTGGAGATAGTAGTGTTACCCTTATCATCATGAATCAATTTATCCATACCTTTAGGACCTAAAGTCGTACGGACGACATCGGGCCATAACGGCATTAATGTTGCTAATTAACTGCGGTTTCCCTTGCGAAGTATCTGTACCTTCTTTCAGCAAGATGATTTGTGGTTGCTGTTTTTATTATTTATTTACACAAAAAACAAATTAAATAAAGAAAAAAGGATTAAAATAATTTATTTTTATTCATACTGGAGTATCATTCACAGCAATAACAAATCTAAAAATAATAGTATACATATAAAAGTGGAAAAGAATAGAAATGAGATTACCATCATAGAGGCCATTGCGAGCTAAGGATGCAGAGATCGAGAGCGCGTGTGTGTGTTTTAGGGAGGGATTGGCAAAAAAAAAAGGTCGACTGTGAAGTAGGGTTTGAAATGGAACAGCAAAGTTTAATTAATTAAAAGGAGTGTGTTTGGGTTAACCCCTGAGCAGAATAATCAACTTTTTATTTTATTTTTCTACTTATTTTAAAAAAAAAAAAAATAGTATGTAGTATAATATATAAATTATAAGTTTACATATGTTTTATTAGTTCTAACTATTTACATTTTCATTATTTTATAATCACCACGTGGCAAGTTTACGAAACTCATAAATCAAAGTCGGGTCGGCGTGAAGGGAGTCAGATTTTTGAAAAATTAAATTAGATCGGGGGAAAATTGGATATAGTTTATATGTATTAAAATGATAATTTTAAAATTATATGTTATAGAAAGTTAAATAAATAATAAAAAATCAAACTTAAACGTACTTGACCAGAAACATTAATACTCGTATAATTCTTTGCTATAAACATAAATATCTAAAAATAATAACGTAATTCATCAAATAACTCTTTTATTAAATAATAAAAAGTTATTGCTAGATTACTAAATTACAAGAGGAAAAGGTTACACTATGTACAGAAGCTTTACGATCTTTAAGGATGATGGAACGTGGAACTGTCAGCGGTTTTATTTTATTTACAATCAGGAATTATATATAGAGATATGGGGATAATAATTATTTGGGCTTTAAAATAGTTGTAAATGGATAAAGAGTGTTGTAAGTTTATCACTATCCTTAAAATAATGGCCCAAATATTATTTGTTTTAAGTTAGATAATTTACCTAAGTCCATACCTTTAAATAACATGTGTCCAAAAATAATTTTTGTTCAATCTAGGTCCGTGGAACTAGTTAGTAACAACATAGAACCGCCCTTGGAATGGAAGAACAAGCGGAGTATGATTGTGAAGTGTTACAAAAAGCGAATGATCTTATTGAAGAAAAGGATTAACAAATTCAAGATTTAGAAGACCACCTTAGAAAAATAAATGAAGATATTTGAGAATGAACATTACAATTTTGTTGTGATTCATAAAGGTATCTTTACATTCTTATTTACCCTTGCAGTAACTAACTAGTGGGTTTTGTCTATTTATGACCTTTGTTATAGCCGAGTTGACATAGTGCACCAGGGTGCGGGTTGTTGAGCTCAACCCTTCATGGTTTTCTTATATATAGCTGCGTAAGAGGGGAGACAATGTGGATTGATCTATTGCGATTTTCTTAAGGTTTGGTTACACTTACATATTAAAGGAATTGGCTAATGATAACAGTTTTATCATAGTGCTAAGTTATTTTAATGTTTAGTAGATCGTTTTTTTTTGTCGTCAATAATTATTTAAAGAAGTCATGAAGAAAATTATCCCAATCTACAACAAGCTTAAGTTTTAGCCCAATGATAACAAAACTTATCAAAAACATCATTTTGGTAAATGTTTTTTTTTAAAACAAATTTACCATTTTGGTAATTTTTTTAAAAAAACTAATTAACATTGTAAGCTATTGCTAAGGACTGCATTGGGATATCCGTAAGGAAAAACAACAATGTATTACATATTAACCCGAGCTGACAATCAAATAGAGAAGCATGCAAACTAAAAGTTAACCAGGATAGCATTACACGATGGAGTATGTAAAATAATCTATATGTGAATCACCTTTCTACTAACGAAAAAAAAGACCAAGAAAACTCGACATGACCCAAGTATTGATCATGAAAAATCAACTATAAGTTTAAAATAAACATGTCAACATACTAACGGATCGCATCTGATCTTGTAACTAAACATCTTAAAACAAAAAGATATTTCACAGTGGTGTCTACTTGTCCGATAATTTACCTTGTCACTTTGTAAGAGTCCTTACAAACAGTATCGCTACCGCTAAACATAGCCGCAAGCATCGAATGAGGCTCCCTATGAGTTATTGTATCAAGAGTTGTACAAAATTACTTGATCCCGCTATTAATAGCATCAAATGGATCTGACTCAACCCCAACAGCCACAAAAACCAGAATGTCCCTTCAAAATCTCCTAAAGACACAACAAAACCATCAAATTCATATGTTCGTTATGACTAAAAAAACACACTTAAAGAAAAATGGAAGAGTTCACTCTTTGAGTTTATGCTGCTTTCGAAAAGTGAGATCATGCTTGTGCAGTCGCAACATGAGATAATACAGACGATAAAAGTAAACCTTATCTTTTACTGAAAACTAAGTTAATGGATATATAGAGTTCAATTAATATTAGCAAAGTCCTTGTGTTGAATTGAAATGTGGTTACTTACCGATTGGAGAGACAAAATAGTGGGCAACTGGAAGAGACCGTGAGCATCGGCAGACAGAATACCTTATATATATATATATACTAGATTTAAATCCCGTGTTAAACATGGGTAGAATAAAGAAAAATTGAAGCTGTTTTTTTACACACTTGTATAGAACAAATGACCATGTTTTATTTGTTTTGTCTGTGATGAGTTTTGTCTAATGAGAATTGAAATACATTTTCAGTGTGAATGAAAAGTTGATTGTCAAATAAAATGCTATCTTTTACAACAGACCATACCTATACCAAAAGTTGCCATTTTAACATGAAGGCCTTATGATCCATTAGTCCATTACCATTTAATTTATAAAGTAAATTTACCTAAACTTTGTACCACAAAGCTACATTAATACTAAGATTTATAGCGATGTACCAAATGAAATCATAAAACTACATATTTTGATACACAACAAAAACATGAGGGCTAATAAAGATGACAGTTGGCCATATGGTGAGATGAGATATCTCCGGGAGGGTTTGGTCATTGTAACAAACATCAAAAGTAAAACCTATAGATATTAACCCTATTTAAGAGTTGTCTCTACTCTTGCCTGGTCACTGTGAAAGCTGATTGTCCTTTCTATGCATTTTTCTCTTTGCATCATTGGGGATCCTGAACCACCAAATGGACTACATGATTCAGAATTATAATGTGTTATATGGTCTTCTTGTTACTGTATAGAAGACTAGCTTGTTATTATGTTATTGTTATTATTATTGTTATTATTATTGTTATTATTATTATTATTATTATTATTATTATTATTATGTAATGAAGCTTCGGGATCTAATAATTGCTAATTTCTTTTTTTTGGACCTTTTTCTGATTACTAGTGATCAAATCCAATTGGCTTTCTCAGAGATATCACAAGTTACTTAATTGGAGTTCTTTTGGACCTTGCTTTTGAGATGATGCTTGATGGCTCCTCCCTCATATCTTGCGAACGATGAACTTGTTTAAACTCTTGTTTTGTTTTAAAGCATATGGTTTATGGTTTATGTTATCTATGTATGTACCTCTTACTTGTTTCACAAAATAATTAACAAAACTTTACAGTCATTGTAAAACAATAACTATGTTGACTCCCAGAGAAAAAGGGCAGTCAAATACTCAGTTGGTTTGTGTTGGTGGGCTTTGCTTTTTTTCTTTCTTTCAATACCTCCATGTTATTATCGTATATCCATGTTATCACTTGGAACCGTTAGGCATCGTATTCACAGTCTTTTATGCCTCAATAAGCAAGAACAACAGAAATTAGAAAGGGAATTATATACATATATATACCAGATCAGCAATGACAGCAAGATTCCGCGGATCGTCTTCAGGTATTCCCTGCAAAAGTCGCAACTTTTAAACGAAAGCTATAGACGCGCTAAGATCCATCTTCAGGTATTCCATGTGAGTGAATATGAACTTACAGGGACAATTGTGTTGATTAGTCCCATCTTTTATGCTTCTTGGGCACTGTAGAAACGTGCTAAGAACCACATTTTGCAAGCTTTTTTAGGTGTAACCTGGCTAGAAACAGATGATGAATCAAAGGGAACATGACTCTAAAAATAATCTGATTATTTTAAGATTATAGATAAGTACCCACCAAACGTGATTTCGAAGCTGATGACCCCTTTGCATTTACTTGTTAGAAACCATCCATTTTTACCTCTTATCTTGAAATAACTTTTTTTAAACATTTTATCAACCACTTTGACTACAAAATATTATTTTTAAATTGAAATCTTATTATTCTCTTTCTTATAACAAAATCACCCATTTTTTGGAAAACTTGATACAATGTTACTACACAATTTTATCAACCAAATCACTTTGAAATCCCACATGAAATCACAAAAGAAATAGGTTAATCACTCTCCAATACCTTCGTAAATGGAATTATAAGCACTACTAAAAAAATGACTTTCAGCGACGACAAAATTCGTAGATACTACCTTCAATAAAAATTAAAAAAATGCAAGTCGGTAACAGGGCTAATCATCGGAGACAAACTCATTACGCTACTTGATTGCTGCAAGCCTGCAATTCAACAAACAACGAAAGATTAGGTTTTATGGGCCAGTTTTGATTTTTAAAAAAAGATGCAAACCGTGAAATAAATAAACCTTAAAAACGGGATATTGTGTTGATGATTCATGGAAGCGGCTGTCATTGAAATCTTTATCATCAAACCAATACTTCTGTAATATTTTTCCACCAAAACACCTTCAAATCCAAAACAAAATAGTGACATATATACGCATACATACACAAATATACTCAGAAATCTAAAAAGGGCAGTCAAATACTCAGTTGGTTTGTGGTGGTGGGCTTGCTTTTTTCTTTCTTTCAATACCGAAATCCATTAAAAGCTGAACCGAAACCCGGCCGTTGAGCTCTCGGGCGGGTCGGGTTCACCTTTTTCCCCTATATAGAGATTATTATAGAATCCGATATTTATTATATTCCTTTCAAAGAACGCAACTCAGGAACGGAAGCTTTTTAGGGTTTGGAGTCGCCATGTATCTTTCAATAATGAAACGGTGAGATTTTTTTAATTTTTATTTTTTATAATTTTTGGTACTAGTAAATTAATTGATAGTAGGAACCGAAAGCTTCATATATCATTGTAATCATTTTGATTTTGATTAATGATGGACTTTCTAATTGTGATTGAATTAACACTTTTTTTCATCCCTACAATACTCGCAGTCTTCTTCGTAGCCACGACAACCCTCCTCCTGTAAGCATCCCCCACATCTTATTATTGTTATTATTATTATATGAGATTTGAATCGAACGGATGGACTTGTTATTGTTATTATGCTCTATGGCAGCAGCAGAATGATACCGACACACCTTCTTCATCAGCAAAACGAAAACGATACTTTGGGGCCGCCACCGCACCTTCTTCATCAGCAAAACGAAAACGATACTTTGGGGCCGCCACCGCATCTAGGATGTTTTATGAAGGAGGTTTGTGATGATAGTGTTTGTATTCCATAGAAGTATAAAGCAAAACTTAAGGCGAAATCTCAAGAATCAAACTAATATTTTATCATAGATTCATGAATATATATATTCTCACCATAAATTCCTCAAATAGCTTTTTGCCTCTCACGTTTCATTATCTTTGTTTTCGTGAACAAAAGATTATAAGATGAATGTTCATTGCATACACGAATCTTAATCTTAAAAGCTACAAACTTTCTGCAAAAAATTAGTCTAGCTAACCTAAATAAAAAGCCCTGCACAAACTTCATCTGTTGTTTGACCAAAGCTGTATGTATAAAAACCACATCATGAAGTAACTGCTCTTAAGGAAATAGCCCAATTCCCCACTTATTGGGTTAGCCCCCCAAATAATCCTTTTCACTAAATCCATCTACATTCACTTGTGTCTCTTTCTTGATTCTTGATCCCGTTACTCCTCAAAGAGCTTCTTGTGTTGCCTAGATATCTTGATGAATCTACTAACTCAAATTCTATGCCTTGTTGTTTTATAATTTGTGTGTGTATATATACATATATATGTTCATTAACTTATCTTTACTTTAATACAATATATAGGAGAGCCTGTGGATAAAGTTCCCCTGACACTATATAATTCCGTTCGGCTTGTACTTGAGGCCAGGAATGTTTGGGAGCTTGAGCAGACTGAGATTTCCAAGTCAGATTGGGACTTTGCTCTAGTACTTCAACAGAATATTGCATTATCCTACAAGAAAAAAAAGCTCTTGCCATCTGGCTGGGAAGTGTATGTGCCTTTAAACTCCATCTATGATACGATTTTTTCTACTTAACAAGCTTTTATTTAGTTACCACCTTTATTATAGCTTAATTGACGTACCCTTGCTTCTTGCAGCAACCCGTATACTGCCCATTGCCTTAAGCCAAAGGATGATACTGTTTTACAGTGGCTGCATGGGAAGAAAACATGTATGCAATTCTGCTGGTCTTTCTTCAATCCCCTAAATTTCATGTCTTTATTGCTTTTCTTGCTTCATTTTTCAATTTTCATGTTAAAATTTCACGAACTCAAGAAATCTTGTTTCTCCAAATGGGCTTTTTCTGTAAGCCTTAAAGTTCATATCTTTTTTTCAATTTCTTGCTTCAGTTTCATGTTTAGGGAGATGGTTTTTGAATTCAAGTTGGTATTTTCAAGTTCTTGTGATTTCACAAAATTTTACATGTACGTCCAATGATTTGAAAGGATTGGTTGGTTTCGTGAATGGGTTGGATCTCCCAATTTGATGGATGGCTGAATTCAAATTTTAGTACAAATTTGAGCTTATTGTCATCTTTTAATTGTTGTAATTTGTCATCTTATAACTTGTTCACTTCCATCACCGGAATAGGCAATTTCTCTAGCCGGATTAACTGTTTAGATGTATCATCTAATCGGTTATCAGGGAATTTACCTGATTTCTTTCATAAGTTATATTCTATGTTATATTCCAATTCAAAATTAACACACGGATGCTAATGTTAAGTTTTCCTTTCCAGATCCATCCAAAAATCTTTTTAAAGTCAACGATGTTCCGTTGAGTTCTGATGCAATCGAAAGTTGGCTCCTATTTAAGAATTTAGATGAGGTATTCACTTTTCTTCTCTCTTTTAATATTCATCCCCGTTTCCCATGTACAAGTCTACTGAACATCTTATCTCTTGGCATTTCACGTGTGTGGCAGTCTATGCCCAAGGCATGTGATGACTTTCCCTATGTGGTGTGCCCATTGAGTAGCGAGCATCCCTTCGTTAGTAGTCTTGGATGCTTTGCAGTGGAAGGATACAACGAGGTTTTTGAGTTGGTATGGTTCCTTTCTGCTTGCTTTCTTCTTTTAAGACGTACTGTTCTTTTATTTTTATTTTATTTATCATTTACTGTTTTAGTTACGCAAACAAATTTATTGTGTTAGTTTGTTGAACGAGGAAACTGCAATCGCCTCTGTCTTACAAGAGTTAGTGACTGCACGTATTATTTATTGGATGGTGAATATTGCTTTACCATGACCGTAGTGGCGGCTGAAGACGGGTTTACCGGCATCTATGAGGCCATAGTTTATTGTTGCTGTCTTGATGGCAAGAGAACATTAAAGAGTTTGTCCCTCATGGATGTAGAACAAGGTATGCATGTATCTTTATTATGCTTAATTATTAATTCAAATTAGTAATGTAAACTCTATAAACAAAAGTTGCACATGTTTTCCGAATCTGTCCTAGGTGCTAATTTTATCACGCACCTTCATGAATTTGTATAGGCCGATAGCATGTCTGTTAGCTTTTCTTGTTCGGTGTTTTATGACTTGTGTGCCTCATCTTTCATGCAGGTAAGAAGAGACCTGCATCCAACCTCAAAAGCCCGAAAGGTAATTAGTTTTCAAGTGATATATATTCCGATTCTTGGTTTTGATATAGATGTCCAACCAAAGTTTTTGCATGTTTTACCAGATTATTGTTTCTCCTCTATAGTATTGAGCGCGTGATTTCTCCTATAACGTGTTTTGTTTGTCTGTATTCCTAACCTGTAGGTGTATGCTTGCCTACCCTCAACAAGTTCCAGACCGGGATGTTTGAGAGGGGAACCATAAATGGCATTATTTATGGTCTCTACGACTATGACGACCCATCTGAACTAGTTGCTTGACAATGACAAGGTTAGTTGTTTATGATGGTAAAATGTAAATACGTGTGAAGTGGGAGTATGGTTAATTTGTGTTCTTATGCATTTTTTATATGCCCGTCACTTTTCAGGATTTGGAGGGGAGTGCTTCATTTTTGATGAGCGTGCATGATGTGATGTTGGCACAATTAAAGATGATTTCCTTGGGCGTAATTAGTGATCCTGGTTCAACTTGTTGATCCTTGGCATACTCTTTTTTTCTCGTTAGAAGGATGTCATGAATAACTAGATAAACCTTGTTGCATCTCAACATCTGAGGGTTGTATGTGCAGTACTAGTTAAAGCTCTTCTCATGGCTCGACCCAAAGCCCTTCTTGTACTACAAATGGATTCTGTTTTATAACCCAGGAATTTGTACGGGATTCATGTTTGGTTGGTGGTTCTTTTTCTTGTTATTTATCGTGACAAAGAGTTTCATGGCAAAAGTATTACCGTATGTTTGCTGGTGATTGTTTGGTGTCTTAAATAGTAGTTTCTATTTTGTTTTGAGACTAGTGTATAAATGCAAGTTGTAGTATTATGGAAAACTATATTTATTGTATATATGCCGGATCATACGATTAGATATATGAAAGAGGAGGCTAAAATAGTAGAATAACGGTTCCAATACGAGTCCACAAGAGGGGCCACGAATAATGGCACCATGGAGGTGAACCCGGTCCAGCTATTAACAGTCCTGGCAGCAGAGGAGCTACTTCCATCACATCTATCAAATACATCACAAGATTCGACCCCACCCCTTTAAACACAAATCTCTCGATTCCAGCAATCATTACATTTGTTTTTAATAACTAGGTCTTTTATCAGCGCGATGCGCAGATTGTTATAAATATTGTTTTATAAACAATCGACTAATGCGACAAATTAATGTTTTTAGCGAACTTTTGTTAAGCTTGCTTTGAAATACTTGACAAGGTAGATGCATGATTACACGAATGTTCCTCTTTTGAAAGCAAATGCTAAGCAATCGCCATTATTCGAAGACTTCAAGTTATTCACATATCCAAAATAGTCATACTTGACTTTAGCTCTTGAAGTCTAGTTTTGGCAGCTTCAATATTTGACAAAGTTTTGGGATTCCCATTATCTACAACTTTTGCTTGTCATCTTGCAACTTCAATCACCTATTAAATTAAATCAAATTGATAATAAAAATGCTAGCAATAGTCAAATTCGGGAAAAAGAAATTCATCATATCAATGTAATATATACTTACTTTTCATTTACTTTTTATGAGAAAAATAGAAACTAAATTCCATAAGTACATATATTTCAAATAAATAAGAAAGTAATATACAAACTTACGGATTTAATTATATTGTGTAGACTGTAGAGCAAATATGCAAGAACACATAATATTTATGTATGTATAGGGTGCACAAATATCCAAGAACACATAATGTTCGTGTATGTATAGGGCGAATATGCTTGTGATTTTTTGGTTAATGGTAATTGATATCATTCATCTAATTAGAAAGATTTAAATTCCTAATCAAAGGATTTAATTATATATACTAAAAGGCAACTGGCCTAACCTCAATTGACCAATCAAAACTCTCAATTTCTTTAAATTATCAATTAAACATGTGACTAAATTTAATTTCTCAAAATCAAGTCATGTTATATAAAATATAAAAATAAAAAATATGTCGATAAAAAAAAATCTTTATAGATTAATACAACTATTAAATGATAGATACAATACAGCTATTAAATAAGTTATATCTTATTAAAACTACCTGTCGATCTTATTTTCTTTTTTTAAAAAAAAGGACAACGTAGATAAATACAAGTATTAAAAAAAGTGTCCATCTCTATCTCTATTTATATTAAAATCCCTCAATCGAGATAAATACAATTATTTATATATATTCACTCCATTTAGTTTACTATTATTATTAAGATTAAGATAATAAAATACACAAAAAACACATCTGCACCCTTTTTCAGTTTTTCTGCAAAAGTTTTCTCTCTCCCCTTCTCTTCCATTCTTAAAATTCGTAGCTATATTTAAAAAAGAAATAAATTATAGATGCATAACTTGGATAGTCGTATAACTGCATTGTGTATAACAAATTGGGTCTAATTGTTATTAGCTTTATCCCATAATTAAGTCATGCATAAATTATGACCAAAAAGTTTGCACATGTTGAGAAACAAATGTTCTACAACATTAACATAAAACGGACTTAATATAACAGCAACACCTTAGCCCGCTAGAAAAATTATTTGGTAATTTTTTATATTTTAATGTGGTATACGTCTTCTTGCATGTGTTTCATATACTTATTTTTATATTAATAATATTGTAAATTCCGTGTATTTGACACGGGTCAATAATCTATTTATATATACTAAAAGGCAACTGACCTAACCTCAATTGACCAATCACAACCCTCAATTTTTCAAAATTAATTAAATCAACACATGTCTAAATTAATTTACACTTTTTGGTTTTCCATCACCAATTTACACTTAACCCAATTTAAAAATAATTAATACTTTATTGCATAATGTCTATCTAATAACAAAATATAGCTAAAAATTAAAAAGGTACCAACATTTGGATTAATACGAATTAATATTTATATCAATATTTTATTTTATATTATTAATTGTAATCAAACTAATAGTAATATTGTTTTTATTAGTAATTGTAATCAGACTATGATTAAGATAATCATTATTGTTATTATTAATTGGTATAAACTGATTCTTCTTATATAAACTGAACTCTACAAATAAAATCACAACACACGAAATCTTTGAAAACCCCACGAACCAGCCGCTATTTTTATTGTTTTTAACAATCATTTATCTTTATATATACTAAAAGACAACTAACATAATATCTTATTAATCAATCACAGCTACCGATTTTATCAATTTGACTTTTGATGATGTCATCATTTATTTTTTTACATGAATTGATTTAATTAATAAAAAATAAAAAATTTCAAAAAGGTTAAAAAACACACGTAGCTTAATTTGGATCAATACTAACGTCTCCTAAATTTGGATTTGGATCCAAATACAAGCTTTTATTATTTTACAAACCAAAAACTCTACTTAGTAGATAGACTTTAAGATTAAGATTTTTATAAACTATTATATTCCTTGATTTCGAAATACCATTTATAATTATTTTAAATATATTATAAATCTTATTTATCATTTTTGTCAAACCTTATCTACAAATTGATAGCTCTACGTAGTATATAGTTAAGAAAAATCATACCGTATCAAAAAACTTCAAATATGTACTATTATCCTTTTTTTAAAGATTTTTTAGTAAATAAGAAAAACTTCGATGGACATATTTTTAACAGATATTTAAATATAAAACTTAAAGTTTTAATATATAGATCAAATTTTTATTATTAAAATAGTCTACTAAATTTTAAACTATAATAAACTAACATTTAATCATTTGCAAAACATCAATGAAAATTCTGTCAATTGTGTAATCAAAGTTAATATTGCTTCTTAGTAATAGTTTGTATAAAATAAGCTCTGATACACCATCCAACTTTGATATATGATTTAATATTCAGTAATAACATTTGAATATCTCAATTCCTTTTTACGTATATTTTGTATTTTTTTGTTCCATATACTAATTCTTATATTGATAGTATTGTAAAACCCGTGTATTTGACATGGGTCTAAAATCTAGTATATTACTATAAATGATATATTTACATATATCTTTACTAATTTTGATCTAATAGATGAATTGATTTTATTTTCATATACGGTGTATGGTATGTTTTTTTTAATAGTTTCTAAAGTTTTGTTGCCAAATGTTTTGGAAGCCTATCCGTTCCACATTAATTTTGTTTCAATATTTTATTATATATATAATAAATATTAATATTGTAATTGTAAAAAAATTATGAGAATGCCACATAGGATTAAATCCTACATGGCGAAGTTAGAAGCTAGTTTTAGGTTGGGAAGACTCAAAAATCGTTTGGTTAAATACTGTTTTAATAAGTATATAAATATTTAGACGCGCCTTCATTTAGTCCGATTACATCTGATCCGTCCAAAAAACAAGATCTGACGGTTGAAACTTATCCCTTGGTACTTTTTTTTCTATGTGTACTAAGAGAGAGAGAGAGAGAGAGAGAGAGAGAGAGAGAGAGAGAGAGAGAGAGAGAGAGATCATCGAATCCGATATTTATTATATTCCTTTCAAAGAACGCAACTCAGGAACGGAAGCTTTTTAGGGTTTGGAGTCGCCATGTATCTTTCAATAATGAAACGGTGAGATTTTTTTAATTTTTATTTTTTATAATTTTTGGTACTAGTAAATTAATTGATAGTAGGAACCGAAAGCTTCATATATCATTGTAATCATTTTGATTTTGATTAATGATGGACTTTCTAATTGTGATTGAATTAACACTTTTTTTCATCCCTACAATACTCGCAGTCTTCTTCGTAGCCACGACAACCCTCCTCCTGTAAGCATCCCCCACATCTTATTATTGTTATTATTATTATATGAGATTTGAATCGAACGGATGGACTTGTTATTGTTATTATGCTCTATGGCAGCAGCAGAATGATACCGACACACCTTCTTCATCAGCAAAACGAAAACGATACTTTGGGGCCGCCACCTAAAGGATCGCCAATTGCTACATCAAATCCTGCTGAAATCATGATTATGTGGGGGTTGAACTCTCTTGCAACCGGGATCAAAAGACGAACATCACCTATGGGCACTATTACGAGTTTGATTGTTTTTACGTTGTCGTGGATAGGCAAATTCAAGAGTTTGGTGATCGCTTTAGTGAGGCAAGTTCTAAACTCCCTACTTGTATGGCCGGTTTGAGTCCATGTGATTCATTTTGGTGAGTTTGACAGATCAAAGTAAGATGCCATTTAAAGATCTTTTGTGCAGCTGTTGATTCTTGATATCTCGTTGATCACTGGATTAATTTCTTCATTTTGGAGGTCCATTTTTAAACTAGGGTGCATCTATCAGTAGACCTGTTGGTCTGTCACTAATCTAGCAGCTTCTTCAGTCAGTACAAAGAAATTCTTTAAAAGGTTAGTAGAAGCAAGTGTTGGATATGGTTGTTTAAATATTCTGTTTTTTAGTCGTTGCACATCTTTTAGGAAAATATTCCCAGTATGAATTTTTGTTGGTGTAGTTTTTTTTACCTACATCTGGAAATTTACTTGATAATGTTGGAATCTAAGTTGAATTTGTACAATGCATCATCAAACACCATGGACCAATCCATCATGTTATACCCCATGGGGCCATTCACGAATCAGGGGGGGGAGGGAAAGGGTTTTTGGAAACTCCTTTTCTCATCCCACATTGAAAACTTAGGTAAGATGATGGTGGTGTGGTGTTCTTGCTTTTGAGAGACAAAGAGAAAGAGAGAGATAAATGAGAGAGTGAGAATGAGAGAAATGAATGGGTGGGATAGGGTTGGGCACTACCCCGGGTGTGCACGGGTTGAAAACCGGCCCGACCCGGACCGAACCGTCATGACCCGTAACCGAAGATGCTTGAAAAGTGGAACCGAAACCCGGCCCGTTGAACCCCCGGGCGGGGCGGTTCGGGCCCGGGTTTTACCGGGTCGGGTTCGGGTTTGAAGGGTTGACCCGAAAATGGACTTTAACTGTTGGGCTTCTGTAATCTACATGTATTTCTGATAATGGAGATACAGAAAATCAGAAACAATTCATTTTAGAATTGCAATACGTATTAGAGAAAGTGTTTTTGGTGGTTCTTGTGAAGTGGATGAACTGGTGAAGTGGTTTTTTTTTTAATTAGAGAGAAAGAGAGAAATAGGTTTTTTTTGTGAAGTGTGTGATATGTGGTAGGGTGGGAAGTCACGTTACTTTGAAAAGTGAGTAGGTATAGATATTTTTCTTTTTTTCAATGGCAAGTAGATATACATAGATATACAGGTTGTAAATAAATTAATTAATTAATATGGAAAATTGCAAATGGTAATGTGCAGGAAGTCATGTGACTCTTTTACTCATTTAAATAAAATAAAGTCATTGACTCTTCCCTATGTTAGTTTCTCTCACTTGAAAAGCGTACATGCTTTGCCCCACCTTTGCTCCAGTAAATTTGCCCCCAACCGGACCTCCACACCGGCCACCAACATCACCACCAAACTATAAACCTTTTACAGTCATATACATCTTCCTTTTCTGATCTAGTATCATACACACACAAACTATATATCTATACAAACATAGATAAAAACTCTAGTGATGTTATCTGATCTCATGACTTTCTTCTAATCTACAATCTCCTCCTTTCCTTTATCTTCTTCTTCTTCGTTGCATAACTTAAAAAACCTTAAAGAAAACTCACTTTCGGGTTTTGCCGGGTTAGCCGGGTTTTGCCGGGTTTGAACCGACCCGACCCGAGAACCGAAAATCCATTAAAAGCTGAACCGAAACCCGGCCCGTTGAGCTCTCGGGCGGGTCGGGTTCGGACGGTTCTGGAGCGGGTCACGGGTCGTCGGGTCATTTGCTCATCTCTACCCCACACACACACACATACATAAGGCCCCCGTAGTGTAAACAACTAGCTAGTTACAACCTTACGGGTATCCCGGCTAAACACGTAAATGTAAAATATTACCAAATACGCTAAGGAACATAAAATTGACTCGGCTTTTATTAATCACATTATTTCACAAAGTGTTGATATTACAATTAATTAACCTAGTCAACAAAAGTCAAAGAAAGTAAACAATGTCTAAACTCACGGGTGTTAGAGTAATACCCTAGAAACATCATTGACTGCATTTCTGTTTGATCTATCCTTGACCAGGAAATAACCTAGCGACATTGTTGTTGCTTGCGCCCAAATCGTCAGTTTTTCGACTGAGGAGTGATATAATACAAATTATAAATTCCAAGTATTCTAATAAATAACAAAATAATTTACGTAACCATATGTTATTAAACCTCATTAATATAAAATGGAGTAGCGTCATAGTCGAGATTACCACTTTCAACTGAGTTGTTACTGTCAGAAATATCCATCTAAAATATACAACATTACTTACGTATGTATGCATATAATTTAATCAACATTTTATACAGTTATGAATAGTTAACAAATAAATACTTAATATGGAAACAATAAAGCTTCGGAACATTTACTATAAGTGGAAACAAACGGTCGCTCGTTCATTAATAAATAGGGCAGGAAAAAGGAAAGAGTAAAAGGGGTGAATGTCTTTCGCCCCTTCTGCCCTGATATTGTCGGATAAAACTGACATAAAGGTAACAGGGGTATGAGAAAAAGTATAGGGTCAGATGGGGCAAATTTCGCCCCTCCTGCTAAAAAATTCGCCCCTTATGCTCACAAATTTGCCTCTTCTGCCCTGAAATATTGATTTGAAGTGAGATAAAGCTGGTAGTGGTACCAATTTGATATATACCCAAATCGAATAAGTAGACAGTTTGAACCTGCCACCTCTTACAAATAGACCACAAAACCTTACCAGTTTCTTCATTGCGAAAACCATAAAAGTCATGATCAACATTCTCTAGCTGCTCAATTGCTTCTGCGACAGTCAACGGAGGCATGTCGAAATACTTTGTGCGAACGATCTGAACAAATATACAATGTGAGCTACACACAAAAATAAATATAACTGAATGTTCATAATGAAATATGATAACCTCGGGGACAAGATCATCTGGAACTCCTTCACTTATGTCTTCTTCTTCTTCTTGAGGAACCGCAACTGAATCATTTATATATATTTGTGGGTCCCTAACCTTGAGCCTATCGAATCCCTTCATATGTCTACCATGGTCTGAATCTTTCTCCTTAATTTTCCTTAATTTCCTTTGCATTACCGATGATACCAAATCAATACTTGCATATAAGGTTTCTGCCTCTTCTTCTGCCCTGATCACTCCATGTTTCTTTGTAAACAATGTAACCTATGTATTATACAAATTCATAAGAAAAATGACTCAAACTCAAGTACATAAACTCACATTTCAGGTTTATAAGTTGTTAAGAATCAAACCTCAGTTCGTCGAACTTTAGGGCCTTTTCCGAATTCTCCACCCCTAACAGAAAGTCTAACATCCACTTCTCTAACAAGGTAGCATCTTCATAAACCGTTACACTGCAATACTGTGGAGGACCCCTCTGCCAAATTGAACAAATCAATTGAATCAAATAAGAAACAGCCTAATGGCGCCTAGATTAGTGTTTTGAAGCTAGTATCCAATTGTAACAACTTGCAATCATGGTAATCAATTTGATATCGGTTGCAAGTTTGCAACCAAAAAAAAAAAAATGTTTCTTTTGTCCTTTAATCTATAGGTTCATTGAACCATCTGAATAGCCAAACACTAAAGTAATAAGTCTGTCAATGCGATAAACAAGAATTACCTCGGGATCTCTTTGCCATGCTTGGTAGGTCATCGTTGAGGTTGACCTGTCCGTCATATGTTTCCATGGGGGACCTCCATCTCTCTTCTCAACAAGATGCCATAAATGTCTCAAGTCTTCATCTTTATTGATAACCGATGAACTACACAAACAAGTAGATATTCAAAATTAATGATAATCGACGTAAGTTGTTAAGCCCGATGCAAAACGCTATTTCGGTCACCTATGTATTGTCAAACTATAGTCTTTGTAGGTTGCTCAATTGTCAAGCTAATGGTTCATTAGTTCTGGACCAAATTTTAGGATAGCTCAAATTGACTCTATTACATATATCTTCAATCAAGAACATCACATATATCTTTCAGACCAAAAATCTGGATTTATAAAGCTAGGACTTAACATCAAAAAAGAATCATAATTGAAGATAAGCATCTCAAAACTCACCTGCAACTTGAATTGTCCAATTTTCTAGACCCCAAATCAAGATTCGTTTCAACTTGAACCAATTGTTGGTCATGGTCATGGTCATGGGTTGACTCAACCATTTGATTCTTAACTTGCAAACCAGCATCAAATGTGCAATTTCCAAAGCTAACCCATATGGGTTTCCATGCCCATCCAACCATAATCCCAAACAAGAAAGCAATCAAAACAAAACCAACATATACCAACATCTCTAAAACAAGAAAACCTCTTGTGGGTGTCCTTAAAATCTCATAAAAAGTTAAAATATTGAAAAAAGACCCAACAAGATTCATGCTTTGATATAACCATGAATATATATGTAAAGATTATGACATGGGTATGTAAAAAGATTAAATCTTTAGGTAATAAGAAGATAGGATTTAAGAGGAATGTGTTTTTTTAAGGCTAAAAAGATAAGGGGGGATAAAGAACCGCCAATGGGGGATTAAGGTTTGAAAGATGATCTTAGCCGTTGAAATGAAATCATCAATGGTATATAAGACCGATGAATACAAGGTGGGTTTTTAGTCTGTATTAATACTAGCTGTGGTACACAATGTTTAAAATGTTAGGCATGTCACATGGTTTAGCCGCAATTTCATGTTCTGCACGCCTCAAATACCCTATAGAGGTTTTTTGTTTTAGAATAATATCGACATCAAGTATTAATATGAATCAAGATTCAAATTGACTCGTAACACAAATTTTAGTATTTAACATAAGAAGTTGAAAATATGAGAAAACAAGTTTATGATAGAAATAAATCAATAATATAAATTAACATGTGTGTTTTTTTCTATTATTAAAGGCAAATTAACTATTTACATATTTATCTACTTATGAAACTTGAATCCACAACGTTATAGTTAATGTTCATCGTCGCATGTGTTTCCGTTACATGTCCAAAAAGATACACAATCTTGGTTCTTTGTGGATCTTAAGCTTATCTATTAGGGCACGTTTGGTAGGGAGAAATTCAAAGAAATGAAATGAAACGAAATGAAATAGAGAAATGAAATAGAGAGAAATGAAATTAACTGAGAAATGTAGTAAATTTCTTTGTTTGGTATTGACAGAGAAATTAATTTGAGAAATGAGTGAAATCATTTCTCGTGTTTGGTAAGATTAATCAGAGAAATAAAAATATATTTTGTTACAATAAACTTTATCATAATAAATTGATTTGGGATTAAATGGTTAAAAAGTAAATAAAAGCTACTGGAATATCAAAGGCTATTAAATTGATAAAAAGGTAAATAAATTACGGAGTATAGTAATGAAATCTTTAATTATACAAAATAAATTGTTTTAAAAAAAAAACTTGTTATCTTCCTTCTCATGAGTCTCCTTCCTTCCCATCACCTCTTTCTTCATCTCCATTAATCATAACCTTACTAAAACCCAACAAAACAAATCAACATGAAATCGATAACAACAAAATGAAATTTAAAACAGATAGCAAAAGAGGGTATTGTACAACAGGGATGGCAGCAGAGCAGAGAAGTTGGAGGTTGACATACGAAGCGGAAGAGGCGAGGTAATCGGATAAAGAGGATTGTGAGAAAGAGCCCCCAAAATCGCCAGAGGAGTTCTAGGGTTTTAAATGATTTTCAATTGTGAGATATGTGATGAGCACGTGATTTTTTAATTTATACCCCCTTTTTTTTCTTCTAAAGTGTCCAACTCTCAGCTAGGAGACACGGAGAAATTATTCAGTGTAAAACTCATTTCCTTTCAAAATGTAAGGAAATCGAAATATGAAGAGAAGCATTTCCCGAAAAATCTAATTTCTCCTCTCGGTTATTTCTCCATCTTACCAAACAAGGGAATTCAAAGCATTTCCATTTCTCCAATTTCATTTATTGCTACCAAACATGCCCTTAGAGTAATTTAATTAAACTTCAACATGTGTTTCTTTTCCATGTCTAAAAAACTACACAAGTGGTATAAGAAATTGGATATTAGAGAGATCTTTTTCCGTGGCAAAAAAGTATGGGAAAGTAAGCATAAATCGTAGGTATTTTTCTGAATTGAATCACATTTTACCTTGTTATTTCAGTATGTGAATGTCCAGCCACGAAAGCAGAAACCGTGACGTATCAATGTTTATCATAAAAGTTGGTTAATTCGACCAAGTATTGTGTTTTTCTTGCAGAATAAAGAGTATGCAACATTTCTGAACGAAGAAGAAACGTAACCTATATTTACTTAGTTAAGACTTCAAGAATACAGACTCGGGTTTCCTTGTTCTTGCAAGATATCATGACACCCCCAAAACACCGTTTCAAGAAAATAAACATGTTTGAAATTTAAAGCTTCCAGTGTATCTTAAAATCTTGAACGGCGACGTGTTTCTGTCATGTCTTCAAAATGTAGTTCATGTGTCTGTTTCTCCGATCTTTGTTCTACAAACTAATGTTGTTTAAGCATTTCAACATCCACATTCTCGACTTTCTCAGTTTCACCATTTTCTTTGGGTACTATAATCCCATAGCCTCCAGATTTTCTTTTGTACAAGATATTAATCTCACCTGGAATCAAATCATCATCAAAGTTTAACACTAGCTCAAAATGAGTAAATATATAGTAGAGGTGCTAAGATAGTCGGGCGAGTAATGGGCTAAGCAGGTTCCTTCAAACGAGTGTTTATTGGCACCGGTAAAATGGGTTGGGTCTGGTAGACTTGATCTACTAAATCCCTTATATTTTGTCCTTTTTAACCTTTTAAATATTATGAATACACTAACTATGATTAAAGAACTATATAAATGCAATAAAAAGTCCAAGTCTCTGAATAACAGAGTTTAAGACGTCAGGTGCATTAGTGGTAGACTTTAAGCGACTTCTGATCCATTTGGCCTGTTAGACCAAGTGCATTTCAGCCTAAATTCTTTGATTTGACCGATTTGATATACAGCTCAACCCAAATCGAATAAGTAGACAGTTTGAACCTGCCACCTCTTACAAATAGACCACAAAACCTTACCAGTTTCTTCATTGCGAAAACCATAAAAGTCATGATCAACATTCTCTAGCTGCTCAATTGCTTCTGCGACAGTCAACGGAGGCATGTCGAAATACTTTGTGCGAACGATCTGAACAAATATACAATGTGAGCTACACACAAAAATAAATATAACTGAATGTTCATAATGAAATATGATAACCTCGGGGACAAGATCATCTGGAACTCCTTCACTTATGTCTTCTTCTTCTTCTTGAGGAACCGCAACTGAATCATTTATATATATTTGTGGGTCCCTAACCTTGAGCCTATCGAATCCCTTCATATGTCTACCATGGTCTGAATCTTTCTCCTTAATTTTCCTTAATTTCCTTTGCATTACCGATGATACCAAATCAATACTTGCATATAAGGTTTCTGCCTCTTCTTCTGCCCTGATCACTCCATGTTTCTTTGTAAACAATGTAACCTATGTATTATACAAATTCATAAGAAAAATGACTCAAACTCAAGTACATAAACTCACATTTCAGGTTTATAAGTTGTTAAGAATCAAACCTCAGTTCGTCGAACTTTAGGGCCTTTTCCGAATTCTCCACCCCTAACAGAAAGTCTAACATCCACTTCTCTAACAAGGTGGCTATGCTTTTGAATTGCCCTTCCCACCTTATCTTCCACATGATTCTTGACAGATTCGGACAACTGTTTTAAGTTAAATTGTCAAAACTTGCTCACATTTTAAGAAAACAAGTACTACTCTCACAGATTATCTTTCTTGCTCAAAACCTACTACCACCTAAGTATAAGAGCAGATTCTCAACTACAGCAAAAGTCATTATCCAACTTTTAGCTTAATTTCAGACACATTTATTTCCATTTCACAAAAACAAAATCTATTTTTTCATCATAAAAAATGACATTTTTGGGCATTTTATCTACTAGTTTTTAAAAAAGTCAAAAATGTCAAAAAAAGAAGAAGCAGCAGCATATAAAGACTTTTAATATTACTAACAGTGGCGGACTTATAGCTCAGACAGGGTATGCAAATGCATACCCTTTGACTTTCTAGATTAATGTAAAAATTTTGAGCTGAGTGTTCTTTTTATGTTATTTTACATAGGGTGCATACCCAATGAAAAAGAGATGCATACCCAATGGAATTAATGAAAATAAATTCCACTCCTCACCACCTCATGGGTCATGTCAAATGCCACGTTTCCACTCTCTTCTACTCCGTATTACTATACTATGAAGTTTCCAACTATATTGTTTGTGAGTATTACTCGTATATCTATGTTACATATGTTTGAATATATTTATGTAAGAGTTCTGATAGTTAGGACTCTAGTTTCGACTCTCGGTTTTGAGGGTTTTTTTTATGCACCAGTTGTTTAATTGAGATAACCCTCTATAGTTTTGTTACATTTTTTAGGGCATATGTTTTTTTTTTTATCAATGTACTTTATATCATACATGAATCAATTTCTTTTCATTTCATCTACAAATTTTATGTAAGTTATTTAGCTCCCGCACTGCTATTGATAATGAATTATGAGATTACTTGATCATTTAGTTTTAGAAAAGATATCCAACATTAAAAACTAGGGTTGTAAACTTACTGAAGAGGTTGACAAATCGTTCATGAAAGTTTCTTAAATGAACAAACATGGACACAGAAAATTTCATTCATTTAGCTAAATGAACAACAATGAATGTAGCTCTTGTGCATCAATTATATTCATGAACGTTTGAGAGTTTGTTTCTAAACTTTTGTTAGTCATTTATATTCGTCTAACATTTAGACCTTTTGTAAAAATTATTTATAAACTTTTATATAAATTTTGAATACTATTTCTTTGTAATGTTTAATTTACATAAAGTTTATAGTTATAAGTTAATTTGTTATTCATTTGTGTTCGTTTATCATTGTTTGCTTTTTTCTTCTTCAAATTAACAAATATGAACACGGTTACATGTTTGGTTCTTTGTTTGTGAACCATTGAACAAAGTTGAATATATTCTCATTTGTATTTGTTCTAAACTTCAAATCCTACTGAAAACCCAGCCGATATACCCAAGTCGGAGAATCTACATATAAGAATCAAAAATTTTATCGAAAAATGCATACCCAATGGCAGATTCCTAGATCCGCCACTGATATTTACTAACATAAACACTTTCAAGATTTGGTCTTTTTAGCCTTTTCAGTTTTCTAAGTCTAGTGAGCAATTAGCAACTAGTATAATCATAACAATCATCATTATAACTAAATTTCCATAAACCCCATTTCATAAAACACAAAATTCTATAAGTAAGAGTACATCACCTCAATGTTTCTGCCTTGAAGGATCAATTTGACAGAAGACAAGGGCCCATCCCATGACATTCTGACCAAACCATTATTCTGCTTTGTGACACTACTTTTAGGAACATTCTGAACACAAATCTTGGAAAATGAACTTGATTTCAAGAAACTTGATGAAAAAGAGAGTGATGAAGTTGCAGAAGAAGAAGATGAAGAATTACATGATTTGGGCAAATGGGTGTTTGTTATTTGCACAGTTTGAGTTGGAGATGCATAAAAAGTTGCCATTTTTTGTAAGAAAAATGATGGTTTTTTGAGATGCTTTAATAGTGAAGAAGATATTTTTAGTCTAGAAATATCAAAATGTTTTTTTTTTTTTTCCTTTTGTTCTTGTTTGTTTTCATAAAACATTATCCGGAATCAGATAAATATGCAGAGAGGGTAGTGAAAATGGGGGGGACCTATGGGCCATGATAATGTTTGTTTTCTTGGGTAGAGTGGATGTAAATGGATCACTTGTGGCCCAATACATTTATTCATTGGTTGTCCATTTCTTGCAAAGTGTTACACGTTTACAAAGTTAGTCATATGTAGGTAAAAGTAAAAAGAAGCATTAGTTTAGATAAAAATGCACTCAATGGAAAGATTAAGGGAGAAATGATAGATATGTGACAAACTTTGAGCATGTAAGCATCCATTGGTCCACACATGTATACTTTTATAAAGGGATTTATATACTTGATTAAACCAACTGGGTTGAATCAAGTGGTTCAGAGATCAAAGATTCGATCCTCATACGCAGCAAGCCTGGAGGTCCTTTTCTACTTATGGTAGAACATGAAAGCAGCCTCTTTACCTTTGATAGGGGTAAAGACTGTCTATATCTTAACCTCTCCCATATACCGTCGAAAACGGCATTGGGGGTTACTTTACTTTATATATATACTTGTTCAAAATTTGATGCGCACGTGTCGTTTTTCTTCTTAATTTGTGATGATGAGCTTTGATTTACGGGGGAATTTTGGTAATTTGACATGCCATATAAAGGAAAATCTTTAGTAACTATTCCCAGTCTTTGTCACATTAGACGAATATTAGTTTAGACTAGTTATGTTTACCCGGGCTTCGCCCCGGGAGACATAACATTACTTTCAGAAAACCTTATACAAACGGGAGATACATTTCATTTGTTTCTTTATTTAAACGTGTGTCTGGAAATGTGTTGTCATATGCAAACGTAAGATATAGTAATCATTTACATGATAAATTCTATGAATAGTTGAAGAATAGAAAAAAACGAATGTTATTCATGCAACAACAATAAAAAAATGTGAAAACGCAATAAAATTATACTATTATATGTAAAATACAAAAAGAAATGGAAAGTACCATATAAGTAAATGTAGAAATAGAAAGACAAATGAACGCGGATACCATATTAACTTTGTAAATAAATTGTTAAAAGCCAAAACAATTGAAAGAACAACAATTTTAGTTAAAGGTATAAGGCAAAAACGTTTTTTTTTTTTGTTAAATTAGGCGACCGATAGACAAAACTAACTTCTCAGAAAAATTACACTACAACGCCCGTTAGAAAAATGGACCCATTTTTTGTAACTCTCGGAAGATACTAAAAAAGCATATAACGATCATTAACACCCGTTAGAGAAAAAGACGTAACTCCCTTTAGAGAAAAGGATCTGATTTGCAGTCATTATTGTTACTGCCATTAAACACCCAAACATAACTTAACGGCCATTAGCTCTTGTTGGAGGTTTTTTAATGTTTTTAACAATAAGGACTATTACTGTAAAGTACTTAACGATAGGGACTAACATTGCTGAAAAGGTATGTAGCACGGAAACCCATGCACGGTATTTATATATATAGATATATATATATATATTATCACCCCTAAGATATATTATATATATATAAATATATATATATATAGAGAGAGAGAGAGAGAGAGAGAGAGAGAGAGAGAGAGAATGTATTAAAAAATAAGAGGGGACCCAAGATAAATGTTTATTAGTATCGGTAGCCACCTTATATTGGTAACAAGTTTTTTGATAACAACATAAGTGACTGTATAATTCTAACCATATTGGTATGGATAAGCACAAATAATTTGTTGTTCTATCACAATGAAAATGAAAGTGACACGTGACTTCATGATTTAATTATCAACAAATAAATCATCAAATATTAAGTCTTGCTTTTGCAATGTTTATCAAAATGCTTCCTTTTGCAGGGCTGAATACAAAATTTGCAGTTTATTTATGAATAAATAGCAAATTTTGTAATGTAATGTAATAGATTGGTTGTGCATTTTACAACACATTGTCCTCGTTATAACTTGAACTCATGTTAGCCCAAGAAAATGGTTACAACTTACAAGTATGTTGTCGCGTTTCTGGTATTGATGTTTATTGAAGACGCACAATTTATATACATAAAATAAGTAAACAACTAAATTTGATAGAAGTAAGCCAATAATTATTAAACAATGAATGTTACCTTTTCTGTTTACATATATTATTATATGGGGATGGTAATCTTTGCTTAGGTGCGGAACACTCACGTACTAATTTTTTAAACCATAAAATTCATGGAGACCTAAACATTTATTTATTAAACAAGAAATATTAAAATATTAGTATGTGAAAGGTTCCACATCTAAACTTAGGTGTCGGACAACCTTAAATTCACTTTTCTCTTATTATATATAGGTGCAATAAAGATATATATGAAAGAAAAGCCTCGATAACAAGGTCTTCAGCATTCTTAAAGATAGTTGTGCTTTCAATTGACACTATCTCTTTACATCTTAAGGAATCAAGCACAACCAGTACTACAACAACAATGACATCCAATCTTGTCATGAGCGGGAGGAATAAGATGTAGACAGTCATACCTCTACCCAAGACCCAATCCTAGAAAGACCGATTCCAAAAAGAAATTTGGCAAGCAAGCACAAGTAGTACTGTAATCCCAAATGTTTTCAGACAGTTGTTTTCATAATGGCACACTACAAAAAACATAGGTTGGCATGCATAACTAAAGCTACTTCAATTTGAAAAAGATTTTAAAAAGTTTGAAATTGACATTCATACCACTACCAAAAACTGACCCACACACACCATGCAAAACCCATTTTACTGTCTTCCTTAAAACTTGCTTTACTTTTAAATTCTCTTTAGTCAACTTTACCCCGTCTCTCATTGCCTTTTTACTTTCATCCATATAGAATTTTAACACAGATTTGGAAATAGAGATTACCTCATCCTCGACTTCAGAAGAACTTTCATCATCCTCCTCTAACTCCTTTGACTTCTTGATCTTTGTCATGAAGCACACATTTGTTGCAAGTTCATCGGTCTCTTCATCAGAAAGATGTAGCCATTTGTCATCCTCAGCGAGAAGAGCAATTCCACTTTCCTCTTGTCTTGCAAGCATGAGTTTGTACTTGTAGTACTCTGAGTTCTTCTGCCGCGGCGTTTTCGTGCCCCTGCTGCCCCTGTTCCCGAGCACCAGAGAGAGACCCCCAGATAAACAATTCTCGCATTTCTTGACAAATCTTCCACTCATAACACCCTACAAATGCCTTCTTCTCCAACTTCTTCTGATTA
>CM067168.1:44849434-44925088 GCA_034093135.1 Erigeron breviscapus
ACTGGAGGATTGTCAGTGTTCTAGATACTACAAGTCTGAACACTGATATCGAGGTTTGACTTATGCCTTTAACACACTTTCCAAAGAACAATCCACTTGTTCTTTAACAAAGTATACGTGTGTTAAGGTGGTTGGATAATAGGATACACTTGCCCTTGATGTGACTTTATCCTTATTCTTATCCAATACATTTAATGTTCTTGTCGGATCATTAAATGTATGCAACCATATTTGTACGGCACAAAATGTCAGTGCATCGTTCCCAACTCTTGTTGATGCAGTACATCATGGAGTTTCATCTCCAATCCCAATGAACCCTTTATATCAAAACTTCTCTTTCGATACACCAGAAGCAACATTCCAGTTGAAATCAACATTCCAACCGAAACCATCATTCCAACCAGAATCTTCCGAGGAGGGTAACAGGGCACCAGGCAAACGTCCAATGTCAGACTCGCCCACACTATACCCCAATCCAATTAGTGACACATATTATGAGGTCTCAACCTCGAACAGGGTGGAACCGGTTGATACGATAATGAATCATGGACCAGAGTTTGAGAAGCTCGTAGAAGACTCATGGGCTTATATTTGCGAGCTTTATAGTCGTAAGAAAAAGTCCGCAAAAGTATCGTCCTCGAAAGCCCAAAGAAATGTAAGGTCGAAAAGGTCTTACCAGTTTGTGAAACCTAATACTACTTTGGTAGTATTTGAAGAAGAAATGAACATATCAGAGATGCCAACACCGATATGCTCATGCACAGGGATACCTAGGACCTGTCGCGGGTGGAGTACAGAGGGATGGACCTCCACATGTTGTACAGCTGCTCTTTCCATGTATCCGTTGCCAACCTATGTCGGGCCAAGTCGTATTGTAAGGTTGCCGGGGAGAAGAATGGGTTGTAGTACATTCTCAAAGGTCATAGAGAAATTATTGTTAGCAGGGTACGATCTCGATTGTCCAATTGACTTGAAGGATCATTGGGTTAAACATGGGACTAACAAGTATGCATTGAATAGATAAATGTGTGATCTTCATAGATTCAGGAATTTATTGTACGTATGCTTATATTTAATCATAATAGAACTTTCACAACACTAGGCATTTAGTGCGGTTGGCTAAATGCGCGAAAGGGTGTGGCCTAGACCCAGGTTCGATCCCGGGGACGGCCAATTTCACCATTTTATTTTTATTGCAAACAATTACTATTGAGAGTTATATACATATATAAATATCTAATAATATAGCAATTGAAAAATGATCAAAATACAACTACTAGAACTATTAATAGTCTCAAATTTTGTTCTAGTCGCATTTATTGTACAAGATAGGTACAAAATTTGCAATTTAATTTAGTATAGACAATTTATATACATATATATACTAATTTATATATTTTGTTTGTTTAATAAATGTTAAGAAGCTTAGTTGTTCGAATTGTTATATACATATTTTTGCAAGTATTTATACTTGTAATTATGTGTGTTTTGTATATCTCCAATAATTATGTTGTCATATATATAGATTGTGCAATATATATATTCATACCAAAGTTCTCGCATTCCAATTACCCGCTCTACTCCTGTTCATAGTCTACCCTATTATTGGTTTCATTAAATTATTCTGATAAAGTTATTCAACTTTATCTCATTCAATTCTAGATTTAAATATAATAATGCTAAATAATTGGCTTTATTGGCGAGAAGTTATTCTTTGTCGGCCATTTTGAAAATTATTGTTCTCTGACATCATTGCTTACGTTATATAAGCAGACATCGTAATGAAATAGTATATTTTACTCCAAAGTATAAAGTCTACTAACAATGAAATCTGAGGGACTTTACTATACTGATATCATCTATACAGAAGAACTCATATAATCCTTTAATTACTTAACTTCTCATGACCATTATGTTTGTCCTTGTCCTAGCCATCTCCTTGAACACAAGCCAATTATTACTAAATTAATCTCAATATTCATATTAATAGTGTTTCCAACAATCTGTTCTTATGTTCATACAATTTAACCCACGTACTAGATTACATACCCATTTCATAGTATTTTACTCATTTAAATATCATAGTTTCCAAAAATTCTTGTCTTATTCTATCAGTTAATCATAACTATAAGTTTGAACTAAGTCTATAGTTCATAATAAATCCTTGGTCTAACCATCTTTCCTGAACACACGTGTTAGATTAACAAGTTAAGTCTCACAATTCACACCCGAATATCAAAATTAACCTTCAAGTAATATACAATTTCCACATCAAGTCCTTTTAAATCATTGCATGAATATAGTTATCTCTACGGGGATATTATCATGGCAATAATCTAAGGCTTTATCACTCATACAATTTACAATCAACAACACAATCACAAATCATTTAACACTATATAAAGGGGGTCAAGTCATAACAAAGTGGGTAAAGCATAGTCCGAATCTTAACTTCAACATTCAACACATTAAAGATGTTTGTATACAGGGTGTACCAGCGGCTAACCCTCCACACCGTTAATATATTGAATGGATGTCGGGACTCGGTTCCGTTATGCTCTCTAAGTATTGGTCGGGTATATATACAGGGTGTACCAGCGGCTAACCCTCCACCTAACCAACACTCATTAAGCATACCGGGTTACCTACTATACTTTATCCACGAGCGCAATCCATGAGATCATTAACTTTATATAACATAGGATAACCATAGATTTGTTGATCAGGCGCCTCTAGGGTTATCGAGTGTTATACTCCGTTAATGCCATCATTTCACTTTGCTGGGGGACAAATAATAAATGCTTCCAAGATTCCACACATCACGTTTATCACGATAATTCCACAATTCACGGTGTATCCCGACACTATCATATACGTCCATCAAGTTGTCACATAACAATCAAGTCATCGAATCATAAGAAACCTACGAACTCCGTTTAAAACAATTTTTATGCATCATACAGTTCACGTTGCACACAAAATTTCCTACCATGCATGCTAATATGAAATGTGGGTGCAATGGCTATAGACTAGGTCAATCCACCTAGCTCTCTACAACCACGGCTCTGATACCATTCTGTAACACCCCAACATGGCGGAATCATGGGGTATCACTTAGAAAAGCACAGCACGACATGGAAATTATGTAGAGTCAAACTATATGAAAACATAGGATTGAAACAATCCTTAAACTTATACAAACGTATAAAATCATGAACATTCATCGAAATACATGTTCAATCAATAATAAAAGGCAATTCAATCGATAGTAGTTGATCCTAAAAGTAACCCATAAAAGGGAAGTAAGGATCATGGATCCAGAAAGTCCAAAGCTAGTCCAATCCTAGCAAGCAAGCATGCAATCATTCATTTTGTCTCTGATTAACTTGATTACCTGAAAAGTGTACTAAAGAGCGTCAACATAAAGTTGGTGAGTTCGTAGGGACAAGTAACAAGGAATAACCGTGTCGGGATAACAACCGTTAACGATAAGCGAGGATTAGAATATCTAATCAAGTCCAAAGAAACCCTAAAAGGTTTCACATTAGCACAAATCAATACAATCAACGTTTCAACAACAATATCATTATACATAAACCGTTACGCCTTACCTGTCAAACAGTGCGCCAGTAAACCGTTACGACTTACATGATAAACAATGTGCCATATATCGTAACCCGTTGCGACTCACATGATAAACAATGCGCCATTATACATTAACCATTACGCCTAACATGATAAATCATTTACATGATAATCAAAGCGACATTCATCATTAACCAATACGCCTAACATGATAATCATTTACATGATAATCAAAGCGACATTCATCATTCATCAATACGCCTAACATGATAAACCACTTACATGGTTATCAAAGCGACATTCATCATTAATCAATACGCCTAACATGATAAACCACTTACATGGTTATCAAAGCGACAATCATCATTAACATTCACATCAACAATCAACAATTAAGCAAATTGACATCTCGGTCCATATCATAACAAGTGAATCAACCAACAAATACGATGCACATACACTTCTTATAATTCTACTTAAAAGGAATCATCGATGCTTATATATAGGGTCACCCGCAGCCTTTCCACCACATCTACTATTCATAAAAAGTATAATTATCTTCCATGTATGTACAACTATCTAAAGCACAACAAGTATTCATAACGAAGTCAAAGTTAACCGAGCAACAAGTCAATACATTAAACAAACAATCAATCAACAAGCATGTACACTTTTCAGCCCGAATCTCAATTGAGTAGGGAGGGTTTACGAAACTCACCTTATTCTTGATAGTTCAACAGCAAAGTAGAAGAGATCGATGTAGTCAACGATGACGAGTGAGTCAACTGGCCACGTTACGTATTCCCTAATTTCAATGTGAATTGATTTATATTCGTGCTAAATTCCAAATATAGACATACAACTATAAGGTTATCTTTTTAATACGCTTGTCAACGTAATTTACTTCCTGTGTTTTTATAAGTCTTTGAATTTATCTTTAAGTATCATTTCAAGTATTTTCTAAATGAAAACTCATTTATGTTGCAAAAATTTAAAAGGACTAAATTGTCATTCTTGAAACTTGAGGGACTAAATTGTCATTCTTGAAACTTGAGGGACTAAATTGTCATTCTTGAAACTTGAGGGGTTTAATTTGTCAAATGTCAAACTTATAAGGACTGAAAATGACAACTTTGAAACTGTAGGGTAAAGATGTAACTTTCCGTTTGTAATACGTATCCGTAGGATATATACAGTATTCCTCCGATATTTCTAAATCCTTTTGAAGTATTTTTTAAATAGTATGTATTATAATTTACCATGGTTACTAGTTTAGTTTGTTGATAACTATGGTTAAGTTAAGGAATACCATGGGCTAGTTTGATGGTTTTGCAATACCATGGGCTAGTTAACTAACCTTGGTTAACTAACCTTAGTTAACTAACTTTAGTTAACTAATCTTAGTTAGTTAGTACTTAACTTAGGTTAGATGTAAGGTTACGAGTGTTTCAGGTTCGTTTCTTTAAAAGTACAACGAAACAGATCATTCAGATAGCAGATGTTACAATATCTCACTAGTCCGACACACATATATATATATGCACCAAAAATACCCAAAGTTTTCTTATATTCATAAAGTTTGCCATTATCATATATAACAAGTAACGGACTAAAATGGCAAATGTTACATTTAGCCCCGACCGACTTTGTTCTTTTTGGAGTGGCCTTTATAAGCCCTTTAAGCGAATAAACTGTCAAACAACAAACATACTAATATAGAGGTTATATATAGAGATTATAGAATCCGATATATTTATTATATTCCTTTCAAAGAACGCAACCGAACGGAAGCTTTTTAGGGTTTGGAGTCGCCATGAATCCTTCAAAACGGTGAGATTTTTTTAATTTTTGTGACTCAATTAATTGATAGTAGGAATCGAAAGCTTCATATATCATTGTAATTATTTTGATCAATGATCGACTTTGTAATTGTGATTGAATTAACACTTTTTTTCATAATCCGATATTTATTATATTTCTTTCAAAGAACGCAACCGAACGGAAGCTTTTTAGGGTTTGGAGTCGCCATGAATCCTTCAAAACGGTGAGATTTTTTTAATTTTTGTGACTCAATTAATTGATAGTAGGAATCGAAAGCTTCATATATCATTGTAATTATTTTGATCAATGATCGACTTTGTAATTGTGATTGAATTAACACTTTTTTTCATCCCTACAATACTCGCAGTCTTCGTAGCAGCACCAATCACGACAACCCTCACCATCCTCCTCCTGTAAGCATCCCCCACATCTTATTATTATTATTATTATTATTATTATTATTATTATTATTATTATATGAGATTTGAATCGAACGGATGGACTTGTTATTGTTATTATGCTCTATGGCAGCAGCAGAATGATACCGACACACCTTCTTCATCAGCAAAACGAAAACGAATCTCATTTAAGATCCTCCGACGGAAGAACTTTCCGGCCTCCACCGCATCTAGGATGTTTTATAAAGGTTTGTGATGATAGTGTTTGTATTCCATACAACTATAAAGCAAAACTTAAGACGAAATCTCAAGAATCAAACTAATATTTTATCATAGATTCATGAATATATTCTCACCCTCAAATAGCTTTTTGCCTCTCACGTGTCCTATATCCGTGAACAAAAGATGAATGTTCAATGCATACACGAATCTTAAACTTAAATGCTACAAACTTTCTGCAAAAAATTTAAGCAAGACAATAGTCTAAATAACCTAAATAAAATGCCGTGGCATACTCTGCACAAACTTCATCTGTTATTTGACCAAAGCTGTATGTATAAAGATTGCCACATGGAGAAGAGATTATAGAAGCCAATATATGTTTCCTTTCACTTTCTTTCTGAAGAACGCAACCCTTATTAATCAGGAACGGAAGCTTTAGGTTTGGAGTCGCCATGAATCCTTCAAAACGGTGAGATTTTTTTAATTTTTGTGACTCAATTAATTGATAGTAGGAATCGAAAGCTTCATATATCATTATAATTATTTTGATCAATGATCGACTTTGTAATTGTGATTGAATTAACACTTTTTTTCATCCCTACAATACTCGCAGTCTTCGTAGCAGCACCAATCACGACAACCCTCCTCCTCCTCCTCCTGTAAGCATCCCCCACATCTTATTATTATTATTATTATTATATTATTATTATTATTATTATTATTATTATTATTATTATTATTATTATTATTATTATTATTATTATTATTATTATTATTATTATTATTATATTATTATTATTATTATTTTATATTATTTTTTATATTATTTTTTATATTATTATTTTTTATTATTATTATATTATTATTATTATTATTATTATTATTATTATTATTATTATTATTATTATTATTATATTATTATTATTATATATTATTATTATTATTATTATTATATTATTATTATTATTATTATTATATTATATTATATTATTTTTTAAGTTTAATTTTTTTTTAATATATTAATAATTTATGTATTATATTTTATTATTATTATTATTATTATTATTATATTATTATTATTATTATTATTATTATTATTATTATTATTATTATTATTATTATTATATTATTATTATTATATTATTATTATTATTATTATTATAACTTATTAATATCATTCGAAACAAACTATTCTTCTTCTTTATGTATATTATTATTATTATTATTATTATTATTATATTATTATTATTATATTATTATTATTATTATTATTATTATTATTATTATTATATTATTATTATTATTATTATTATATTATTTATTTATTATTTTTTATTATTATTATTATTATTATATTATTATTATTATTATTATTATTATTATTATTATTATTATTATTATTATATTATTATTATTATTATTATATTATTATTATTATTATTATTATTATTATTATTATTATTATTATATTATTATTTTAATATTAATTTTTATATTATTATTATTATTATTATTATATTATATTATATTATTGTTGTTGTTATTATTATATTATTATTATTATTATTATTATTATTATTATTATTATTATTATTATTATTATTATTATTATTATTATTATTATTATTATTATTATTATTATTATTATTATTATTATTATTATATTATTATATTATTATTTTATTAATTATCTTTTTATTATTATTATTATTATTTATTATTATTATTATTATATTATTATTATTATTATTATTATTATTATTATTATTATTATATTATTATTATTATTATTATATTATTATTATTATTATTATAAGTATTATTATTATTATTATTATTATATTATTATTATTATTATTATTATATTATTATTATTATTATTATTATTATTATTATTATTATATTATTATTTTTTTTTTATATTATTATGGTATTATTATTATTATTATTATTATTATATTATTATTATTATTATTATTATATTATTATTATTATTACAATGTATTTGCAAAACTTAAAAATATAGTATATTTCAACCCCGAGATCCTTGCTTAATACGACTACTTGATCAAACAGTTAACAACTTAACATAGGTCACCTATATGCTAATTAGTTTGGGTATTAGCCTAATACCCAAACTTGTCTTGAAGTCTTGAACGTACTATTAATAAACCGTTACAGTGCATAAGTATGAAGTTTAAAAATATGAGTAGAATAATATGACGTTTATAAAAAAAAAATTATTACTAAGCGAACTTGATAAAGAAAAAGTTTATAATATAAACTTTATATCATGTGATGATGTAGTTTACTCCTCACTAACATAAAATATTATGTTGGAATCCATATAGCTATCATGACTATATATGGAATGACACGTGATTGTGTTTTGGATGAGCAAACTTGAGACAAACACGCATAACTGTTTATTAAGTCATTAAGAAATAGATGGTTACCTTGAATTCCAAACTTTTTGGTAAGTCCAAAAATCCGAACGCAATCTAACATGTAAAAACACCAACTACTTATTTTTTCCTTGTTTAAAACTCTCAACATATATTAATGTCGCGTCCAATCTAGATTCTATTATCTTTCACATTTTCGGATAACAAGACTAGTAAGTTTAACTGGAACATAAACGTAAGAAACGCTAGAATCGTGAACCACCAAATGTGTGTGTTAGCTCACCAAAAAGCAAGAACATGTGCATTCATATGCAAAATATTGCAAGTATATGTGGAAATTTCAATGAAAAGTTAACATTTTCAGAACGTATGTTATTTGAGTTGTTTACATATAAAACACTTTGAACCATTCACTTTTGACTAAATAAATTTAAACATGTGTTTTAAACTTTCAACCTATTCCCTTTATAAAAATTATTCATCCCTACAAATAGGAAGTGTTACTAAAATGTTACATACGAAAATACTAAATTGCCCTTAATAAACATCCGTTACGGAAAAAGTTTTTATAAATTATCAAATTTGCCTTTAATGAATTAATTTACACCATAAACACTTATTTTAATAATTAACATTTTTTTTTGAACAGTAATAATTAACACTTTAATCTCTTATCTTTTTAAATATTTCACTATCACCTTTACATCAACCTACACTACTTGACACCGCCACCACCATCACCATTAATACCGTCACCGACACCACTAGACCACCGTCCCCGCCACCGCCGCCCTATCACGCGGGTATCATGATCGTATATGCTAATTGACATGTTTGTATACAAATTCACACGTGATCTAATGCATTATGTGTTTTTCGTATTGTTTGTTAAGTTCTCGTTTGAGCTAGATATGTCTAATTCAGATACGCGTAATAAATTGTGTATTGTTGTTGTTGGTCTACATCTCACTTTCCTCATATCCGGTGCGAATTGGGTGTTGTTCGATGTTGATGTATTGAAATACGAGGTAAGCGGGGAAGGTAAGGAAAGTATATTTGGAAAGTGGGATCGTATATGGGGAAGTTGGAAATTTAGGACAAATAATAAACAGAAAATATTTTCTGGTGTGGGTGTATTCATTCATTCAATAAAAGACACAATTGTTGTAGACCCAATTAAGTCCTTCCAGCTTGCACTACATAATACTCCGTATCTCTATATATATATATAAAGCTATCAGAAAGCGCTCGGGTGGCGGGCTAAGATGTCAGCAATTTCTTACGTGGCATCACCAGAACGATCTGGTTGATACGTCAGCAACCACGTAGGCACTGCATTTGCTTATGTGGAGTATCCACTTAGCAAATACAAGCCATTAATTAGTCTTTTATTAAAAAAAAATGGGGAGTTCGTTTCGAACCCGATAACTCACAAATATCATGTATTTTAACAGTTGCACCAAGATTGATTTTGTTTCTGATTTAGAAAGCCGCAATTAATAAATCATTATTTCTTTGATACATAAATTTAGGAAATAATTATCTCCAGATCGTTCATCAGCATACCTCCCCAAATCCTTTTCTATTTTCTTCCTAAGATAACCTCAAATCCATAAACTTTAGGGTTTAGGATTTTAAATTAAATGGCTAAATTAATATATATATCAAATCCTTTCAACATTCTATTTTTTTTTTTTTTCACTGTCAAATTCACGATCCTTTCATCAAGGTTAGTTTTTTCGATCCTTTTGTTATTTTCGAGTTTACGGTTCATCTTTACAATTGTTGTATTAGGATGGCTCCTATATTTTTGTTCGAGTATAATAGGTTGAATATGAAATTGAGGTTTTATAATTGAATATGATATTCGGGTTTTCATATTTCCAGGATGGCAACAAGGCTTAACTAGGTTTTAATCTATGTATATAACTTTTTTTTTTCTACAACATTTGATGAATTCACGTGTTTAACCCTGATTTTTGGTTTTAGTTTTTCCAGGAAAAATAGTTGCCTTCAAGGTGTTTGATGTTATGTCTGAAAGACACAGTTTATGTGAACAAGGTAATCATCTTCTTTGCTTTTGCTTTTGGTTTATTGTTTTGGTGATTTATTATTAAAAGCGGTAGAAAAACGCTTCCTGATTCCTTATTCCTTTTGGAACAAATTTTAATTTGTTATGAGCATGTTGCCTACGGGAGACGTTTGATGTTAAAAATATGCTACTTATCAGTATTAATGTGAGTTCTCAATTAGTGCTTATTGGTATTTTATCTAATTCACATTTATTTGTTTATTTTATTGCATATAGGTAATGCTTAAAAAGTTTGAAAATGGGCCTATGGTCATCCATAGTAAGTCTCACACTGATGAGACATTAGTAATAAACATTATGTTCCTTATTTATGCGGAAAAAAAAGTAGATCTACTTTAATTATATACGAAAATGTACATATTTTTTAGGATCAGATCTTTATTCTTTAGTACAAAAACCTGAGGCCCTGCAAAGTAGGATCACTATTTAGATAATTAGTCAGAGATACATGTTAGTTTTTACGAGAATGTTTGTTGCTTTATAGAGATTTATATTAACGAAAGATTGAAAAGAAACAATATAAGCCTTTAATTGAAGAAATCATCTCTAGCTGAGGCACTACAATAACAAAGTGACGTTAAACATAATTTCCAGATTTTCATTGGCTTAGCATATTAGGCCAAACAGAGTGACACACTCGAGATCCCAAGCTCTTTATATGTGACTATTAAGTTCATTTCAAATTCGGAGAACTATGGATAGCTATTCTCTTGAGCAATACATACTACAGAAATTACAAGTGTCTCTGCGACAATGGAACCTACTTCTTAGTGTAATGAGGTTCTTATTTCATAGAAGGTTGATTTACATGTTTCCAGAAGGTTGATTGGTTGATGGTTCTTTTATATCAGATTTCAACTCGACATGTTAATAGAAATGTTGGATGTAACAGCCAAACGTGTGAAAGAATTGTTGGACAGGATCAACGATAACTCCACCAAGACAGACAATTTGGTTCATATTGAAGACTTCACACACCTGTAGAGGTGGCAAAATCGGCAAGTGGGCAGGTTGGTTTAACAATTTATATTTGTTATAAATAGTTGATGTGTCAAGTATGATGACAAACACTATGTGGATGCCTCCTTCTGTGCTTTAAAAGTTATTTATATGGTTAGTATTTAATCATGTGCATGTTCCTTTATTATTTATCCAACAGACCTTAAATATAGACCTTGCAGCTAATATTAATCAAATATGGACATGCAATATATCGAAAAGAAAGTATGAGATAATTGCATCATTGAGGTTGCATTTTATTGCATCATGACCACGAAGGCCTGATCAATATATATCAGATCACCTTTTGTGTTATATGTTTGAGTTAATAAAGTTGTATTGTTAACTTGCTTTTTTCCCCACATAGGAACATGTTTCTATCCATGAGCATTAGAAGTGGTTTTGTGTTCGTGAATTCTCTTCTTAAATTTAACGAGTTATCTTTTTAGATTTCACTATAATATCTACGTTTGTGCGTTATTTTTATATCTTCGCAAGTCGGTTGTATAGTGTGGGTAGAGTTATGGGAAACTTAGTTGGAGCTGCTTCAAAAGTTAGGCTTTTAGTTGATGCATTGGCTATGGCATTGGATGTGAAATTAATAGAAGATTTTGTGTCGGATTAATTTACATTTTTCTATGTGATTAGCTTAGATATTTTGAATATTTGAGTGTAAAGTAGTCTAATTTTGAATATTTCTAGATTTTGTCTTATTTAATTGCCTTTTACACCATATTTGAATTAGGAAGTCAGATAGGGTAGAGGTTGCAAAATGCGCGTGTCACGACTGGGTAATGGGGCAATAATTGTTTTTGGTCAAAATTCCAACCTTCTTTTGTTATTGGTCAGGTGGGTTGGGTTGTGACCATGCATGCTAACTTGCAAATCATCATATATTGACAAAGGACCGATGAACAGGCTGGTTCTGACCATTCTAACCAACAAATCAGCATTGTCACAGATCCGCACTATTATGTGTGTGAATCCATCTACATGTTAGTCCATATATAGGCTTTTTAATTTTGACCAGGTACTTACTAAAATATTGGAGGTAACATAAATAATCCTTTTTGGGGAAAAATAGATTGTCATTATCTTTTGAAAGTGAAAATGTTTGTATTTACGTAGTAGAAAGTACTTCATACAGAGAAACGTTGCATTTGATTTGGTTATAATGGATTCACACACACATATATATATATGTATATAATATAAGCATCAAATATAATAACATGAGAGGCAGCCCGCTAGGAAGGTAAGGAGGATGTATGCTCCTCGGGCCCATATAACCAGAAATAATAGCTATGTCCGGTGTGGCTGAATCTAGGTTCATATCTGGCACCAGCATGGGTTTCAATGTCGGGCAAAGAGGTACTTTTTTTCCTTCGGCATCTGGTAGGAGGAAAGTCAGGTTAGCATAACGTTCGGAACGTAACCAACACATGATAATAGTAAACTAGATTTGGCAAAAACATATCAGATAACCAGATTTGGTTGGTAGTCAGATGGTGATCAAGCCCAAGTACTATAATATGAGTTATGAATCTTCTCTATCTATATATCTGCATCAGAACCTAATATATATATATATATGGGATATATTATTATTTGTCTTCTTATGTATGCGTAGTTTTAGGCCAGCTTAGTTTGGTAGGATCCCGCTCATGGACGTTTCGGGTTTCAGCATCCATGGAAACAATACCTAAAGGTTGGGGCGATCAATGCGTAGTTGTGCTTACTACATCGAGCGTCTAAGTGGTTTTCGCCAATTCAGAACTGCAGGTAAACAGAAACTAATCTTTTTTCACACTTTTATTCTTGCAAAATCCCTTTGCATTCATGGCCAACAATTCCTAGAGCATTATAAAATCCAAGTGTATCATATATGAGTCAAATAACTTAAACATATGAAGAACGACATGGAATACTTGGCTTATTAAATTATGCAAAAAAATTTCGACTTCGACTTGATTTTTGTTTCTATCAGACATGATTTTGATGTCATGTTTTGACATCAGAGACTTTATTTGTGTTAATGCCTGTGACGGTGGATTTTTGGGCCTCGAATAAATAAAATGCCAAGGTTTTTTTTTTTAATGTTCTTGGATTTTGATATCGCGTATCCTACTTTTTTACACTATATGTCAACATATGAGATTATAGAGGTTCAACAATTATGTTTTTGTACCCTACATGTGAGTGTATGAGAATTTCGAACTAGCTGAATCACGGGTTATATAGGAATTTGTTATGATGGCTTGTCTTGTGTTTAAGGTAATAGGAAAGGGAATGTCCCGGTTTGTTATGCTGTTGAGGTAGGGAGTTGTGGGGGTTGTGTCATAGTGAGAAAACTCATGTGGGTCAGAGTTATGTTTTGTTGTTAGCCCAACCTGATCCATGGAATTGTGGGTTCCAAGGTGAATGTGTTACTACATGTCTACATGTGAACATATGACACTTTAGAGGTTCAAGGTCAACTAGGTGTTAAAAGCGTTTTGTATTGGTAGAGCTACTAAAGGCTCTTTCATATAAAAACCCTCAAGCCGCTCTACGCCGTATAAAATATTGATGTCGTTGTTACTATCTGTCTCGGTATCTAATTCATTAACGGCTTCCTCATTCATATATATAAAATGGGTCTCCAAGAAGATAAGTATTGTTAGGTGTTTCCAAATAACATAAGAATATTATACTCTTTCTCAATTGTTTGAATTCTATTGTTACAAACCTGTACTTAATTGGGCCTCCTGGATATGAGGTTGAATTATGATAATGTTGCAATGGATGTAGTTATAATAGCAGTAGGACTAGAATTAGGGGTGATTCAGGTGTGAATAATTGTGAAACAGATGAATATTGAGAGTGTGGAATTCAAATATTTTATTGAAGTTTTTTTTATTGAAGTTCAGTTTGTGACTAACTTTGAAGGTGTGAATCATAAGTGAACATAGATGAATGTTGAAAGTATAGAATCCAAATATTTCATTGAAGTTTAGTTAGAAAAATTAGAGATAACATACATGTATCCACTATTCTTGGTCAGTAGCAATTTTAAAATAGATGTAGCTAATAGCGATTTTAAAATAGATGTAGCTAATTTCATGAGGTCAAAATCTTCTTGATATGTTTACACTTTTTTTAAGTCTCATAAGTCGGATATTGTGTCTTAACTCAATTTGCATATTGTTACAGCACCTGGCAAATGGAACTCGGAAGGAAGTAATTTGTAGCAGTGGTACATGCTTTGTAGGAATTGCTCGGGACGATGTTGTAGCATCTTGAAGTACTATTAAGTTGCACAATTCTTGATCTTTTTCTTTTACATAAAAGACCATCTATTCGATACATTGTATTGTTTGAACTTTGTTGTTTAATGCCTGATTTGTCTTTGTTCCTCTTCTTTTATCATTATTTCTGTTATCTGCATATTCAAATCATCCTGTCTCCACATACATATTAGTTGAAAAGTGTATGATAAAGTTTAAGTCTATGGAGTAGGGACTTGCATTTACATTTGCCATGGTTGATGCGGAAGTGTGTACTTAAGAAGTTTATTTGATACGAATCAACAACAGAAATTTACGATAAATCACGTAGAAATCAAAATAGCCCGGTGCAACGCACGGATTTCACCTAGTGATACATAATCTTCTAACTTCTTGTGAAGCGTGCCATATCATGACGAATTTTTTTTGAAATCATATGGTGAAGTATCTAATTTCGTATTGTCTACTCCTTAATTTGTCGAAAGATAACCAAGGGTGATCAAATTAAATGCAAATGTATATATCCAACTTATATATAGATTATGGGTAATTGGATGGAAATCCCCTGATTTCATGTACCATTTGATACTTAATAATCCCCTGATTATTTAAAGTTTGTTTTTGGCAAGACTCGAACCCAAGACCTCCCCTGGAAAGTGACGGCTGATGGTCACTGGGCTATTACCCGATGCTTAACTTATATATAGATTACCTGTTGCAAAAAACGGATATCATGTTATTGTGGTACTTCGAGTGTAGGATAAATTTTATATGTACGGTTTTTTGCTTTCCACCTTTTTTTTTTCTAGTCGATTGGTTCGAGTGATAACAATCGCATTGATTTCGTAATTAGAGTCACTAAAGATTTAGAACATCATTAATTTATTGATTATAGGGGTTGTTAATCAATGGAGTATTCATTACGAGAAAAGCAAGTGGTATAGAATTTGGTAGTGAATTGAAGGAGGATGTAAGACAATGACTCAAATGTTATCTTGACAGAGTTTCAGGGATTTCGCTGCACCAAGTGCAATGAATTGAATATATACCCATGTATAATTTGGTTTATACTATTCAATTTGAAACAATCATTAAAAAAAAATAATACGAGTAATAAGTGAACCCCTACAAACAACTGACAAAGGAGAGATCAAATTCAGCTAGCTATAAGTACACTGACCTTTGGGCTCGTCTCAAAACATTAAAATAGAATGCTGGCAGCCTGGTTATTCGTGATTCACAGCCCAACAAAAGAACTAAATGGGCTACTCTCCTTTTCTTTTTTACTCGGCCTAACCCTTCAAAAAATTTATTTTGAATATGTATGTGTTAATTTATGTTTTCTTTTTTTAATATACAATAACATTATTATTTATATATATATATTTTATCGCGTAATTTATGTTTTTTTTTAATATACAATAACATTTTGGAGTCGCCATGTTTCCTTCAAAACGGTGAGATTTTTTTTTTTAGTTTTTGTTACTAATAAATTAATTGATAGTAGGAACCGAAAGCTTCATATATCATTATAATTATTTTGATTAATGATCGACTTTGTAATTGTGATTGAATTAACACTTTTTTTCATCCCTACAATACTCGCAGTCTTCGTAGCAGCACCAATCACGACAACCCTCACCATCCTCCTCCTGTAAGCATCCCCCACATCTTATTATTATTATTATTATTTGAGATTTGAATTGTTATTGTTATTATGCTCTATGGCAGCAGCAGAATGATACCGACACACCTTCTTCATCAGCAAAACGAAAACGAATCTCATTTAAGATCCTCCAACGGAAGTACTTTCTGGCCGCCACCGCATCTAGGATGTTTTATAAAGGTTTGTGATGATAGTGTTTGTATTCCATAGAACTATAAAGCAAAACTTAAGACGAAATCTCAAGAATCAAACTAATATTTTATCATAGATTCATGAATATATTCTCACCCTCAAATAGCTTTTTGCCTCTCACGTGTCCTATATCCGTGAACAAAAGATGAATGTTCAATGCATACACGAATCTTAAACTTAAATGCTACAAACTTTCTGCAAAAAATTTAAGCAAGACAATAGTCTAAATAACCTAAATAAAATGTCGTGGCATACTCTGCACAAACTTCATCTGTTATTTGACCAAAGCTGTATGTATAAACCACATCATGAAGTAACTGCTCTAAGGAAATAGCCCAATTCCCCGACCACTTGGGTTAGCCCCCCAAATAATCCTTCTCACTAAATCCATGTTACTCCTCAAAGAGCTTCTTGTGTTGCCTAGATATCTTGATGAATCTACTAACTCAAATTTTATGCCTTGTTGTTTTATAATGTGTGTGTGTATATATATACATATATATGTTCATTAACTTTTCTTTACTTTAATACAATATATAGGAGGGCCTGTGGAGAAAGTTCCCCTGACACTATATAATTTCGCTCTGCTAGTACTTGAGGCCAATAATGTTTGGGAGCTTGAGCAGACTGAGATTTCCCAGTCAGATTTGGAGTTTGCTGTAGAACTTCTTCACAACATTGCATTATCCTACAAGAAGAAAAGGCTCTTGCCATCTGGCTGGGAAGTGTATGTGCCTTTAAACTCCATCTATGATACGATTTTTTCTACTTAACAAGCTTTTATTTAGTTACCACCTTTATTATAGCTTAATTGACGTACCCTTGCTTCTTGCAGCAACCCGTATACTGCCCGTCTCCCCGAGCCAAAGAATGATACTGTTTTACAGTGGCTGGATGGGAAGAAAACATGTATGCAATTCTGTTGGTCTTTCTTGAATCCCCTAAATTTCATATCTTTATTGCTTTTCTTGCTTCATTTTCAATTTTCATGTTAAAATTTCACGAATTCATTGATTCAGACATACCCACATCAAGAAATCTTGTTTCTCCAAATGGGCTTTTTCTGTAAGCCTTAAAGTTCATATCTTTATTCAATTTCTTGCTTCAATTTCATGTTTAGTGAGATGGTTTTTGAATTCAAGTTTTGGGCTTTTGTGGTTATTATTTGGTATTTTCAAGTTCTTGTGATTTCACAAAATTTTACATGTAATTCCAATGATTTGAAAGGATTGGTTGGTTTCATGAATGGGTTGGATTTCCCAATTGATGGATGGCTGAATTCAAATTTTAGTACAAATTTGAGCTCATTGTCATCTTTTAATTGTTGTAATTTGATAGGTGTTAAGTGTGATAATATTTCTGGTAGGATTGTTAGTTTAGAACTTCCTAACAAGAGATTAACTGGTGAATTATCTGATTTAGTTTCAAGTTTAGACCAGCTTAAAGTGCTTAATCTTTCTCACAATTTCCTTAATGGCCCGGTTCCAGTTTCGTTATTTAGGTTATCCCATTTAGAAGTGCTTGATTTAAGTAGTAATGATTTCAATGGTGTTTTCCCTGTTAGCATAAACCTGCCTGCACTGCAAGTTCTAGACTTTTCTGATAATAAAGTTCATGGTTCTATTCCTGCTGGTATCTGTGTTAATTCTACTCGAATTCGTGTGATTAAGCTTGCTGTTAATTCGTTTAAGGGAAATATTCCTTTTGAGTTGACGAAATGTGCATTCTTGGAACATATATGTGTAGCTTCTAATTTTCTTTCGGGTTCCATTCCTGAGTTCTTGTTCCATTTACCAAGATTTGGGCAATTGGATGTTCAAGATAACTTGTTCACTTCCATCACCGGAATAGGCAATTTCTCTAGCCGGATTAACCGTTTAGATGTATCATCTAATCGGTTATCAGGGAATTTACCTGATTTCTTTCATAAGTTATATTCTATGTTATATTCCAATTCAAAATTAACACACGGATGCTAATGTTAAGTTTTCCTTTTCAGATCCATCCAAAAAACTTTTTAAAGTCAACGATGTTCCGTTGAGCTCTGATGCAACCGAAAGTTGGCGCCTATTTAAGTATTTAGATGAGGTATTCACTTTTCTTTTCTCTTTTAATATTCATCCACGTTTCCCATGTACAAGTCTACTGAACATCTTATCTCTTGGCATTTCACGTGTGTGGCAGTCTACGCCCAAGGCATGTTCGGACTTTCCCTATGTGGTGTGCCCATTGAGTAGCGAGCATCCCTTCGTTAGTAGTCTTGGATGCTTTGCAGTGGAAGGATACAACGAGGTTTTTGAGCTGGTATGGTTCCTTTCTGCTTGCTTTCTTCTTTTAGGACGTACTATTCTTTTATTTTTATTTTATTTATCATTTACTGTTTTAGTTACGCAAACAAATTTATGGTGTTAGTTTGTTGAACGAGGAAACTACAATCGCCTCTGTCTTACAAGAGTTAGTGACTGCAAGTATTATTTATTGGATGGTGAATATTGCTTTACCATGACCGTAGTGGCGGCTGAAGACGGGTTTACCGGCATCTATGAGGCCATAGTTTATTGTTGCTCTCTTGATGGCAAGAGAACATTAAAGAGTTTGTCTCTCATGGATGTAGAACAAGGTATGCATGTATTTTTATTATGCTTAATTATTATTTCAATATAGTAATGTAAACTCTATAAACAAAAGTTGCACATGTTTTCCGAATCTGCCCCAGGTGCTAATTTTATCACGCACCTTCATGAATCTGTATAGGCCGATAGCATGTCGGTTAGCTTTTCTTGTCCGGTGTTTTATGACTTGTGCCTCATCTTTCATGCAGGTAAGAAGAGACCTGCATCCAACCTTAAAAGCCCGAAAGGTAATTAGTTTTCAAGTGATATATATTCCGATTCTTGGTTTTGATATAGATGTCCAACCAAAGTTTTTGCATGTTTTACCAGATTATTGTTTCTCCTCTATAGTATTGAGCGCGTGATTTCTCCTATAACGTGTTTTGTTTGTCTGTATTCCTAACCTGTAGGTGTATGCTTGCCTACCCTCAACAAGTTCCAGACCGGGATGTTTGAGAGGGGAACCATAAATGGCATTATTTATGGTCTCTACGACTATGACGACCCATCTGAACTAGTTGCTTGACAATGACAAGGTTAGTTGTTTATGATGGTAAAATGTAAATACGTGTGAAGTGGGAGTATGGTTAATTTGTGTTCTTATGCATTTTTTCTATGCCCGTCACTTTTCAGGATTTGGAGGGGAGTGCTTCATTTTTGATGAGCGTGCATGATGTGATGTTGGCACAATTAAAGATGATTTCCTTGGGCGTAATTAGTGATCCTGGTTCAACTTCTTGATCCTTGGCATACTCTTTTTTTCTCGTTAGAAGGATGTCATTAATGCTTGCTATAATTAGATAAACCTTGTTGCATCTCAACATCTGAGGCTTGTATGTGCAGTACTAGTTAAAGCTCTTCTCATGGCTCGACCCAAAGCCCTTCTTGTACTACAAATGGATTCTGTTTTATAACCCAGGAATTTGTACGGGATTCATGTTTGGTTGGTGGTTCTTTTTCTTGTTATTTATCGTGACAAAGAGTTTCATGGCAAAAGTATTACCGTATGTTTGCTGGTGATTGTTTGGTGTCTTAAATAGTAGTTTCTATTTTGTTTTGAGACTAGTGTATAAATGCAAGTTGTAGTATTATGGAAAACTATATTTATTGTATATATGCCGGATCATACGATTAGATATATGAAAGAGGAGGCTAAAATAGTAGAATAACGGTTCCAATACGAGTCCACAAGAGGGGCCACGAATAATGGCACCATGGAGGTGAACCCGGTCCAGCTATTAACAGTCCTGGCAGCAGAGGAGCTACTTCCATCACATCTATCAAATACATCACAAGATTCGACCCCACCCCTTTAAACACAAATCTCTCGATTCCAGCAATCATTACATTTGTTTTTAATAACTAGGTCTTTTATCAGATTGTTATAAATATTGTTTTATAAACAATCGACTAATGCGACAAATTAATGTTTTTAGCGAACTTTTGTTAAGCTTGCTTTGAAATACTTGACAAGGTAGATGCATGATTACACGAATGTTCCTCTTTTGAAAGCAAATGCTAAGCAATCGCCATTATTCGAAGACTTCAAGTTATTCACATATCCAAAATAGTCATACTTGACTTTAGCTCTTGAAGTCTAGTTTTGGCAGCTTCAATATTTGACAAAGTTTTGGGATTCCCATTATCTACAACTTTTGCTTGTCATCTTGCAACTTCAATCACCTATTAAATTAAATCAAATTGATAATAAAAATGCTAGCAATAGTCAAATTCGGGAAAAAGAAATTCATCATATCAATGTAATATATACTTACTTTTCATTTACTTTTTATGAGAAAAATAGAAACTAAATTCCATAAGTACATATATTTCAAATAAATAAGAAAGTAATATACAAACTTACGGATTTAATTATATTGTGTAGACTGTAGAGCAAATATGCAAGAACACATAATATTTATGTATGTATAGGGTGCACAAATATCCAAGAACACATAATGTTCGTGTATGTATAGGGCGAATATGCTTGTGATTTTTTGGTTAATGGTAATTGATATCATTCATCTAATTAGAAAGATTTAAATTCCTAATCAAAGGATTTAATAATATACTATAATGTAGATATATTTTTAGTCATATATCTTTACTAATTTTGATCTAATAGATGAATTGATTTTATTTTCATATACGGTGTATGGTATTTTTTTTTTAATAGTTTCTAAAGTTTTGTTGCCAAATGTTTTGGAAGCCTATCCGTTCCACATTAATTTTGTTTCAATATTTTATTATATATATAATAAATATTAATATTGTAATTGTAAAAAAATTATGAGAATGCCACATAGGATTAAATCCTACATGGCGAAGTTAGAAGCTAGTTTTAGGTTGGGAAGACTCAAAAATCGTTTGGTTAACTACTGTTTTAATAAGTATATAAATATTTAGACGCGCCTTCATTTAGTCCGATTACATCTGATCCGTCCAAAAAACAAGATCTGACGGTTGAAACTTATCCCTTGGTACTTTTTTTTCTATGTGTACTAAGAGAGAGAGAGAGAGAGAGAAAAGAGAGAGAGAGAGAGAGATCATCGAATCCGATATTTATTATATTCCTTTCAAAGAACGCAACTCAGGAACGGAAGCTTTTTAGGGTTTGGAGTCGCCATGTATCTTTCAATAATGAAACGGTGAGATTTTTTTAATTTTTATTTTTTATAATTTTTGGTACTAGTAAATTAATTGATAGTAGGAATCGAAAGCTTCATATATCATTATAATTATTTTGATCAATGATCGACTTTGCAATTGTGATTGAATTAACACTTTTTTTCATCCCTACAATACTCGCAGTCTTCGTAGCAGCACCAATCACGACAACCCTCCTCCTGTAAGCATCCCCCACATCTTATTATTATTATTATTATTATTATTATTATTATTATTATTATTATTATTATTTATTATTATTATTATTATTATATGAGATTTGAATCGAACGGATGGACTTGTTATTGTTATTATGCTCTATGGCAGCAGCAGAATGATACCGACACACCTTCTTCATCAGCAAAACGAAAACGATACTTTGGGGCCGCCACCTAAAGGATCGCCAATTGCTACATCAAATCCTGCTGAAATCATGATTATGTGGGGGTTGAACTCTCTTGCAACCGGGATCAAAAGACGAACATCACCTATGGGCACTATTACGAGTTTGATTGTTTTTACGTTGTCGTGGATAGGCAAATTCAAGAGTTTGGTGATCGCTTTAGTGAGGCAAGTTCTAAACTCCCTACTTGTATGGCCGGTTTGAGTCCATGTGATTCATTTTGGTGAGTTTGACAGATCAAAGTAAGATGCCATTTAAAGATCTTTTGTGCAGCTGTTGATTCTTGATATCTCGTTGATCACTGGATTAATTTCTTCATTTTGGAGGTCCATTTTTAAACTAGGGTGCATCTATCAGTAGACCTGTTGGTCTGTCACTAATCTAGCAGCTTCTTCAGTCAGTACAAAGAAATTCTTTAAAAGGTTAGTAGAAGCAAGTGTTGGATATGGTTGTTTAAATATTCTGTTTTTTAGTCGTTGCACATCTTTTAGGAAAATATTCCCAGTATGAATTTTTGTTGGTGTAGTTTTTTTTACCTACATCTGGAAATTTACTTGATAATGTTGGAATCTAAGTTGAATTTGTACAATGCATCATCAAACACCATGGACCAATCCATCATGTTATACCCCATGGGGCCATTCACGAATCAGGGGGGGGAGGGAAAGGGTTTTTGGAAACTCCTTTTCTCATCCCACATTGAAAACTTAGGTAAGATGATGGTGGTGTGGTGTTCTTGCTTTTGAGAGACAAAGAGAAAGAGAGAGATAAATGAGAGAGTGAGAATGAGAGAAATGAATGGGTGGGATAGGGTTGGGCACTACCCCGGGTGTGCACGGGTTGAAAACCGGCCCGACCCGGACCGAACCGTCATGACCCGTAACCGAAGATGCTTGAAAAGTGGAACCGAAACCCGGCCCGTTGAACCCCCGGGCGGGGCGGTTCGGGCCCGGGTTTTACCGGGTCGGGTTCGGGTTTGAAGGGTTGACCCGAAAATGGACTTTAACTGTTGGGCTTCTGTAATCTACATGTATTTCTGATAATGGAGATACAGAAAATCAGAAACAATTCATTTTAGAATTGCAATACGTATTAGAGAAAGTGTTTTTGGTGGTTCTTGTGAAGTGGATGAACTGGTGAAGTGGTTTTTTTTTTAATTAGAGAGAAAGAGAGAAATAGGTTTTTTTTGTGAAGTGTGTGATATGTGGTAGGGTGGGAAGTCACGTTACTTTGAAAAGTGAGTAGGTATAGATATTTTTCTTTTTTTCAATGGCAAGTAGATATACATAGATATACAGGTTGTAAATAAATTAATTAATTAATATGGAAAATTGCAAATGGTAATGTGCAGGAAGTCATGTGACTCTTTTACTCATTTAAATAAAATAAAGTCATTGACTCTTTCCTATGTTAGTTTCTCTCACTTGAAAAGCGTACATGCTTTGCCCCTCCTTTGCTCCAGTAAATTTGCCCCCAACCGGACCTCCACACCGGCCACCAACATCACCACCAAACTATAAACCTTTTACAGTCATATACATCTTCCTTTTCTGATCTAGTATCATACACACACAAACTATATATCTATACAAACATAGATAAAAACTCTAGTGATGTTATCTGATCTCATGACTTTCTTCTAATCTACAATCTCCTCCTTTCCTTTATCTTCTTCTTCTTCGTTGCATAACTTAAAAAACCTTAAAGAAAACTCACTTTCGGGTTTTGCCGGGTTTGAACCGACCCGACCCGAGAACCGAAAATCCATTAAAAGCTTGAATTGAAACCCGGCCCGTTAAGCACTCGGGCGGGTCGGTTCGGGTCGGGTACGGTCGGTTCTGGAGAGCGGGTCACGGGTCGTCGGGTCATTTGCTCATCTCTACCCCACACACACACACATACATAAGGCCCCCGTAGTGTAAACAACTAGCTAGTTACAACCTTACGGGTATCCCGGCTAAACACGTAAATGTAAAATATTACCAAATACGCTAAGGAACATAAAATTGACTCGGCTTTTATTAATCACATTATTTCACAAAGTGTTGATATTACAATTAATTAACCTAGTCAACAAAAGTCAAAGAAAGTAAACAATGTCAAAACTCACGGGTGTTAGAGTAATACCCTAGAAACATCATTGACTGCATTTCTGTTTGATCTATCCTTGACCAGGAAATAACCTAGCGACATTGTTGTTGCTTGCGCCCAAATCGTCAGTTTTTCGACTGAGGAGTGATATAATACAAATTATAAATTCCAAGTATTCTAATAAATAACAAAATAATTTACGTAACCATATGTTATTAAACCTCATTAATATAAAATGGAGTAGCGTCATAGTCGAGATTACCACTTTCAACTGAGTTGTTACTGTCAGAAATATCCATCTAAAATATACAACATTACTTACGTATGTATGCATATAATTTAATCAACATTTTATACAGTTATGAATAGTTAACAAATAAATACTTAATATGGAAACAATAAAGCTTCGGAACATTTACTATAAGTGGAAACAAACGGTCGCTCGTTCATTAATAAATAGGGCAGGAAAAAGGAAAGAGTAAAAGGGGTGAATGTCTTTCGCCCCTTCTGCCCTGATATTGTCGGATAAAACTGACATAAAGGTAACAGGGGTATGAGAAAAAGTATAGGGTCAGATGGGGCAAATTTCGCCCCTCCTGCTAAAAAATTCGCCCCTTATGCTCACAAATTTGCCTCTTCTGCCCTGAAATATTGATTTGAAGTGAGATAAAGCTGGTAGTGGTACCAATTTGATATATACCCAAATCGAATAAGTAGACAGTTTGAACCTGCCACCTCTTACAAATAGACCACAAAACCTTACCAGTTTCTTCATTGCGAAAACCATAAAAGTCATGATCAACATTCTCTAGCTGCTCAATTGCTTCTGCGACAGTCAACGGAGGCATGTCGAAATACTTTGTGCGAACGATCTGAACAAATATACAATGTGAGCTACACACAAAAATAAATATAACTGAATGTTCATAATGAAATATGATAACCTCGGGGACAAGATCATCTGGAACTCCTTCACTTATGTCTTCTTCTTCTTCTTGAGGAACCGCAACTGAATCATTTATATATATTTGTGGGTCCCTAACCTTGAGCCTATCGAATCCCTTCATATGTCTACCATGGTCTGAATCTTTCTCCTTAATTTTCCTTAATTTCCTTTGCATTACCGATGATACCAAATCAATACTTGCATATAAGGTTTCTGCCTCTTCTTCTGCCCTGATCACTCCATGTTTCTTTGTAAACAATGTAACCTATGTATTATACAAATTCATAAGAAAAATGACTCAAACTCAAGTACATAAACTCACATTTCAGGTTTATAAGTTGTTAAGAATCAAACCTCAGTTCGTCGAACTTTAGGGCCTTTTCCGAATTCTCCACCCCTAACAGAAAGTCTAACATCCACTTCTCTAACAAGGTAGCATCTTCATAAACCGTTACACTGCAATACTGTGGAGGACCCCTCTGCCAAATTGAACAAATCAATTGAATCAAATAAGAAACAGCCTAATGGCGCCTAGATTAGTGTTTTGAAGCTAGTATCCAATTGTAACAACTTGCAATCATGGTAATCAATTTGATATCGGTTGCAAGTTTGCAACCAAAAAAAAAAAAATGTTTCTTTTGTCCTTTAATCTATAGGTTCATTGAACCATCTGAATAGCCAAACACTAAAGTAATAAGTCTGTCAATGCGATAAACAAGAATTACCTCGGGATCTCTTTGCCATGCTTGGTAGGTCATCGTTGAGGTTGACCTGTCCGTCATATGTTTCCATGGGGGACCTCCATCTCTCTTCTCAACAAGATGCCATAAATGTCTCAAGTCTTCATCTTTATTGATAACCGATGAACTACACAAACAAGTAGATATTCAAAATTAATGATAATCGACGTAAGTTGTTAAGCCCGATGCAAAACGCTATTTCGGTCACCTATGTATTGTCAAACTATAGTCTTTGTAGGTTGCTCAATTGTCAAGCTAATGGTTCATTAGTTCTGGACCAAATTTTAGGATAGCTCAAATTGACTCTATTACATATATCTTCAATCAAGAACATCACATATATCTTTCAGACCAAAAATCTGGATTTATAAAGCTAGGACTTAACATCAAAAAAGAATCATAATTGAAGATAAGCATCTCAAAACTCACCTGCAACTTGAATTGTCCAATTTTCTAGACCCCAAATCAAGATTCGTTTCAACTTGAACCAATTGTTGGTCATGGTCATGGTCATGGGTTGACTCAACCATTTGATTCTTAACTTGCAAACCAGCATCAAATGTGCAATTTCCAAAGCTAACCCATATGGGTTTCCATGCCCATCCAACCATAATCCCAAACAAGAAAGCAATCAAAACAAAACCAACATATACCAACATCTCTAAAACAAGAAAACCTCTTGTGGGTGTCCTTAAAATCTCATAAAAAGTTAAAATATTGAAAAAAGACCCAACAAGATTCATGCTTTGATATAACCATGAATATATATGTAAAGATTATGACATGGGTATGTAAAAAGATTAAATCTTTAGGTAATAAGAAGATAGGATTTAAGAGGAATGTGTTTTTTTAAGGCTAAAAAGATAAGGGGGGATAAAGAACCGCCAATGGGGGATTAAGGTTTGAAAGATGATCTTAGCCGTTGAAATGAAATCATCAATGGTATATAAGACCGATGAATACAAGGTGGGTTTTTAGTCTGTATTAATACTAGCTGTGGTACACAATGTTTAAAATGTTAGGCATGTCACATGGTTTAGCCGCAATTTCATGTTCTGCACGCCTCAAATACCCTATAGAGGTTTTTTGTTTTAGAATAATATCGACATCAAGTATTAATATGAATCAAGATTCAAATTGACTCGTAACACAAATTTTAGTATTTAACATAAGAAGTTGAAAATATGAGAAAACAAGTTTATGATAGAAATAAATCAATAATATAAATTAACATGTGTGTTTTTTTCTATTATTAAAGGCAAATTAACTATTTACATATTTATCTACTTATGAAACTTGAATCCACAACGTTATAGTTAATGTTCATCGTCGCATGTGTTTCCGTTACATGTCCAAAAAGATACACAATCTTGGTTCTTTGTGGATCTTAAGCTTATCTATTAGGGCACGTTTGGTAGGGAGAAATTCAAAGAAATGAAATGAAACAGAGAAATGAAATAGAGAGAAATGAAATTAACTGAGAAATGTAGTAAATTTCTTTGTTTGGTATTGACAGAGAAATTAATTTGAGAAATGAGTGAAATCATTTCTCGTGTTTGGTAAGATTAATCAGAGAAATAAAAATATATTTTGTTACAATAAACTTTATCATAATAATTTGATTTCGGATTAAATGGTTAAAAAGTAAATAAAAGCTACTGGAATATCAAAGGCTATTAAATTGATAAAAAGGTAAATAAATTACGGAGTATAGTAATGAAATCTTTAATTATACAAAATAAATTGTTTTAAAAAAAAAACTTGTTATCTTCCTTCTCATGAGTCTCCTTCCTTCCCATCACCTCTTTCTTCATCTCCATTAATCATAACCTTACTAAAACCCAACAAAACAAATCAACATGAAATCGATAACAACAAAATGAAATTTAAAACAGATAGCAAAAGAGGGTATTGTACAACAGGGATGGCAGCAGAGCAGAGAAGTTGGAGGTTGACATACGAAGCGGAAGAGGCGAGGTAATCGGATAAAGAGGATTGTGAGAAAGAGCCCCCAAAATCGCCAGAGGAGTTCTAGGGTTTTAAATGATTTTCAATTGTGAGATATGTGATGAGCACGTGATTTTTTAATTTATACCCCCTTTTTTTTCTTCTAAAGTGTCCAACTCTCAGCTAGGAGACACGGAGAAATTATTCAGTGTAAAACTCATTTCCTTTCAAAATGTAAGGAAATCGAAATATGAAGAGAAGCATTTCCCGAAAAATCTAATTTCTCCTCTCGGTTATTTCTCCATCTTACCAAACAAGGGAATTCAAAGCATTTCCATTTCTCCAATTTCATTTATTGCTACCAAACATGCCCTTAGAGTAATTTAATTAAACTTCAACATGTGTTTCTTTTCCATGTCTAAAAAACTACACAAGTGGTATAAGAAATTGGATATTAGAGAGATCTTTTTCCGTGGCAAAAAAGTATGGGAAAGTAAGCATAAATCGTAGGTATTTTTCTGAATTGAATCACATTTTACCTTGTTATTTCAGTATGTGAATGTCCAGCCACGAAAGCAGAAACCGTGACGTATCAATGTTTATCATAAAAGTTGGTTAATTCGACCAAGTATTGTGTTTTTCTTGCAGAATAAAGAGTATGCAACATTTCTGAACGAAGAAGAAACGTAACCTATATTTACTTAGTTAAGACTTCAAGAATACAGACTCGGGTTTCCTTGTTCTTGCAAGATATCATGACACCCCCAAAACACCGTTTCAAGAAAATAAACATGTTTGAAATTTAAAGCTTCCAGTGTATCTTAAAATCTTGAACGGCGACGTGTTTCTGTCATGTCTTCAAAATGTAGTTCATGTGTCTGTTTCTCCGATCTTTGTTCTACAAACTAATGTTGTTTAAGCATTTCAACATCCACATTCTCGACTTTCTCAGTTTCACCATTTTCTTTGGGTACTATAATCCCATAGCCTCCAGATTTTCTTTTGTACAAGATATTAATCTCACCTGGAATCAAATCATCATCAAAGTTTAACACTAGCTCAAAATGAGTAAATATATAGTAGAGGTGCTAAGATAGTCGGGCGAGTAATGGGCTAAGCAGGTTCCTTCAAACGAGTGTTTATTGGCACCGGTAAAATGGGTTGGGTCTGGTAGACTTGATCTACTAAATCCCTTATATTTTGTCCTTTTTAACCTTTTAAATATTATGAATACACTAACTATGATTAAAGAACTATATAAATGCAATAAAAAGTCCAAGTCTCTGAATAACAGAGTTTAAGACGTCAGGTGCATTAGTGGTAGACTTTAAGCGACTTCTGATCCATTTGGCCTGTTAGACCAAGTGCATTTCAGCCTAAATTCTTTGATTTGACCGATTTGATATACAGCTCAACCCAAATCGAATAAGTAGACAGTTTGAACCTGCCACCTCTTACAAATAGACCACAAAACCTTACCAGTTTCTTCATTGCGAAAACCATAAAAGTCATGATCAACATTCTCTAGCTGCTCAATTGCTTCTGCGACAGTCAACGGAGGCATGTCGAAATACTTTGTGCGAACGATCTGAACAAATATACAATGTGAGCTACACACAAAAATAAATATAACTGAATGTTCATAATGAAATATGATAACCTCGGGGACAAGATCATCTGGAACTCCTTCACTTATGTCTTCTTCTTCTTCTTGAGGAACCGCAACTGAATCATTTATATATATTTGTGGGTCCCTAACCTTGAGCCTATCGAATCCCTTCATATGTCTACCATGGTCTGAATCTTTCTCCTTAATTTTCCTTAATTTCCTTTGCATTACCGATGATACCAAATCAATACTTGCATATAAGGTTTCTGCCTCTTCTTCTGCCCTGATCACTCCATGTTTCTTTGTAAACAATGTAACCTATGTATTATACAAATTCATAAGAAAAATGACTCAAACTCAAGTACATAAACTCACATTTCAGGTTTATAAGTTGTTAAGAATCAAACCTCAGTTCGTCGAACTTTAGGGCCTTTTCCGAATTCTCCACCCCTAACAGAAAGTCTAACATCCACTTCTCTAACAAGGTGGCTATGCTTTTGAATTGCCCTTCCCACCTTATCTTCCACATGATTCTTGACAGATTCGGACAACTGTTTTAAGTTAAATTGTCAAAACTTGCTCACATTTTAAGAAAACAAGTACTACTCTCACAGATTATCTTTCTTGCTCAAAACCTACTACCACCTAAGTATAAGAGCAGATTCTCAACTACAGCAAAAGTCATTATCCAACTTTTAGCTTAATTTCAGACACATTTATTTCCATTTCACAAAAACAAAATCTATTTTTTCATCATAAAAAATGACATTTTTGGGCATTTTATCTACTAGTTTTTAAAAAAGTCAAAAATGTCAAAAAAAGAAGAAGCAGCAGCATATAAAGACTTTTAATATTACTAACAGTGGCGGACTTATAGCTCAGACAGGGTATGCAAATGCATACCCTTTGACTTTCTAGATTAATGTAAAAATTTTGAGCTGAGTGTTCTTTTTATGTTATTTTACATAGGGTGCATACCCAATGAAAAAGAGATGCATACCCAATGGAATTAATGAAAATAAATTCCACTCCTCACCACCTCATGGGTCATGTCAAATGCCACGTTTCCACTCTCTTCTACTCCGTATTACTATACTATGAAGTTTCCAACTATATTGTTTGTGAGTATTACTCGTATATCTATGTTACATATGTTTGAATATATTTATGTAAGAGTTCTGATAGTTAGGACTCTAGTTTCGACTCTCGGTTTTGAGGGTTTTTTTTATGCACCAGTTGTTTAATTGAGATAACCCTCTATAGTTTTGTTACATTTTTTAGGGCATATGTTTTTTTTTTTATCAATGTACTTTATATCATACATGAATCAATTTCTTTTCATTTCATCTACAAATTTTATGTAAGTTATTTAGCTCCCGCACTGCTATTGATAATGAATTATGAGATTACTTGATCATTTAGTTTTAGAAAAGATATCCAACATTAAAAACTAGGGTTGTAAACTTACTGAAGAGGTTGACAAATCGTTCATGAAAGTTTCTTAAATGAACAAACATGGACACAGAAAATTTCATTCATTTAGCTAAATGAACAACAATGAATGTAGCTCTTGTGCATCAATTATATTCATGAACGTTTGAGAGTTTGTTTCTAAACTTTTGTTAGTCATTTATATTCGTCTAACATTTAGACCTTTTGTAAAAATTATTTATAAACTTTTATATAAATTTTGAATACTATTTCTTTGTAATGTTTAATTTACATAAAGTTTATAGTTATAAGTTAATTTGTTATTCATTTGTGTTCGTTTATCATTGTTTGCTTTTTTCTTCTTCAAATTAACAAATATGAACACGGTTACATGTTTGGTTCTTTGTTTGTGAACCATTGAACAAAGTTGAATATATTCTCATTTGTATTTGTTCTAAACTTCAAATCCTACTGAAAACCCAGCCGATATACCCAAGTCGGAGAATCTACATATAAGAATCAAAAATTTTATCGAAAAATGCATACCCAATGGCAGATTCCTAGATCCGCCACTGATATTTACTAACATAAACACTTTCAAGATTTGGTCTTTTTAGCCTTTTCAGTTTTCTAAGTCTAGTGAGCAATTAGCAACTAGTATAATCATAACAATCATCATTATAACTAAATTTCCATAAACCCCATTTCATAAAACACAAAATTCTATAAGTAAGAGTACATCACCTCAATGTTTCTGCCTTGAAGGATCAATTTGACAGAAGACAAGGGCCCATCCCATGACATTCTGACCAAACCATTATTCTGCTTTGTGACACTACTTTTAGGAACATTCTGAACACAAATCTTGGAAAATGAACTTGATTTCAAGAAACTTGATGAAAAAGAGAGTGATGAAGTTGCAGAAGAAGAAGATGAAGAATTACATGATTTGGGCAAATGGGTGTTTGTTATTTGCACAGTTTGAGTTGGAGATGCATAAAAAGTTGCCATTTTTTGTAAGAAAAATGATGGTTTTTTGAGATGCTTTAATAGTGAAGAAGATATTTTTAGTCTAGAAATATCAAAATGTTTTTTTTTTTTTTCCTTTTGTTCTTGTTTGTTTTCATAAAACATTATCCGGAATCAGATAAATATGCAGAGAGGGTAGTGAAAATGGGGGGGACCTATGGGCCATGATAATGTTTGTTTTCTTGGGTAGAGTGGATGTAAATGGATCACTTGTGGCCCAATACATTTATTCATTGGTTGTCCATTTCTTGCAAAGTGTTACACGTTTACAAAGTTAGTCATATGTAGGTAAAAGTAAAAAGAAGCATTAGTTTAGATAAAAATGCACTCAATGGAAAGATTAAGGGAGAAATGATAGATATGTGACAAACTTTGAGCATGTAAGCATCCATTGGTCCACACATGTATACTTTTATAAAGGGATTTATATACTTGATTAAACCAACTGGGTTGAATCAAGTGGTTCAGAGATCAAAGATTCGATCCTCATACGCAGCAAGCCTGGAGGTCCTTTTCTACTTATGGTAGAACATGAAAGCATATCTTTACCTTTGATAGGGGTAAAGACTGTCTATATCTTAACCTCTCCCATATACCGTCGAAAACGGCATTGGGGGTTACTTTACTTTATATATATACTTGTTCAAAATTTGATGCGCACGTGTCGTTTTTCTTCTTAATTTGTGATGATGAGCTTTGATTTACGGGGGAATTTTGGTAATTTGACATGCCATATAAAGGAAAATCTTTAGTAACTATTCCCAGTCTTTGTCACATTAGACGAATATTAGTTTAGACTAGTTATGTTTACCCGGGCTTCGCCCCGGGAGACATAACATTACTTTCAGAAAACCTTATACAAACGGGAGATACATTTTCATTTGTTTCTTTATTTAAACGTGTGTCTGGAAATGTGTTGTCATATGCAAACGTAAGATATAGTAATCATTTACATGATAAATTCTATGAATAGTTGAAGTAATAGAAAAAAACGAATGTTATTCATGCAACAACAATAAAAAAATGTGAAAACGCAATAAAATTATACTATTATATGTAAAATACAAAAAGAAATGGAAAGTACCATATAAGTAAATGTAGAAATAGAAAGACAAATGAACGCGGATACCATATTAACTTTGTAAATAAATTGTTAAAAGCCAAAACAATTGAAAGAACAACAATTTTAGTTAAAGGTATAAGGCAAAAACGTTTTTTTTTTTTGTTAAATTAGGCGACCGATAGACAAAACTAACTTCTCAGAAAAATTACACTACAACGCCCGTTAGAAAAATGGACCCATTTTTTGTAACTCTCGGAAGATACTAAAAAAGCATATAACGATCATTAACACCCGTTAGAGAAAAAGACGTAACTCCCTTTAGAGAAAAGGATCTGATTTGCAGTCATTATTGTTACTGCCATTAAACACCCAAACATAACTTAACGGCCATTAGCTCTTGTTGGAGGTTTTTTAATGTTTTTAACAATAAGGACTATTACTGTAAAGTACTTAACGATAGGGACTAACATTGCTGAAAAGTATGTAGCACGGAAACCCATGCACGGTATTTATATATATAGATTATATTTATATATTATATATATATATATTATATATATATATATATATATATATATATAGAGAGAGAGAGAGAGAGAGAGAGAGAGAGAGAGAGAGAGAGAGAGAATGTATTAAAAAATAAGAGGGGACCCAAGATAAATGTTTATTAGTATCGGTAGCCACCTTATATTGGTAACAAGTTTTTTGATAACAACATAAGTGACTGTATAATTCTAACCATATTGGTATGGATAAGCACAAATAATTTGTTGTTCTATCACAATGAAAATGAAAGTGACACGTGACTTCATGATTTAATTATCAACAAATAAATCATCAAATATTAAGTCTTGCTTTTGCAATGTTTATCAAAATGCTTCCTTTTGCAGGGCTGAATACAAAATTTGCAGTTTATTTATGAATAAATAGCAAATTTTGTAATGTAATGTAATAGATTGGTTGTGCATTTTACAACACATTGTCCTCGTTATAACTTGAACTCATGTTAGCCCAAGAAAATGGTTACAACTTACAAGTATGTTGTCGCGTTTCTGGTATTGATGTTTATTGAAGACGCACAATTTATATACATAAAATAAGTAAACAACTAAATTTGATAGAAGTAAGCCAATAATTATTAAACAATGAATGTTACCTTTTCTGTTTACATATATTATTATATGGGGATGGTAATCTTTGCTTAGGTGCGGAACACTCACGTACTAATTTTTTAAACCATAAAATTCATGGAGACCTAAACATTTATTTATTAAACAAGAAATATTAAAATATTAGTATGTGAAAGGTTCCACATCTAAACTTAGGTGTCGGACAACCTTAAATTCACTTTTCTCTTATTATATATAGGTGCAATAAAGATATATATGAAAGAAAAGCCTCGATAACAAGGTCTTCAGCATTCTTAAAGATAGTTGTGCTTTCAATTGACACTATCTCTTTACATCTTAAGGAATCAAGCACAACCAGTACTACAACAACAATGACATCCAATCTTGTCATGAGCGGGAGGAATAAGATGTAGACAGTCATACCTCTACCCAAGACCCAATCCTAGAAAGACCGATTCCAAAAAGAAATTTGGCAAGCAAGCACAAGTAGTACTGTAATCCCAAATGTTTTCAGACAGTTGTTTTCATAATGGCACACTACAAAAAACATAGGTTGGCATGCTTAACTAAAGCTACTTCAATTTGAAAAAGATTTTAAAAAGTTTGAAATTGACATTCATACCACTACCAAAAACTGACCCACACACACCATGCAAAACCCATTTTACTGTCTTCCTTAAGAAGTCCTCAACTACCCCCAAAGAAGGCCATAAAATCTCATTTCTTAGCATAAAAGGCAGAGATTTTGAGACACAAATGGTCAAATCTTTAACCCCACTGCCACCCAAAGTCGGTTTTCATAGATTCTTCATGTTTCCCCTTTTCTATTTCTTATTTTTCACTCCAGCATTCAATCAGTAAACATAATATACAAAAACAAAACATAGATCAATAACCTCACACCAAATGAAGAAACTGTTGACTATTTTATCCCTAAGCGCTTTATAAAGCTTTCCACTTTCTGTTCCATTACCACTTTACAAGATCCTTGATACCCTAGATATCCTTGTTTCAATCATACCATCCACTGCAAGAACGGAACATACCGAATATGGACCTTAAACACAAGTACAAGAACATAAATTTAGTGATTGAAGTCGACATCGTACATAAAGAACAGTAAAAAGTACAAGATGAAAGCTAAATGACTCGGTGTAACTTTTATGGTTGATCATGGGAGTTTTTAGCAGCATGAAGATGATTATGCAAAATTGTGCATGATATAACATGGGATACTGTTTTGTAGTTAATACCATCATTTTCAATATCTAGTGAGCTTCTTTTTTTTTTTTTCCTTTATAAAAAGGTTAATCATTTCTTGAGGCCACTTCTTGAGCCTACTTGATATTAGTCATGTAAAGACTACCTTTTATAGTGCTAGTATGAATCAATCTCAAAAGCCACAACCTACTCCTAGCACAGTTTAAATGAGTTGCTGAAATATCTCAATATCAATAATAATCCATTAGGCATGCAATTTTTGTAACTTTTTTTCAGATTAAACATGTTATGTTACTTCTAAATTCTACAATATAGAATGTGCATCATTAGGTCAGCAAAGGGTGTGTTTGGAACTCATTATCTAATTACTCAATTTACAATAGCAAAAGAATAAAAATGGCCAAAGGGTTCACAGCCCAGCGGCATCCCCAGTCTTGCAATGAAGCTTGGGCCCTGGAAGACCAGGGTTCAAGTCTGAGCAAGCGCAGGTTTTCCCCCAATTTAGCGTCGTGCCTTCTGTAGCGGCTAAATTGGTGTGGTTTTCCCTCCCCTGTGGTTCCCTGACTTCGTGGATCGGTCGCTAGTGACTGCCTGCCCAATTGGATGTAACGGCTAGCCGTCCCGTGACACGAACGTTCAAAAAAAAAAAAAGAATAAAAATGTTTTTTAATAATTGTAATAACATATTATGCTTCTGGTCATCTGATTGTTTGGGGTCAAATGATCATTTTTGGATAATTAGCCACATCAAAACAGAACTTATTGTCTATTAGTAAACAAATATGACCTATTTCCCTGTTATGTTAACCTGAAGTTTCATTGGAGACAATTGATGTAGATAACTAGATATTATGTGGTTATTGGCATAAGTAGTTTTCAAACAAAAAAAAAAAGAAGAAGAAGTTAGAGACTCTTACTTCTAATTCGCAGACCATCTCTTCTGATTCACAACGATGTCGTTTCTGGTCATTCAATATATTTACTTCCCCAAATATCCTATCTTGCCAAGCACTCAAATTGCCATCCTTTAGAGTCAGTTTCATTGCAATGATTATCTATTCTGATTAATTAAAATATTGCATGCTCACTTTCAAAATCTATGGTATATAACTTAATATTAACCACCATCTACCATTATTGAGGAGCTCTAAAAGGTATAAAAGCATAAGGTCCAAAATTAGTTGCCACTTTCATCTTATTAGCTATACATTTACTCCTATATATATAACCCTCACCACCTAAATTTAGTCTTGTAAACTTTCTCCCTCATTCATACAACAGATGTCTCAAATCGATGAAAAATCACCCGAACACTGTGCAGAAAAGAAAGTCATAAAGATTAAGAAGCACCACAAGAAACTATTCTATACATTCACCACCTTCTTCCTCTCGATCCTCTTAGTTATGCTCCTTGTCTGGCTCGTACTCCACCCTGCCAAGCCAGAGTTTGCCCTTAAAGAAGCTGATATATACCAACTTACACTCTCAGGATCTCACCTTCTCAATACATCCATTCAAATCACCTTTCTGTCAAACAACCCGAATCAAAAAGTTGGTATCTACTATGACGAAATCCAAGTTTATGCTTCCTACAGGGGTCAACAGATAACACTTGATTCATCAGTCCCTCCCTTTTACCAAGAACATAAAGACACCAATCTTTTATCAATGGTTTTGGTTGCAAACGGTTTGCCTGTGGATCCCTCTTTTGGTTATGAATTGGGTCATGATCAGATGACGGGAAAACTAGTTTTGAACGTTAAGGCAAATGGACGACTTAGATGGAGGGTGGGAACTTGGGTCTCAGGCAGGTATAGGTTTAATGTAAACTGTGTTACCGTTTTGCTTTTTGGTTCATTTGCACCTGCGGGTCTATTGACTGCCAAGCAAGGGACCCAGTGTTCAACTACAATTTGACCACTAAATACTGTACGTTTATACATAGGTTGAATTAAATTCAGAGATGATAAGTTCTCTTAATTGAATATGTAAAGTTATAGTGAAGTGTTTACGGTTTGTAAATCTTGTCTTTGGTTCTTTATCACTCAATATGATATAATGGGATAGTTCTCCCGTGATATATATTAGTAGCGGATTTCAACCTTTTTGCTAGTTTTCACTTGGGATTATACGAAAGATGAAATTGATGTTATCGTATTCATATGTATAGGAAAGGAATCTAGTCGTTTAATGTCAATGGATACCCTTTAATAACTCTACAAGCCCCTTTAGAGCTAATGAAAAATGATGGGGAGCTGTGGTCCTGTGGAGATTGGGTTGAGTAACAAGCAAGCATGGGTTGGGCTAGAAACTGGTCATCATTTGTGTATAGGTCAGGCCGGGTTGGGTCTACTGTCATGCACCTTTTGTTCATATCTAAAACACAATTACACACAATTACCGTGCTAAGAAACAATATCGTCACAATAACCTGGATTGTTGATTAAAACAGACTAGAAGGTTGTATGCATTAAAAAGAAAAACTATACCTTTAGAGCTCATCAATAATAGTACTGTAGATGGTAGTTAGAGGAAAACTATACCTTTAGAGCTCCTCAATAATCGTTGAATAAAACAAATTAGAAGGTTGTCACCTCCAATCCTTATTATAGCTGAAAATTATCCCAGTCCAAGACAACTATATAAAGCTCATATAAACAACGTTATACTAGTAATCCTGTAATCCTATTTCTTTTTCATTCAATTGCCGGTTCAATATCTTAACATTACTGACATTATTTCTGCTACACTATTTTTTTTCACGCAAATAACAGATCCAATTCTTTATAAATTGGTATATCATAAATCATTTCTCGCTATATTTGAAGCTACTTCTTTATCTTCAGATGATGGCAGTCACTTTCAATCAATTTAATGCACCAATGTCCACCAACACTCATAATGCAAAAGGACCTAATCTTTTTGTTGTTCCGTCAACATCATAGTGAACCAATATCAAACACCAAAGGTTACATAGTATTACTGACATTCTAACTATCTGTTGGCAGTGAAAGGCACGGTTTCTTTAAGGCAGCTTCTTTACATATAGCAAATTAGCAACTGAAAGTGGCACGCTCCGAAATGGTGAAATTGCACATGATCAGGCGATAAGCATATCTAAAATTAAATGAACTATAAACAATGATTGTGAGATATAATTCAGTATGCCTGATCTTATACTCTAATAGATAATATCCTAGGATGAGCTTAGGCATCACTGTAAGTGAAGCTAACTCTCAAACATCATCCAATTCTTTTCTTTTTGCTAAATGATAAACAGAGTACGTTTTTCCGTAGTCAGGTTACCCGGGAGGGAGAGTCTTTTTACACCCTTTCCATGGCCATCCCCAAAACATTTACCTAGGAAGGTTAAAACCTGAAACCTCTTTTGAGGATATCAGGACATCTAACCACCAGGCCAGTTAATTTGATTCCTACCATGATCTCTTCATCAGTTAACTTCATCAGTACTTTCAAACAAATCCTGTGATTGAAAGCTTCCCAAAATCAATTTCCACCATCGAGCAACTAAATAGTGGCAATCACATCATGCCCTCTTTTGTATTATTCTAGCTTGGTTAAAATAGAAAGTCACGGGATAACATTCAAATAAAACGAAGTTGTTTCAATCCTCACAATGGAAAGGACAAGTGCCAATGATAGGACTCACCTGCTATTTAACGGAAGAAAAGACACCAGAAAAGAGTAGAAAATTACAAATGCTTTAATCTCTTCCAAATGCATCGGCTTTCCATAGGTCTGTTTGGACCAATGATGCATAATATAACCCTTAATAACAAATCAAACATACCAAACCATATCATCTCCATTTATAATTTAATGTAGTGTAAAAATTATTAAAATATTGTTACCTACTATAATCACAGAAATACTCACATTGCTTATTTGACTAATAAATCAAACATAGTAAACTCTTTGTATCAAGTAATATTCAAGAGTTTCCTTTATGCGTATGTACACTGTGTAGCTTTTAATAAACCTATGACTTTCTTCGGCCTAAAATAATCCTTGGCGATAGTCTCTTATAAGATAGGTAAAGTTCCTCGTTGGTTAGTGGTTAGACGTCCTTTGATAAACCTATAACCTTCTGATCGGAGAACTAAGTTGAAATCATATGTCAAGAAACCAACTATCATGCATTTGGGTACCAACTACCAAGAGATATGGTGAAAACCAAAGTGGTTGAGGATTCAAGTCCCATTTGGGAGAAATGTGCATAGAGGGTGAGTGTCAATTTTCGTTCAAAGAAACTGTTAAGAGTTAAGACACCAACAAACATCTCATTGCATACGGTCTATTAGAATCTAAAGTCTTGTGTAGCTTTAATACCCTTGTTCATGTAAAAGATTAGCACAATCAGCCCCACATCAAGTGAAATCCACGGTGTAGGTTATTTGCAGCCCACACGTTAAGGCTTATAAGTATTCAAGCTTCTCACTTTTATGTCCATGTAAAAGGATCACCTTTTTGGGCGTCTAAAGTTCATTACTATCTCTCATAGTGAAAGTTGTAATCATGCTAATTCAAAAGATAGCCTCAACTATTGATGTGTAGGTGGAAAAGACACACGCCTGAGTTAATTGTATCGAGAGGTAACATACTTTTTGAACAATTACATTAGAATCCACCATACTTCAGTTTTACTCATTAAAAGCACTTAACGCAGCAGAACCTATATTCAAGCATATGCAAAATCTTACACTAGCTCATCTAACACAAAAATGAGCATTTCACACGATATATTTATCACACGCAGAAATCAACACAAAAAAGCTCAATCATATTTTAGACATAGCTTAGTACAATCCACATATCAACAAAGAAGCAATGGCAATCATATTTACTAAGGATCAAACATCAGTATTCAGGACATCATTTGTAACAGATAATCAACTTCATACAGGATATAAAGTTTCAACCTTTTCGATCAATTACAAAAACAAAAAAGGATCAAACTGACCTCCACCAATGCATATGCAAAATTCAAGATGAAACAGTATCAGAATCAACCCATTTCCAATAATGCTTCTTACACGAAACCGCATTCACATTAACTTCCCCCAAACCCTTATACTCATCATCCTCTTCAGTACTAAACTCACAATCAGGCAACCCATTAACAATCACATCAACACTATGCAAAACATAACAAGCAGGCAATCCAGGATACGAAACCGACACCCTTTCTTCGACTTTACTCGAATACGAATTGGGTATAATCTTAACACATTCATCCAATTTTTTATCATCACCATTTTTTATCACAATTGAACCAAGTTCTTCTTTAACTGCCCTGAAAACAGCTTGTTCAACAGTCTCATTAGGTTTCATTTTTTCGGATAACGGTCTAAACCGTTTTCGGGTATCCCCATTTGATAATTCTTGATGGGTTTCAATCAAGATTCGATTTTGATCATCCAAGATTCTTAAGACAACAACATCAAGTGTTCTCACAGGTGGGGTTGCGTCAGCAAGTGATATTTCGCCGTCAGTAAGCTCTAACCAAAGATTATGGACATTTTTGGTTCCGGGTCGGGTCCCCCAAGTGGATAATGAGTCAGATGGAAGACGAGGTTTGAGCCAATCGGAAAGGGATTGTGGGGTTGGGAAGTTATGGCGGTTTATGGTGGTGTTGGTGGTGGTGGTTAACGGCATGGTGATTGGGAATTTGATGAAACGACGTTGTTTTGTGGTATTTGGAGAATGGAGAATGAAGAGGGATAAAGTAGAAAAGATGAAATCGGAAAGTGGGTTTTGGTGGGGTTTGGTTAAGGATGATTGTGGTGGCGGTAGCGGTGGAGTCATGTGGTGGTGGTGGTGGTTTAGTGGGTTGTGAAGGTGGCCGGAAAGTTGATAGTTATGGAGGTCGTCATTTTGGGTGGTGGAGGAAACGAGAGCCAAGATAAACAAGGAATTTGTAGCGGATATTTTTGTACTTTATATATTTGTTTCGATATAAATAAAAACATATATTTAGGTTTGAATTTTTTTTTGAACGGCAATATTTAGGTTTGAATTCACCGGCAATTTTAACAAACTTATTAACATAACACGGTACCAAATTAAGAGGTTTTCTTTTTTTCTTTTTTTACTTTTATATGTTTTGTGTCATATTCGTATTTGAAAAATATGACAGGTTTTCCAATAGGTTGCACGATATGACGCTAAAAAATGATAAATATTTGTGTATTATCGTGTAATCGGTTAAAAACCTACTAAGACAAATTAATCTGTGAGATCTATTAATACTTACTAAAAAACTTGTTAAGACACAAATTGATCCCTTAAGACTTGCCGTTACCCGTTGAAATATATATTAACAGTTTTAATAGGTTTATCGTATAACCTGTTAAGAATCATATCGTGATCTTGTTTGAAAAAAATGGCATAATTAGTTATCTTGTCGTGTTTGGGTTTGACCTTGAAAGGTTTGTCTTTAAACATGTTCCGTGTATTCTATAATGACAACCCTAAATTCAATAAAGGTTAGTTGCATTCAAACTCCTTAAAGGACCAAATAGATAAAGATTTGGTTTTGATTCAATATCCTACCAACCATTAGAGGTGTAAATGAAACTGGTAAAATTGTAGTAAATTGGTCGGTTCGGGTTAAAAACTTCTATGATTATATAACGTTTTGAATACTCGGCTTATTTAATATGATTCATAACTAGTTTTGTACCCGGGCGTTGCCCCGGAAAACATAACGATGTAAAATTTACAACTCATGGTTATACAGTTTGAACGTTAAAATCTAGCTATCTTGTTCTTTTTTGATTTCTTACTCGTTGATTTTCAGCTTTTTGGATTTTTAGTTTTGGGGAAAAGTCATCACATGAGTAGCTTATTATGCTTCAGTAAGTTGTATTATATTTCAATTTCCATCAATAAAAGTATTTACTTGTGTGTTGATAGAGTTGTACTACATGTGAAGAAAAGAACCAAAGATGATATGTGTCAAAAATAGAAAAAGTAATAGTTGTGTGGCAAAACTAAGGAACCAAAAAGGCTACTATTTTTATAAACTAAAGAAGAGAAAAAATCTAATTGTGTAAAAAAAAAAAGAGTTATCGTCAAAGTTGTGTGCCAAAAACTGCAAAACCAAAAATATAGATAACATAAGTTTGTGTCAAATAGAAAAATATAAAAGTTTTGTGATGAAAATACGAAAACATTAAATTTACTTAAACTAAATAGGGGAAAATAAGTTTGTGTTAAATATAGAAAAAGTAAATGTTGTGTGACAAAAATTAAAAAACCCAAGAATCTAAATAAACAAAGTTTGTGTTAAAAATAAAAGATGTGAAAGTTTGGTGAAGGAAGTAAAAAACAATAGAAGTACCCTAAACAAAAGAAGAGAAAATAAGTTTAATTGTGTCAAATAAAAGTAAATTTAAAGTTATGTTGCAAAAATTAGAAAACCAAAAATCTAGATAACACAAGTTTGTGTCAAATAGAAAATGTAAAAGTTTTGTGGCGAATATACGAAAATATTAAAGTTCCCTTAAACTAAAGAAGAGAAAATGAGTTTGTGTTAAAAATAGATAAAGTAAAAGTTGTGTGACAAAAATTAGAAAACCCAAAAATCTAAATACACTAAGGCTTTGTTTTTTTTTTTTACTTAATAAACTTAATAGTTAAAAACTTAATCATTCAGTCAAATTTCATGTTTCTTTTTTGACTTAATAAACAAAAATAACCGTCAATTACTTATATTTTACTTAATACATACAGACATTCTTAATGCATTCAGCCACTTAATACACCCGGCACTTAATGACTAAAAAAAGAAACGGGCCTTTGTGTTAGAAATAGAAGATATAAAAGTTTGGTGGAGGAACTAAGAAACAATTGAAGTTCCCTGTAGCCAAGGAACTTCAATTGTTATATATATAATATAATTTAAAAGGTGGCTACATATGCGTAAACCAAGATAATTACAGTAATAAGTTACACACTTATAAGAAAAATTGAAGTATGTTACTATGTTAGTATTTACGCAGATAATATGTATAGTGTTGGGTTAAATGTACTTGACCCCCAAAAAAACCAGTATTGAAATGTTTAGGTTTTTTGTTCAAGGGTTGTAAGTTGAAGTTTGTGGTTATTGCGTGGTTAGTGGACCGTAAGTCAAGATTATCAAATAATGTGGCACGTGGATTGCTTTTATTGGTTCCTTCGTTTCATGGATTATGGGTCGTGGCACTTCTTAGTTCATGTGACAATGTGACATGCGGTTTTTTGTTTTGTGCGGGTATAGGCAATTGCCAATTGGTATTTCGTACATGGTTCTGATTTGTTTGGTCCATATTTGAGGGTTCTACATTTTCTGATTTGTGGTTCACATGGTTTGAAACATTCATTTGTAATTTTTCAATTAAGAGATTTCCCCAGACTTAATAAAATATCAGTATATAGATCTATAAACAAACTCTATAAAATAGCACCCAGTATTTTATAAGCACAGTTAACTTATTTTCCTTTCCTACGACTTGATGACATAAAATTTTGTTGTGATGTTACTTTTTATATCTCTTGTCTTCTATTATTCTTAGCAATATAACACATATTAACTATCTGTTAGAATTCATAACTATTATCATAAACATATTCACGAGTACGCAACGGAAAGAATCATATATGCAATATAATAATTAACAAAGTATAGAAGTGAATATGTACCTTTTAGCTTAGCTTCCAATAAAATAATAATGAAGATTATTATTGATTAGGGTTTAAAGCAAAACCCCTCTACGATCGCACACTTGACACCCCTATGTATGTATGCTAGTACCCGATCACGAACTCACAACCCTTTGTGTTTTAACCCTTGTAGTCGAAAACCAAAAACCCAAAACCCTTTTGATTTGATTCCTACGGCCGAACCAAGAGAAGAGAGAGGAGAGAAATTAGTTAGGGTTTTCACAAATCTAATTGTCTTGAATGAATGAAAAACCCTTAACCCCTATATATAGGGATTAATTATAAGGGTTTTCTAACTTGGTGAACAAGTTTGAGGAGGATTAGGAAACCTCCTCCTAACCCCCTCCCCCCTCTTGTAATTAGGAATCACCTCTAATTCCTAATTTACACTTTAGTCATTCTCTTTTAATTAATAAACATATATTTAACTTTTAACGATCGTTTATTAATCATTTCGTGAACATATTAATTAATTACATAGAGTATACGTGTCATTTCGTGTGACCCCGTAGGCTTAAATACTTTCTGGACATGCGTTTATTTAACGTGATCACATTCCAACAGCTCCCACTTGAGCATGTTATATAAAGGCAATAACATTGGTTAGCGTCTAGCAACACGCCAATGCTCCCGGAAATATTTAAGTATAGTTTCTTAAAGTATTTTGAAACGGTTTCAGTGTTTACTATCCTTTTGTTTCAGATACCTTTGTTAATTATGGATATGGATCAATGTCATTTCATAATTTAACGATTCTGTTTCTCATTTCTACAACTAATTAAGATTACCAAATTAATCGAGACAACATCTGGAGTTCATTTGGGTATGGCCATACAAACATCTTAATTAATCAATGAGGGCGCCAAATGGTATCATTCTTCAATTGCAAGTTGAAGGAACAAATCCTATTTTGACTACACGTGTTAGTCATGTCATTTCACTACATTTCTGAAAATAGCCCTTTGTTACTACCTTATTCAGGATAGTTAAAACTATATCAAGAAAATGCAATCCATACATGCATAACCTGCTTGTATCTCAAGTCTAAGGATAAATAAAACAACCATTTCACGAATTTCACTTAATGACGCCGATTCATAAAGTGATGATTCGTTAAGTGGGGTAGTCCAATATGCATCTTATGGATATCATGTGAGTTTGGTAAGACCATCTTCAAATATTCTTAAAAATATTACTAATCACTCAGATTTGTCTTAGTTTAACTATATTCCCATATGGTTAATTGACAATGGACATTTAGAATATTAAATATTCATGGATTTAAACATGCAAATATAGGATACAATTATATATTGAAATGAAAACAAACATACCAAGTACTTTAATTCATTTATTAAAATAATAATTGTTCAACATCCCTTATCCAAATACCAATCACAGATTTACATGATATAACTAGCTAATTTAAGTCCTATGCCCTCGGCATGCTTATTGAGCTTTCCTTTTGACAATGCCTTTGTAAAAGGATCAGCTAAGTTATAATCTGTGTGAACTTTGAGTAAATTGATTTCACCTAGTTCGATTTGCTCACGAACATAATGATATCTTCTTTGATAATGTCTGACACCTTTCTGAACTCCGAGTTCGTTAGCAATGATGATTGCACCAGTATTGTCACAATACATATCTAAAGGTGTGTTATTTGAGGGCATCACGTTAAGCCCAGAAATAAACTTCCTAATCCAGACCGCTTCCATGGCGGCATCTGAGGCGACAATATACTCAGACTCTGTCGCAGACATAGCAACTGTGGTTTGCTTCTTGCTCTTCCAATCCACCGCGCCTCCATTTAAAATGAAGACGTATCCCGACTGAGATTTTGTATCATCTTTATCAGTCTGAAATCCAGCATCACAGTATCCAGTCACTTTGACTTAGTCCAATCAACCGTTTACTTCTATCTTTATAGATCTTGATTCCAAGAATAAATGCTGCTTCACCCAAGTCTTTCATAGCAAAACACTTTCCAAGATGGGATTTTACATCTTGCAACATTGGAATATGATTTCCTATTATCAATATGTCATCTACATATAAGACAAGGAAAGTAACATTACTCCCACTAGCTTTGCGATATACACATGGCTCATCAGGATTTTGAGCAAAACCAAACTTTTTGATTTCCTCATCAAACCTTTTATTCCAACTTCTTGATGCTTGCTTTAGTCCATAAATGGACCTCTGAAGCTGATATGTCTTATTTTATACCCATTTCTCACGGATTAATTAGTTGTTTTTAAATGGTTTTTAAGTCATTTTCGTATACATTTGGTGCGTTTATGGTATTTGTTAGTGTTTCAGGATATTAATAGGTACTTGAGCAAAATCTGGAGAAAACGATGTTTCTGAGGTGAAATAAGTGCTTACGGATGATTTACGAGGCACGAAACTGAAGTTAGAAGCTGGTCAAAGCAAGTCAACGAAAGTCAACCCGGAACTGCGGCGCAGTGCTGGACTGCGCCGCAGTACAAATACAGAGAATATAACTGCGACCGCAGTGTGCTAACTGCGCCGCAGTACAAAAACAGAGATATAAACTGCGCCGTAGTGAGCTAGTACTGCGACGCAGTGGGTTCTTATATTAGCCAGCATGCCGGTCAACAAAAGTCAAAGTCAGCGAAGGTCAAAGGCTCACTGCGACGCAGTGTGCAAACTGCGACGCAGTGGGTTCTTATATTAGCCAGCATGCCGGTCAACAAAAGTCAAAGTCAGCGAAGGTCAAAGGCTCACTGCGACGCAGTGTGCAAACTGCGACGCAGTGGGAGTCGGGAGGCAATACGATATAAACTGCGCCGTAGTGAGCTAGTACTGCGACGCAGTGGGTTCTTATATTAGCCAGCATGCCGGTCAACAAAAGTCAAAGTCAGCGAAGGTCAAAGGCTACTGCGACGCAGTGGGTTCTTATATTAGCCAGCATGCCGGTCAACAAAAGTCAAAGTCAGCGAAGGTCAAAGGCTCACTGCGACGCAGTGTGCAAACTGCGACGCAGTGGGAGTCGGGATTTTGGCAAAACGATATAACTGCGCCGCAGTGAGCTAGTACTGCGACGCAGTGGGTTCTTATATTAGCCAGCATGCCGGTCAACAAAAGTCAAAGTCAGCGAAGGTCAAAGGCTACTGCGACGCAGTGGGTTCTTATATTAGCCAGCATGCCGGTCAACAAAAGTCAAAGTCAACGAAGGTCAAAGGCTCACTGCGACGCAGTGTGCAAACTGCGACGCAGTGAGAGTCGGGATTTTGGCATCTTTTTGGAAAACGCATGTGACTGCGCCGCATCACAAAAACAGAGATATAAACTGCGTCGTAGTGAGCTAGGACTGCGACGCAGTGGGTTCTTATATTAGCCAGCATGCCGGTCAACAAAAGTCAAAGTCAGCGAAGGTCAAAGGCTCACTGCGACGCAGTGTGCAAACTGCGACGCAGTGGGAGTCGGGATTTTGGCACTTTTTGCGCCGCATACAAATACAGAGAATATAACTGCGCCGCAGTGAGCTAGTACTGCGACGCAGTGGGTTCTTATATTAGCCAGCATGCCGGTCAACAAAAGTCAAAGTCAACGAAGGTCAAAGGCTCACTGCGACGCAGTGTGCAAACTGCGACGCAGTGAGAGTCGGGATTTTGGCATCTTTTTGGAAAACTATAAATATCTAGAAAAACATTCTAAAACCCTACCTTTTGTTTCCAGCCGTTTCTGAAGACCAATTTGGAGATATTTTCATCTATTGAATCATCTTTAAGGATTTCAACCACGATTGGATTAATTTCGTTATTCGATTTCATTCCTTTGTATTCGGTAACGATGAATTCTTCATATTTGATTTGTTATTCTTATTTTAATATGAGTGGCTAATCGCTTCATCATCCATCTTGATGAAGTGAGACAATATGTAAGGATTGCACAATTTTATTAATTCAATGTTGATTTCATTTAACGTTATATCGTGATCTTAGCGTGTTTCTTCCTTATAATTTATCTTGATTCGGTTGGTGGTGTATGTGTGTCTTTAATGGTAATTATTGCTTACACATATATCATTTTGATTGTTTGGGTACAAATGATTGGATCTATGACGGGTACGGTAGATAATCATTCAATGATAATAGGAAGTAATGTGTTAACGGCTGGGTACAATCGGTAAATATAATTGTTATCTTGTAAGTCCCAAATATAGATGAATAACAAACCCGACTGGCAAGTACAACTGATCTTGATGGACAAGTTCAGTTTACGATCCAGATATGGATAACAAGAAACAATTGACTAGATATAAAATGTAAGAACAAGTTGGCAGAAACTATATAAAGATATATATAAATATAATCAAGTATGTAGCATTGAGACACGTTGTTTTCTTTTCAATGTATTTGATTTATTGATATATAAACAAATACAAGGATTGTTGCGGAACAAAGATAAACACCCAAGTGTAAATATCTAAACAATCCCGAAATACAAGTGATCTAATAAACTTGGAAATACTCGTAAGTTTTCTTAGAGTAGATCTCACAAGTTGCAATGCTAAATGTTTCTAAGCATTTTGCAAGTTGTGAGAAGACTTTGTATTTATAGACCAAGTCCATGGTGACATGGACAAGATCGTATAAAAGTGGTTGTGAGCATTTAAGGAATTAAAGATAATTCCTTACATGCTTGTACTTGGAATAGTATATAAGTCAATTGATGTGACTTATAGTACTATGTTCCAAGCCTTTACTTTTACCTTGTACCTTTTGTTAATAGATAAATCTATTAACTGGGTAAAGGTATGTAAAGTACAAAGTCTTCCTCGTAATCAGTGTAAAGTGTTGTAAATACTTTACACTGAGATGCTTCAGTCTTGATCTGGTAGAATCATTCTTTGCTCGCTTCTGAGATGATTCTCTTCTTCATACTTCAGTCTTTGACTTCAGAATGAATGCTTCAGATTTGTCTCGATCTGAACTGAAGTGAAGCTTCAGTGAAGGAATTCTGAGACGACTCAGAATTCTGCACAAACGTCTTCACTAAACTTCAAGCTATTTCTGAACAAATTACACTTGGTCGATTTTCGACCTAACAAATTCCCCCTATTTGTTCTGAAATAGTGCATGCATCTCAGACTTCTATCTATACATGTTTGTAAGTCTGAAATGCAAGTTTTTGTTTAAGTTGTAAAAATTTTCTAAGTACATCTTATAGATCATTGATGTCTCAGAATTTTACTTGTGGTTTCTAACTTAAACTTACCATCTACTTATAGGTTACAAATTGCAACATATATATACAAACTGAAATGATAGTTACAAATGTAAATATTTTACAAGTACATGATAATCTGAAAAGAAAAACTACTTCTTGGCAGGCCTTGAACCAGAAGGTGCCTCAGTAGGTTTTCTCTTCAGTGGAGAGTGATCCTTTCTGCCAAACAATCTGCTTTCAATTTCCACCTTGGCCTGCATCTTTTGTTGTATTCTGGCTAACCATGCACCAATCAAGGTAGATTTAGGCTTCTCCTTCAGAATCTGGATCATCTCCCTATGTTCTGAAATCCCAAACTCGTGCACTGAAACCTGATGGTATTCTTCAGCTGCCCTTCCTTCTCTTTTAACAACCAAGTCAAAAAGCTTCAATCCATCAGCTTTTGCCACTTCCATATCAACTATCTTGGCTGGATGAGATCGATGCTTCATATAATGCTCATATTGATCCCTTTCATGTTTTCTTTGAATTTCAACAGCATCATCAGACATCGGTTTGAAGGTAGAAAGATCAGCATCACGAACACTCTTTCTTGATGATCTAGGTCCAGTCACTTTGGGTTTAGAGGCTGGTCTGAGCAACTCTTTCTCAACTTTCTGAACTTCGTTCAGAATTTCCTTCCTTTTTATCGCCATTTCTTTATCTCTATTTTTCTTTAAGTCTTCAATGGACAACTTAAAGGTCAGACTTTCCAACTTTTGTTCCAGAGGAGAGTAGTTCATCCCACACTCATATTCCAGCATATCAACAATTGCCTTTTGCACTCTGGGATCATTCTTGATTTTCTGGTATCTTTCTAATGATAACCCAAGAGCTGCAGCGTCTATGTGATCAAGGGTCCCCATCTTCAGATGTTGTTCCCTTTCTCTTTTTCGTTGTTCTCCCTCCACATAATGAATTGGTTAGAAACCTGCTTTTGCAATGTTTCCAACTTCTTACTATCAGCTTCAAGATTATGTAAGGGATAACCTTGCTCGTCTACATTCTCACCAACAACTATTCCAGAGCCCTTAGCACTTTTCTTTGGTTCTTCTACTTGAACCTTGCCTTTTCCCTTATCCTTTTTCTGAAGTTGTTCCCCCTGAACTGAGGCACTACCAGAAGGTACCTCAGTTTGCTTCTTGGTTGCTTCGATTATTTCTTGAGTACTGGCCAGCAAACCAATAGGCACACTACTTCCCCCTTTGGGAATCTCTGAAGGCAATGTAGCATAAAGATCAAGTGTTGTTTTAACTGCCTTCAGTGGTTCCCAACTTTGTTGTTCTAGGCAATCACTTATACCCTTTGCCATTGTAGCAAACTGAGCCTTTAATCTGAAAGACGAATTTAGGTTCAGTGCTTCTTGATCTTTTATGTCCTTCAACATTTTTCTGTCTTCTTCAGTGAAAGAAGCAGGGGGAGGAGGAGCAACAACAGTATCTTTCTTCAGAAGAGTTAGAATTTCATCTAACTGTTTTGACTGATTCTGAACTGAACCTTCAAGCTTGGAAACTGAATCTTTTATTTCATTTACAGCCTTTTCCACCTTGTTATTTGTGTCGTTGGTCAGTTCAGCAATCATCATTCTAACCTCTTCACCAACCTTCTGAGAAACAGATTCTGAAATCTGAGCAGCTAGATTCTGAGATAGCTCAGACTTCAGATTATCTAAAACACCAACACTTATGGAAGCCCCAAGTTCTTTCTCATCAATACTGGGCTTCTGAACCAACTCATGAACTTCACTTCCAACTGCCATAAACTCTTGCTTCAACAGCTCAACACTAGATGTCAAGTTCGCAACCACTGAAGCTTGCACATCTCTCTTTGTCAACCTGAAGGCTTCTCTGATTGCAGAGCTCACCTTGTTGCAAGTCATCACCAACTCGTTCAGCTTCCCAACTACTAGTCCTTCATTTCCAGCAACTTTGGTCAGCTCAGTTCCAAGGAACATCTGAGCACCTTTCATATCAGCCAAGGAACTAGTATTGGCAGTTAGAGATTTTGCTAAGTCCTCCACCCTAAGAATAAGGTTTTGGACTTCGGTTTGTGTTCTCTCTAACTGTGCTTCCGCATTTAAAGGAGGTGGGGGTTGTGCAGAAGCAGGAGCCACAAAAGGTAAACTACCAAGCCCTTTAAGTACTTTATTCATTTGTACATCTGTTGGACTCTCAGATTCAGTCTCAGAATCCAAGTCCTTCTCTATTGGGGCATCATAGTTGATCGGTGGTGGGATGTTATGAATTTGGGGGTGAAGAAATTGAAGTGAAGGAGTGAAAGATGGATCGGTGACATATGCAGGATTGGTGCCTGGTGGAAAGATTGGATTTTGGTGAGATGGTGGTGGTGGAACATAAGGTTCATTTTCTGGAATTTGGATTTCTGGGGGAGGAGCAGGGGCGTTTGCGAGGATGGGGGCTGGCTCAGAATCAGATTGATTCGCCTCCAATAGTTCCTCGTCAAACTCAAAGTCAGCAAGAGAATCAAGATTCTCCTGAGGTAGCTCATCGTCATCCCAGAAGGCATTCACTTTTGCAATCTGGTCAGATATGCCCTGGTTTGGGTCACTAGTACCCTCACCAGATTCAACGATTGGCTCAACCGTAGTATCATCGCCAGGGACAATAGATATAGGAGCTGGACTTTTGATAATGTTCAGCAACTTATCTTTAGATCTACTAATGGGTCCTACATTCTTTTGTAGCCCACTTAGTGACCTTTCTGAACCAGCTAGTGTGGCTGAGACAGTTTTATTGAATACCTGAATCATAGCAGAGGAGAGTTCAGGCTCATCTTCAGTAATGGTTGCCTTTGAGAAATCCCTGCTATATTCTGGTACAGAAGCTTCAGGTCCAGCTTCATTGTAAGCATCACCAAGAATATCCATGAAGCACAAGCTCAGAAATCTTGGAAAGGCGACATGCAGACTTCTCTTTCCTTTTAACTTTGTAATCAACTGAGAGAAGAGAATTTCAGCAAAATCTGCTTGTATCCCATTCCAAATATAATACCCCATCTCAACTTGGGGTAAAGAAAGCTGGTCCAACCCTCCATGGTTGCCACCAAGGCTTTCCACAATCTGCGTCCAGAAGAACCTCCAACAATTTCCAAAACCAGACATAAAGATGTGTCCAGAGGTCTTCAAGTTACCATTATCATCCTCCATATCACCATGACCAGTGGCGACTAGAACCTCCCTGAAATTGACTCCTTTGAGTCTTTTAGCAAACACCTGGGGAGGTTCGAGGTAGTTCAGATGAAGGGAATTTCTGAACCCCTCAAGAGTGATGACACACTTCTTGGTGCCCTCATTAAGAGTGAAGGAGATGGATTGTTCATCCTTGTGTACCACCGTTGAGTACCAGAATTCAAGCAAGTATCGATGATACAATGCCTGCGGATTTGCGGTCAGAGCATAATGGAAAGGGGATTGCTCCCAAAAATTGTTGATTCTTCCCATTAAGGTTTCGGATTTCACATTCAATTGAGCCAAAAAGTTGCTCATATTGAATCGGATTTGAGATGGTGTGAAATTCTTTGGCCATTGAGCAGATGTTTTCACATCATTTGATGGATTGTATTCAAAGTTTATGAGCGATTTGTGTTGCGAAGAAGATGATGATTTAGACATTTTGAGATTTGAAAGATTGAAGAGTTAAGGAATTTGAGAGTTAATACGAGAGAGATTGATGATTGGGGAGTAAATGAAAAACGAAGTAAATGAAAGAATGAGAAGGAATTGTATATTTAAGAGGAATACAAAGTAATTTTCCAACTAAAAACAATTTAAAATAATTTTTGAATTTCAAAACCCAAGATACATAAGATATTTTACAATTGAAAATAATTTGATTGGGTTTGAGATCCTCAAATGATTTCTGAGGTCAAATCAGCATTAAATGCAAAGCCGTTTGAGTGACCCCACCATTCTACACTTTTTCAGAAAAAGTACTCATTTCTTTTCCATTTACGGCGCAACTTGTGTGACACATAAGCATGACCAAAGTAAGTTAAAACATAGTATGCAGTAGGTCACGTGTACACACAATTGACCAAGTATCAAAAATATCTTGAAAGGATTGTTTGTATTTCAGAGATGACTAAACAAATTCTGAGCATGGTCAGTTCCAACGAGATCTGAACCATCTCAGTCAATAAAATTCAACTGAAATATTTTGATTTTCTGAAGTGCTTCAGTTAAATGCATTTTTCTGAGCAAAAAGTTCCCCCTCAAAAATGAAGGTTTGTTTTAAAGTTTGAAAAATATTTAACATTCCCCCTGAAGTGATGATCCATGAGTTAATAAGTGCCAAGATAGTATCACAAAGGCGTTCGATAGCTAGGCGAGCAAAAATCACATGGATCGCTCAGACTGGTGAACCAGATCAGTGTCACTGAGGCGTTCATAACAAGATTACCAGTCTAAGGATTTAACATACCCAACTCACTGACTAGATGTTTAAAGGTTTTGACATCTAAAGGTTTTGTAAAAACGTCAGCGAGTTTCTTATCAGTGGGAATAAAGTGCAATTCAATATCTCCTTTCAGAATATGATCACGAATGAAATGATACCTGAGATCGATGTGCTTGGTTTTCGAGTGCATTACAGGATTGTGAGATATGGCAATGGCACTGGTGTTATCACAAAATATTGGAGTCTTTGTGTAAGTAACACCATAATCAGTTAGCTGGTTTTTCATCCATAGAATCTGAGCACAACAACTTGCTGCAGAAATATACTCAGCTTCTACAGTGGATAGTGATACTGCAGTCTGCTTCTTACTGGTCCAGCTTACTAATTTGCCACCAAGGAAATGACACCCACCAGTGGTTCTTTTCCTGTCTATCTTGCAACCTGCATGATCAGAATCTGAATAACCCATTAGATCTAGACTGGAGCCTTTGGGATACCAAAGACCCAATCTGGGGACACCTTTAAGGTATCTGAAGATCCTTTTAACAGCATTTGCATGTGCTTCTCTGGGATCAGACTGAAATCTAGCACAAAGGCATGTTGCAAACATTATGTCTGGTCTACTTGCAGTTAAATACATCAGTGAACCAACCATACCACGATATTTTGTATGGTCCACTGGTTTTCCATGTGGATCAGAATCCAAAGTTAATGGAGCAGAAATAGGAGTATCTTTTGATGAGACTGAATCATCTTTAACAAATCTCTGATATATTTTTCTTGGTTTATGAAAATACCATCTTCATTTTGTTTTACTTGAAGTCCCAGAAAATATGTCAGTTCTCCCATCATACTCATTTCATACTCAGAAGACATGATTTTTGAAAATTTTTCACACATCTTCTCATTAGTAGAACCGAACACAATATCATCAACATAAATTTGTACTAAAAGGATATCACTTTTATCATGCAATATGAACAAAGTTTTATCTATAGCACCACGTACAAAACCATTTTTAAGAAGATGTTTAGTAAGAGTATCATACCAGGCTCTGGGTGCTTGTCTCAGACCATATAAGGCTTTGTTCAGTCTGTACACCCAATGTGGTTTTTCTTCATTGATGAACCCTGGTGGTTGATACACATAAACGACTTCTTCTAGTTCTCCATTTAGAAAAGCACTTTTGACATCCATTTGATAGACCTTGAACTGATGATGAGCTGCAAAAGCTAAGAATATTCTGATAGCTTCAAGTCTAGCAACTGGTGCAAAAGTTTCATCAAAATCTATTCCCTCTTCTTGTGCATATCCTTTTGCAACAAGTCTTGCTTTGTTTCTGATGATATGACCATCTTCATCCATCTTGTTTCTGAAGACCCATCTTGTCCCAATTGGTTCCTTCTTCAGGTTACTGGGACAAGGAACGAGTTCCCATACATCGTTTCTTTTAAACTGGTTGAGCTCATCTTGAATGGCTTCAACCCAGCTTGGGTCTTGCATAGCCTCGTCAATCTTCTTTGGTTCTATTAGAGATAAGAAGCTGACATTTAAGCATTGATCGCTTGTGGCTCTTCTGGTCTGAACCCCACTAGTGGAATCCCCAATGATTTGCTCGATAGGATGTGCTTTAGTCCACTTAGTGTATTGACCAGGGTGAATAATGATATCAGTGCAAGAACTTCTCTGAGTAACTTCAGGAGGAGCTTCAGAAAATACATCTTCAGCTCTTCTTCTTCCTGCAGATCATGACTTGCATCATGAAATTCTTTAGATTGAGGTTGCTCAGTGGAGCCTGATATCATAGGAGAAGCAGCATAAACATCTGATCCAATAGTCAGTTCAGAAGGTAGTTTAAAACTGACTGGAGGATAAAATGGAATGTTGCTAGGCTTGTTTATTATTGGTTCTGAACGAAGATGTTCAGAAGCATGTTCAGGTGACTGATCAGATTCAGAAATAGGATCAGAATCACCAAAACTTATTGGACTTTCTGAGGGTGGTACAGGGATGGAATTTTTAAAGATTGCAGAATTGGATTCATCAAAGGTAACATGAATTGACTCGTCAACCTTTTCAAGTCTCTTGTTAAAGACTCTAAAGGCTTTGCGATTTGATGAATATCCTAGGAAGTATCCTTCATCAGCTTTTGCATCAAATTTCCCAAGCTGATTTGAATTGTTCAGAATATATACTGGACATCCAAATACATGGAAGTATCCAATATTAGGCTTTCTATTTCTGAGTACTTCATAGGAGGTCTTCTTGTGTCTTTTGACATAGACAGATCTGTTCTGAGTGTAGCATGCAGTAGCAACAGCTTCAGCCCAGAAATTCTTGGGAAGACCAGATTCATTCAACATACTTCTAGCAGCTTCAATCAGCGTACGATTCTTTCTTTCTACAACACCATTTTGCTCTGGTGTGTGGGCTGAGGAGAAGTTCTGAGATATGCCAGTTTCAGTGCAGAAGGACTCCAGAGTGGCATTTCTGAATTCAGTGCCATTGTCACTTCTGAGCTGACAAACTTTTCGCTTGTGCTTGAGCTCAATTTGTTTGATGAGAGCAATGATTTCAGCAGCAGCTTCACTTTTGGATCTGAGGAAAATCACCCAGCAGTATCTTGAATATTCATCAACGACAACAAGGGTGTACTTCTTTCCTGCTCTGGTCTGAACATTCACTGGTCCAAAAAGGTCCATGTGAAGCATGTGAAGAGGTTTAGTTATACTAAAGCTTTGTTTTGTCTTGAATGAAGCTCTTTTCTGCTTACCCATTTCACAACCTGGACATGGCTTGTCTTTATTGAAAGACATAGAGGGTATCCCATCAACAAGTTGTTTTCTGGACAACTTATTGATGTTCTTGAAGTTAAGATGGGATAGTCTCTTGTGCCACAACCAGTTTGTGTCTTCATCTGCCTTTGAATAGAAACATTGTTCAGAGGTAGAGGGATTCATATCAATGACATAAATGTTTCCCTTCCTAGGTGCAATCAATACTACCTTTCCATCTCTGTTGAATATGGTGCCTTGTGAAATATCAAATAAAACCTTGAAGCCATCATCACACAGTTGACTGACACTGATCAGGTTGTATTTCAAACCGTTCACATATGCAACTCGTGTGAATTTGACTTGACCATTATTCACCACACCATATCCCTCAGTTTTTCCATTACCATCATTTCCAAAAACTATTGAGGGCCCCTCTTGCACCCTATATTCCTCTAGCAGGGTCTTATAACCAGTCATGGTTCGGCCAGCAGCACTGTCCAGAAACCATATGTTCTTCTTTCGGTCTCCCTGCACACAAACAAAGATTAGTTCTTTTTGGGAACCCATCTATGGATGGGTTCACTAGACTCTCCCTTAGCAGTCTCAGATTTCTTTGGTTTATGAGGAATAGAAGGGTCAAATGGGATTTCAGTCATTATCTCAGATGACACAAAAGTAGTTGGTTTGATGGATTTTTCAACCTTTTTCTTTTCAGATTTCTTCTTGGTTTGCTTAGAAAAAGGTTTTGCATTTTGTTTAGGTTGAAGAGTGGTATTTTTCAACCTTTTTCTTTTCAGATTTCTTCTTGGTTTGCTTAGAAAAAGGTTTTGCATTTTGTTTAGGTTGAAGAGGAGTGGTTTCAACATTTTTTAAACGTGCATTACAACTCTGCACTTGTCTAGCCAATAGTTGAAATTGACTTTCTAACCTTAACAAGATTGATTCTTCATTAGACATCTGAGCCTTACCAGAATCTGAGGTAGATGGCTCAGTGGGGGAGATATTTTTCTTCTTCCTTTGGTCCTTGGGAACCTTAGATGAAGTCTGAGGGGATGGCTTTTTGAATTTAGCCTTCTTTTCTGAAACAGTTGTCTGAGCTGTTTCAGATTTACCCTCAGAGTGTTCCTGGACTCTATCAGTCACAGTTTTCTGTTTGCCAACTTTAGGAAAAATAATTTCAGGTTTCATTTCCTTTGGAAGTGCATCTAAATCAGTGATTATAGATGCCATGTGAAGATCACCAGATTCATATGCTGTTTTTTGATTTGCAAAAGTATTTTTAATTGCAGCATCTGGTTTTGGTGCACTCATCCAAGACTTAATTATTTTCTGCTTTTTTTCAAGGATGGTTTTTAACTCTTCTTTTTCCAACTCTAAAGTGGCAACCATAGACTGATAACTTTTTAGAGCCAAGTGAACATCTTTCAGTTCTTTCAATCTGGCATGACTGGCGTTCAGTTCAGAAGCATTATTTTCAAACATTTTTAGGCTTTCTGAACGCACTGTCTCAACAAATGAGATGTCAGCCTCTAAAAGAACCAAAAGGTCCAGTTTGTGTTCCTCATTTTCTTCAAAGCCAAAATTACTGACCTTTTTCATTACAATATCCACCCAGCGACCAGATTCAACATCGGTTTTGACCAAATGACCTTGATCTTCTTGTGCCATGAAACACATGTCCCTAACTTCCTCTTCATCATCAGATGATTCATCAGAGTCTTCCCATCTTTCAGTTTTGGCAATCATACAACTGTTGCTTGAGTTGTCTTGTGCCATGAGAGCCATATGTGCCTTTAACTTCTTGTATTTGGCCTTATAGCTGTCATCAGATTTCTGAAAAATAGAATGGTTAGGAGCAGATTGTGATGATGATGGTTGACTAGATCTGCATTCCTTCATGAAATGTCATTTCTTGCCACATTTAAAGCATTCAAGATTAGACTTGTCAATAGAAGCGCTGGAAGCAAAAGGTTTGCCAGATCGATTTGATTTGGCCTTAAAACGATTGAACGTTTTAGCCAGCATGGCAACCAGATCATCATTTTCATCCTCATCACAATCATGAGTGACATTAGCAGAGACACCAGTTTTTAACATTTCAGAAACCATCTTCTTCATTGAGTCAGAAATGTTACTCTCAGAAGATAGTAAAGCAGTACTATGTGGTTCAGAATACTGAACCATACCAGAACTGGTAGAAACATGATTCTTGGCATCCTGCTCAGCCAAAGCTCTTTCAGCTTTGTTCTCTTCAGTATATCTGAAGGCTCCATAAAGGGAAGCAAGAGTATAACTGTGCAAGGTTTTGCCTTGTCTCAAGACCAAGATTAAATTTTCCCATTTAGAAGGTAAAATGTCACAAAATTTTTCCAACAAAATTTCTTTGTCTTTGGTTACACCTAGGGCTTTCAGTTGGTTTACCAGATTTGTAAATCTGATGTAAGTTTGAGTTAAAGACTCCCCAGGGATAGCAAAGAAAGACTCATATCTTTTGTTTAAATCAACTTTTCTTGTGACAATTGTCTCATTTGTGCCTTCAAACTGTGTCATTAGTTCCTCCCACATTAATTTTGAGTTTTCAAGTAGGACAAGAGTGGGCATTAGGGTTTCTGGAACTGCATATAAAATCATATTTTGTAGCTTAGTGTCAAGGTCTACAAGTCTATGATCTTCCTCAGACCAATGATCCTTCTCCTTAGGTGACTGCCTAGGAGTCCCATCGGCATTTCTGACAACAGTAGAAGCATTCATGGGGACAAAGGGTCCTTCTTTTAAGATATCTGGTAAATGTCTTTCAACACCAGCAATATATTTTAACATGCATGCTTTCCATGTTTGAAAGTTTTCACTGTTCCCATCAAACTTGGGAACAGGATTGTTTGGAAAGTGTACGTGTACATTATGTGATGGTATATTGTTGTTGATGATAGGGGGTGGAGTAACATTATTAGGGTCAGGTCGTTCTTGTTCAAAGTCAGCCATCTATGCAGATCAAAGGTTAAAGAATTGATATAATTCAACCTTGCTGCTCTGATACCAATTGTAAGTCCCAAATATAGATGAATAACAAACCCGACTGGCAAGTACAACTGATCTTGATGGACAAGTTCAGTTTACGATCCAGATATGGATAACAAGAAACAATTGACTAGATATAAAATGTAAGAACAAGTTGGCAGAAACTATATAAAGATATATATAAATATAATCAAGTATGTAGCATTGAGACACGTTGTTTTCTTTTCAATGTATTTGATTTATTGATATATAAACAAATACAAGGATTGTTGCGGAACAAAGATAAACACCCAAGTGTAAATATCTAAACAATCCCGAAATACAAGTGATCTAATAAACTTGGAAATACTCGTAAGTTTTCTTAGAGTAGATCTCACAAGTTGCAATGCTAAATGTTTCTAAGCATTTTGCAAGTTGTGAGAAGACTTTGTATTTATAGACCAAGTCCATGGTGACATGGACAAGATTGTATAAAAGTGGTTGTGAGCATTTAAGGAATTAAAGATAATTCCTTACATGCTTGTACTTGGAATAGTATATAAGTCAATTGATGTGACTTATAGTACTATGTTCCAAGCCTTTACTTTTACCTTATACCTTTTGTTAATAGATAAATCTATTAACTGGGTAAAGGTATGTAAAGTACAAAGTCTTCCTCGTAATCAGTGTAAAGTGTTGTAAATACTTTACACTGAGATGCTTCAGTCTTGATCTGGTAGAATCATTCTTTGCTCGCTTCTGAGATGATTCTCTTCTTCATACTTCAGTCTTTGACTTCAGAATGAATGCTTCAGATTTGTCTCGATCTGAACTGAAGTGAAGCTTCAGTGAAGGAATTCTGAGACGACTCAGAATTCTGCACAAACGTCTTCACTAAACTTCAAGCTATTTCTGAACAAATTACACTTGGTCGATTTTCGACCTAACATATCTTAATAACCAAAACCATTGTTTGATTAGGGAAGTTATAAAAGATGTCTTGGGGTACCGGTCTTTGTAATGAAACTAGTTTAAGCAAGAGAGTCAAATAATGTCATTAACTTGACGGGTACGGGGTTGGTGCTTTGTTTGAATCTCGGTTATTTAATCAACTTAAATTGAAATTGAACTTCATTTATGTGCAATCTGACCATGTTGTTGAGCGGATTCGAGATGGATGACCTTTAAATATTATTGTTTATAATCAATTTTCTCTATCGTTTGAGGACGATCCCTGCCCCGGTAATACCGGATTTAATTATTCTTCTTTTACTTTAATTTGAGCAAAGTGACAATTCGGTCACAAAACCCCCTCATTTCTACTTGAACTACTTTATTTTAACAATTGTTTACTTAGTCCTTGTGATCGACCTCGGATTTACCAAGCTAACTATACTGCATACGAACGGGTTCACTGCCTGTGAGTGTGTTGTACTCAGTCGCTAGGTGATTCGTGTTAATAAATTTTAAGACTCGATTTCACACATCAAGTTTTTGGCGCCGCTGCCGGGGACTTTTGTTTAGTAATTATTTTATTTTGTAGTTCGATCCTTTTTCACATTCATTTGTGAGAAAGTTATTGCTTTACTAGATAGATTTTATTTTATTTCATTTCAATTATACCACAGGTGCGGTTGACGGTTTGTTTGTGGTGCTTGTGCAGGTTCTTGCTAGTTGATGAACACAAAAGCTTCTGGCCGACCTTTGCTTAGCCCTTTATCTAATCCGGAGAAAGTCAGACGTCGACTTGTGTCAAGAGACAACCAGGAACCATCCACATCAGTCAAAATAGATTCAGAAACCGCAAATCAAGCTCCACCGGACCAAGCCTTGAAAGATAAAGTGGTTAATAGTTCAGAAGACGCAGCTTGGATCTTTAGAACAGGAGAAGACTCGGACACCGAAGACAAAGTTCAAACACCTAAACCGAATAACATTGTATTCCCTCAAATCATAAGAATTCAAATTCAACAACCGAGGAGAAACGGAATGGGTGATGAACAACCCGAACAACATTCCCTACGGGGAACGAAGAAGAACTATCCCAGATAACCGGGGCACAGCCATCCACCCTCCTGCAATTTCGGTAGACTTTTCTTTAAAAGGTAATCATCTCAAGAGTGTCGAGGAAGATAAGTTTGACAGGATTAGAAGAAATGACCCTTACGCCCATCTTGAGAGATTTGAAAAGATTTGCCGATTGTATCAGTATGGGCAAGGGCAAGCTGAAGCTGTGAAACTAGAGCTCTTTCCAATGACTCTTGTTGGAGAGGCATCTGCATGGTTTAAGGAGTTACCGGATGTTAGGTCCAGATTTAGTCCAGACTTACTGGACTGGCTCCAGACTGGACTACTGGAACCTTATTTAGGTTTGTTAAGAAAACTTGTTTTGCTGGTCTCGCTCCAGACCCGACTACTGGAGCCTCACTTGAAGATCTGACCAGAAAACGTTTTACTACTGGACCTACTCCAGACTTGGAATCTGGAGTCCCTCTAAAGAGTTGTCCAGAAATAATTGAAGACTAGTGAGCATTTACTTGTATAGGTATCTGGAGCATTCTCCAGATTAGCTCACTGAAGACTTCACCCCAGTCCAGATCTACTCTACTGAAGACATTCTGACTGAAGTCAAGACTGAAGTCTGAAGGAAGAAGACTTAACAAATGGCGGAGTCCACTGGAAAGTCTTACCAGATCTGCACACTGGAGGATTGTTAGTGTTCTAGATCCTGCAAGTCTGAACACTAATATCGAGGATTGACTTTTGCCTTTAACACACTTTCCAAAGAACAATCCACTTATTCTTTAACAAAGTATACGTGTGTTAAAGTGGTTGGATAAAAGGATACACTTGCACTTGATGTGACTTTATCCTTATTCCTTATCCAATACATTTAATGTTCTTGTCGGATCATTAAATGTAAGCCAACCATATTTGTACGGCACAAATTCACTGGTGAATTTGTTGCCTATAAATACAAAGTCATTTCCTTGACAAAAATACTTTTAAGCATTCCTTTTGCATTTAAGTGAATTTGTCCAAATACTCTCGATCTTAAACGGGGATACTTCACAACTTTAAGTATCTCGATCCTAAAGAGCTATTTGACAAATATAGATCATATTGTAACTCATAGGTTGTTAGGATACACACTTAATTGTGTTATCTTGATTCCGCAACAACCTTGTATTTTATTTAAACATCAATAAATGAAATACCCATGAAACATACATAATGGTCCACTTTATTTGTTTATTGCTTTAAGTCTTGTATTACTTTGTTTATATATCTTGCATCTTTATTTACAAGTAATACTAGTCCAATCTAGTGATTATTAGACTTGTTGTATTTTACACTTTCATTGGTAAACCATCTCGTAATTAAAGGGACTCACATTTGGTATCAGAGCAGAAGGCTAATCATTGCCTAGATCTGTTCTTGATGGCTAACCAAGAAAATACACAAGGTTTTAGTCTTGGTCCCGATCCTAATGTAAATATTCATGATCAAAATGAACCACAAAATGTTAATAACACTAATCCTCCACCTCCTCCTCCTACTCCTGCTTCTCACACGTGCATGTGCACTACTCAAATAATCCTGTTCCTAAATTCAGTGGGAACAGTGATGAATTTGGTACGTGGAAGGCTAGGATGGTTTTGCATGTCACTGGTATTGAGAGGAACATGATGAAGATTTTAAACGAAGGTCCTTATGTACCTACATCACCTCTCAATCCACTTCTTGATCCTTCTGGATCTAGAAGGGGAAGGGAAAAGAGGGAGGAACATTGGTCAGAAGAGGAGAGGAGATTGGTGAATCTAGACACCCTCCTTAAAAACATGATCCTCGGGGCTGTTCCAGAAACCCTCATTCCCACACTAGTTCTTTTTCCTAGTGCCAAATCCATGTGGGATGAGCTTCTTAACCAACATGAAGGAGGAGATGACACCATTGTCACCAGAAAGGTCTCCTTAAACAAGAGGTATGAGTCATTTTTTGCTCAACCTAACGAGTCTCTCACTGGTACTTACACCAGATTTATGAGTATCATAAACCAATTGAGAGGTCTTGCGGTTGAGAAGGACAAGGATATACTTCTGGAGAAATTTTGTGACATTCTACCCACCAAATGGTCTCACATGATACTTGTCTTACGACAAGGTAAAACTCTGCACACACACACTCTCTCAACTCTATATGGAGCCTTCAGGTACACTGAAGAAAATCAAGCTCAGATAGTGGTTGCAGAACAAGATGCTTTTAACCATGCCTCCAGTACTCCTAAAGTGGTTAGTTATTCTGAACCACAAAGTACAGCACTGATATCTTCTGAGAATGTATTTTCTATGAAGAAGATGGTGTCTGAACTTATGGATTCTGGAGAATCCAGTCAAGTCTCTCCAGACTGTTGTGATGAAACTGAAGATGATGACCTTATTGCAATGATTGCTAAAACGTTTAACCGTTTCAAAGCAAGAGCAAATAAGCCATCTGGACAATTTGCATCCAGTTCTTCCACTGACAAGACCAATTTGACATGCTTTAAGTGTGGCAAAAAGGGTCATTTCATGAAAGAGTGCAGGTCCAACCAGTTTGTATCCAAGCCTGGTCCATTCTCTTCTAATAATAAGCCTGAAGATAGCTATAAAATGAAATATAAAAAGCTTAAGGCCCAAATTGCTCTCATGGCACAATAAATGGAAACCAATAATAAGTGCATGATTGCAACAACTGAAGAGAAGTGGTTCCTTCTGATGAATCATCTGCTGATGAAGAAGAGGAAAGAGATTGCTGTTACATGGCTCTGGAAGTTGATGAGCACCTGGTGAAGGAAGATGTCACATCTGGACGATGGGTGGACATAGTTATTAAAAAGGTTAGTGATTATGATAATGCAACTGACCAAGAACTAAATTGGACATTGCTGAAGCTTTAAATTCTGATTTGATTTTTGTAGAAACTGTTAGATCTGATTGTGTAAATGGTCTAGAAACAGATTCTTCTGAAATAAATGCTTTAAAATCAAAATTAAAAGAGCTTCAAGACATTGAACTGGCATTTCAAGCCCAGGTTCTGGTAACTGAACAATTGATTCAAGAAAAGCAAGATCTTGAGATCATTTTAGAGAAAGAAAAACTGGTAATAAAGTCATGGCTAGAAACTAAAAAGCCATATGATGCTTCAGTTAAACAATTTCCTGCTCAAAAGCGTGCATATTTAGATGGAAATACTAATGTTGCATCATTAATACCAGTAATCGATCGGTTACCAGAGGTGTTCAGGCCTATCACTGTTTATGATGAGCCTGCAACTCCCAAGACCAATTTAGACCCAGTTCAATCCCCAGAGGTTAAGACTGGAGAGCTCCAGATGGCTGCTCTAGTCAAAAAGGTGAAGCAGAATAGACCTTTGCCTCAGACCAATCCCCTACCAAAGCCTTTGACTGGAAAGGTTAAGGTAACATCTGAAGAAAATATTTTGTCCAGGTTAGAGAGCCAGATTCAAATTCTGACTCGTCAATCACAAAGTGTTAATGCAAGATTAAACTTTCTTGAGGGTACTTCATCTGGCCCTAGACAAAATACAAAACCTTTTGCTAAGAAAGACAAACTTATTTCTCCAGTTGAGAAAATGAAAAAGGTTTTAAACCATCAACCCCAGTGGTCTTTTCTTCTAAGACCACTATTGAACAAAGTGAACTAGACCAGATTGCCCCAGGGACCTATAAGGGAGGGTCCAGTGAACCCATCAGTCGATGGGTTCCCAAATCTAACTGATAAATATCTGGTGTATGTGTAGGGCGATCGAAAGAAGCTTATCTAGTATCTTGACAGTGCAGCTGGCAGGACGATGACCGGATGTAAGACCCTACTGGAGGAGTTTCACCATTTCTGATGGACCCTCCATCACGTTTGGAAATGATGGTTGTGGAAAGACTGAGGGATATGGTGTTCTGAACAATGGACAAGTCAAGTTCAGACGAGTTGCATTTGTGAATGGTTTGAAATATAACTTGATCAGTGTAAGTCAACTGTGTGACGATGGCTATCAAGTCTTATTCAATGTTGCTCAGGGCATCGTATTCAACAAGGACTGGAAGGTAGTGTTGATTGCTCCCAGAAAAGGGAATGTGTACGTGATGGATATGGAAAGCTCTCCTTCGGAGCAGTGTTTCTATACTCAAGCTGATGAAGACACAAACTGGTTATGGCACAAAAGGTTATCCCATTTAAACTTCAAAACATTAACAAGTTGTCCAGAAAACAACTTGCAGATGGGATACCTTCAGTCTCTTTCAAAAAGGAAAGACCATGTCCAGGATGTGAGATGGGTAAGCAAAAGCGTACCAGTTTCAAGACCAGACAGAATTTCAGCATTACTGAACCTCTTCACATGCTTCATATGGACCTTTTTGGTCCAGTGAACGTTCAGACTCGTGCTGGAAAAAGATTCACCCTGGTGATCGTAGATGAATTCTCCAGATATGGTTGGGTGATCTTTCTAAGGTCTAAAAGTGAAGCTGCTGCTGAAATCATCAGTCTTATCAAGCAAATTGAGCTCAAGTACAGTCGAAAAGTGTGTCAGTTAAGAAGTGACAATGGAACAGAATTCCAGAATGCAACTCTGGAGTCATTCTGTACTGACACTGGCATCTCCCAGAACTTCTCTTCAGCCCTCTCTCCAGAGCAAAATGGAGTTGTGGAAAGGAAAAATCGAACGCTGATAGAAGCTGCCAGGAGTATGCTTGCTGAATCTGGTCTGTCTACCATTTCTGGGCGGAAGCAATTGCAACTGCTTGCCACACCCAGAATCGATCAGTGTACATCAAAAGACACAAAAAGACAGCCTATGAAGTCTTAAGAAATAGAAAACCAAACATTGGTTATTTTCACGTTTTTAGATGTCCAGTTTACATCCTGAACGACTCCAGTCAGCTAGGCAAATTTGATGCCAAAGCTGATGAAGGGTATTTCTTAGGCTATTCAGCCATTCGCAAGGCCTTGAGAGTCTATAACAAGAGACTGGAGAAGGTCCATGAGTCAATTCATGTAACATTTGATGAATCAAATGCCTCAATCAACAAGAAGCCAGCCCTTGACACTCCCCCAGAAACTCCAATTGTCTTTTGTGAATCTGATCCTATAAACGACAAATTTGAAGATTCACCAGACTCAGCTTCCAGTCATCCTGATCTGGAACCTGTTCAGAAAAAGAAACTCTCCAGTAGTACTCCATTTTATCCCTCTATTATTTTCAAACTACCCTCTGAAATTAATATTGGTTCAGATGTGCGTACTACTCCTCCAGTATCAGTATCAGTTGAGAATGTACCAGAAATGTCTTCTGGTGACCAAACTGAACCAGTACTACAAGAAATATCTCCATATGAAGAATTTCATGATGCAAATCGTGATTTAAATGAATCAGATGAAGATGTTGAAATAGTCTATGAAGAACCTCCTCCAGAAGCAACTCCAGAGGAGACTCAACTGAATTCTTGCACTGAACCACCTCAAGATGTTAACTACGTTCAGAACCAACAACAGGGAAATTTCAGCCAAAACACCGGTTATCAAAACCGGCAGTCAGGTAATTCTTATCCCTCATCTTCTTCTTTTAATACTAACAGTTCTGGTTTTGGTGGTAACAGGTTTAGCAGGTTCAGTAATCAACAAGGTTCGAATTCAGAACTAAGAGAGATCATGAAGGAATTCATTAGCACCCAGAAAGCAACGAATGAGCAAGTTGCGGAAGATTCAAAGAAGATGCATTCTACGTTGGATGCTTTGACTACTCGTTTGGATGGATTGGGGCACAAGTTGGATCAAGGGGCAAAGAATCATCAAGCCACAATTAAAGACTTGGAAGGAAGGCTTGAAAGGCTAGGAAATTCTAACAGACAACCCGGTACTTTACCGAGTAATACTCAGCAGAATCCCAAGCCTCAGTCAAGCAACCAAGGACAGAACAGTCAAGGAATGGGCAGAATACACCCCTCCTAATGCTCGAAATGAGCAAGTGAATGCCATCACTACGAGGGCAGGTAAGACTTATAATTCTGCAAACCCTTTACCTGATGATTCTACTCCACTTGTGCAGGTTAATGAGGACGATGAGACAGTAGATGATGAGATTGAGATGGAGCCGACCCAGCCGTGCAGACACCGGCCGTTCCATCCAAACCCGCTGAGAAACCGACGGTGAAGCCCTATCAACCGAAGATCCCATTTCCTCAACGGTTGAGGAAAGAGAAGATTAAGGAACATTTTAAGAAGTTTGTTAACCTTATTCAATCGGTGAATATAAATGTTCCTTTAGTTGATCTTATTACAGGAATGCCGAATTATGCTAAGTTTCTCAAGGAGCTCATCAGTGACAAGAGGAAGCTTGAAGAGGCGAAGACTGCAGTTCTTAGTGCCGAGTGTTCAGCAATAATCCAGAATCAGATTCCTCCCAAGTTGGAAGATCCAGGGAGTTTTCTAATTGCTTGTTCTTTTGGTGCATATTTGTGTGAGGCATTGGCCGATCTTGGGGCCAGTATTAATTTGATGCCTTATTCTGTTTATAGGAAATTGTCCTTAGGTGAGTTGACTCCTACCCGCATGAGCATTAGGCTCGTGGATCGCTCTTTCCAATATCCCATGGGGATAGCAGAAAACTTGCAAATTAAGGTGGGCCACATGGTATTCCCGGTCGACTTTGTCATTCTCGAGATGGAGGCGGACGCTAAAGTCCCTCTCATTCTTGGTCGCCCATTCCTTAACACCGCGGATGCTATCATCCGGGTTAAGGCTAAGGAGATTTCCTTAGGGGTCGGTGATGACCGGATTATTTTTAATGTTGATAGAGCACTAAAGCATCCTTACTCTTCTGATGATACTTGTTTCAGGATAGATGTGATTGAAGAAGATGATGCTTTGGAGACGGAGTTAATGGACTTTTTGGACATGGAAGAGGGAGAAGCGTTGCTTGCTTGTAGTGGAGAAGAGCAAGAGATGGTTGGAGAGATGGTGAGAGAAATAATGGCATTAAGTGTAGATGAAACTCCACCGGAAGATGAATCCTTTGAAAAGATCACGGCTAGTGGAGGCACATGGGTGCTAACATCGGTTGAGAATCCTCCTACCGACTTGGAGCTCAAGCCATTGCCGGATCATCTTGAATATGCTTATCTCGAAGGTACATCTCTTTTACCTGTTGTGATCTCATCCTTATTGTTGGAGGATGAGAAATCTAGACTTATGACCGTCCTCAAGGCCCATAAAAAGGCCTTTGCTTGGAAAATTTCAGACATACCGGGTATAAGTCCTGAATATTGTAAGCACACCATTAATTTTGTTGATAATGTCAAACCGGTTGTGCAAAGACAACGTAGGCTTAACCCGAACATGAAAGAGGTTGTTAAAAAGGAAGTCATTAAGTTGTTAGATGCGGGAATCATATTCCCGATTTCGGATAGTCAATGGGTGAGTCCGGTGCATTGTGTACCGAAAAAGGGTGGGATGACCGTTGTTTTGAATGAGAAAAATGAGTTAGTTCCCACTAGAACTGTCACGGGATGGCGGGTTTGTATTGATTATCGGAAGTTAAATGATGCCACCCGTAAAGATCATTTTCCCTTGCCTTTTATCGACCAAATGCTCGAACGGCTGCCGGAAACGAGTACTTTTGCTTCTTGGATGGGTTCTCCGGGTATTTCCAAATACCCATTGACCCGAATGACCAAGAAAAGACCACATTCACTTGTCCTTTGGTACTTATGCCTATAGGAGAATGCCTTTTGGTCTTTGCAATGCCCCCGGAACCTTTCAAAGATGTATGATTGCTATTTTTCAAGACATGATCGAAACTTCCATGGAAGTTTTCATGGATGACTTTTCTGTATTTGGTAAGTTCTTTTGAAAGTTGTCTAGATAGTCTTGATAAGATGTTGGAAAGGTGTGAAAGGGCACACTTGGTCTTAAATTGGGAAAAATGTCACTTCATGGTAAAGGAAGGGATTGTGTTGGGACATAAAGTTTCTAAAGCGGGACTTGAGGTTGATAGAGCCAAAATAGATGTCATAGCTAAATTACCTCCTCCCACTAATGTTAAGTCGATAAGAAGCTTTTTGGGTCATGCCGGGTTCTATCGTCGATTCATAAAGGATTTTTCAAAAATCACCCGACCAATGACCAAGTTGTTGGAAAAGGATGTCCCTTTTAATTTTGATAAAGAGTGTCTTGATGCATTTAACTCACTTAAAGACAAATTGACCAATGCACCTATTATGTCTACACCCGATTGGTCATTACCCTTTGAGTTAATGTGTGATGCTAGCGACTTTGCCTTAGGGGCCGTTCTAGGCCAAAGGGAGGATAAACATTTCCGTCCCATTTCTTATGCTAGCAAGACCCTCAACCCGGCTCAACAAAATTATACCATGACCAAGAAAGAATTGTTGGCCGTAGTTTATGCTTTTGATAAGTTTCGACCCTACTTGGTTCTTAACAAGACCATTGTTTATACCGACCATTCCGCATTAAGGTACTTGTTCTCAAAACAAGATGCCAAGCCCCGTCTCATCTGTTGGGTCTTGCTTTTGCAAGAATTCGACATTGAGATCAAGGACAAAAAGGGGGCTGAAAATGTGGCGGCCGATCACTTAAGTAGGCTCGAAAACCCTCACCTTGAGGAGTTACAAGAGCATGAGATTAATGATGCTTTTCCTGATGAGTATCTGATGTAGGTTAAAGTTGAGGAAGCACCATGGTATGCCGATATTGCTAACTATCTTTGTGCAGATGTGATTCCTAAGGACATGTCATCTCAACAAAAGAAGAAATTCTTTTCTGAGATTAAACATTATTTTTGGGAAGATCCTTTTTTGTTTAGAATTTGTGCAGATGGCATGATAAGGAGGTGCGTGTCGGGAGGAGAAACCCGAAGGATTCTTGATGAGTGTCACTATGGGCCAACCGGTGGTCATTATGGACCGTCTGTTACCGGAAAGAAAGTATTCAATGCTGGATTTTATTGGCCAACCATTTTCAAGGAGGCGCAAACCTTGGTGGAGGTTTGTGATGTGTGTCAAAGACAAGGTAATATCTCTAAACGTGATGAAATGCCTCAGAACTTCATTCAGGTATGTGAAGTTTTTGATGTTTGGGGCATAGATTTCATGGGACCTTTTCTCCCATCGAATAAGAATTTGTATATCCTTGTTGCTGTTGATTATGTTTCTAAGTGGGCCGAGGCTAAAGCCTTGCCAACGAATGATGCACGTGTTGTCATTCACTTTTTGAAACAGCTTTTCTGTAGGTTTGGTGTGCCCAAGGCCTTAATAAGTGACCGTGGAAGCCATTTCGCGAATCACCAACTCGCTAAGGTTCTTAAGAGGTACGGTGTCAACCACCGGTTTTCAACCTCATACCACCCGCAAACGAGTGGCCAAGTTGAAAATACTAACTGGGCATTGAAAAGAAATCTTGAGAAAACCGTAGGAGATAACCCAAAGTCTTGGTCTACCAAGCTTGACGATGCTCTATGGGCATTTAGGACCGCCTACAAGACACCGATTGAGACTACCCCATTTCGGTTGCTTTATGGCAAGACTTGTCACCTTCCTATGGAAATTAAGCATAGAGCCTATTAGGCGCTCAAGAATTGTAATATGGACCTAGTTGAAGCCGGTGAGTTGAGATCTTTGCAACTAAATGAGCTAGATGAACTTAGGTTGCATGCTTATGATAACTGGAGACTTTACAAGGAACGAACTAAAGTGTGGCATGACCATAGGCTTAGAAAGAAGGATTTTAAAGCCGGTGATAAAGTTTTGTTGTTCCTTTCCAAGTATAAGTTCAAGCAACCCAAGTTGACTTCTAGGTGGACCGACCTTTTTGTGATCAAACATGTCTATCCGTCTGGTTATGTTGAATTGTTTAAATCGGATGGAGCTACTTTTATTGTTAATGGTCACAGGTTGAAGCTTTATAGTGAAGAAGAGGAAGAGGTGGGAGTCGTCTTTGACGAACTTCCATTCTTCGAAATGGATCAATAAAGAAGGTCATGGAGTCAAGCTAACGACTCATAAATAAATTAAGCGCTTCGCGGGAGGCAACCCGAGTTTCTTGTTTTCTTTATTGTTTAATTGTCATTTATTATTATGTTTTTAAGGTGTTTGTATCGAGATTTACAGGTCTGGAGGCTTTCTACGCTAATCGGTAAGTTGATTTAGAAAAAAATCAAAAGGTAAGTGTGGGGGGGAGCCACTGCGCCGCAGTTAGCAGACTGCGACGCAGTCGCTTCAGATCAATGCGACGCAACCTTCTTGGACTGCGAAGCACCCTGTATCTCTGAAATAAGACTGCGCCGCAGTAAGTTGAATGCGACGCAGTCATGTGATGTCTTTCAGAAATTTCGAAAATCATAAAAAAAAAAATCAAAACTGCGCCGCAGTGAAGGGGGCTGCGTCGCAGTGTGCTTTCAGCTCGGGTCAAAGAGGTTTGGGGCTAGGGTTATACCACACTTTTACCAAAACTTTCAAATACCCTTTTCTCTCAACACAGTCGACCCAAACTTCCCCTTCTTCCTTATTTTCTTCTATTTGTAATTTTCTTCCATTTATTAATCACCATGACTCGCACAGGAAAGGTATGTTCTTCTTGTTCCCTTCCCCATTATTCTCCATAGCTTTTATTGCTTCCACCATGCTTTAATTTCGAATTAATTTAAAAAATTATGCTTATCTTATGATTTTAATTCGAATTGATGGTAGATATTGTCAATAGGGGAGGGGGTTGGTTGATTAATTGCTAGATTGATGAATTTTTCTTCCACAAATATCATGATTAGTTGGGTTAATTAGTGATTACTGAGTTTTGATTACCTTTTGTTGAACCCTAAGTGATGGGAGATTAATTTTTCATGTTGTTGGTATTGAAACCCTGATCCGCCCAGTTTTCGTATGACTGCGCCGCAGTCCTCACACTGCGACGCAGAGTTAAAACAGAAATTCATACTGTGACGCAGTATGGGGGGACTGCGCCGCAGTGGCTCCCTTTTCTAGCCATTCTCTTGTTTTGCTATTATAGAGTTATAATTATGTTGGGGTTGTTCTATTTTGATGTTTTTCGTGAATGTGCAGCTACCTGCTACAAGTGGACGTGATCCACGGGCTTCCAACAGGTCCATAACTTCGTCTGCACCTAGCGAGGGACCCTCTAACGTCCTTCCCGCTCAAGAAGAAGCTCCTGATGTGGGGTTGTCGGACCACGCCTGGCTCAAATGGCCCCGTGCTTCTCACAAAAAGAAGGCGGAGTACAACTCCAGGTTAGCCAAGATAGTTAATAAGGACATTGAGGAGCCAAGGTATTTAGTGGGTAATATGCTTAACATGCTTGGTATTCGGGAGGATATTAGTAGTTTAATGCGCCTTATGGGTAGGGCGAATGATGCTTATGGTAACCCAATTGATATCGAGTTTAACATGTGGATAGACATTTTTAGGAATAGGGAACCTGTTTGCAAAGAATGGTGTTGTTGAGTCCCAATGTTAATTGTAAATTTAATGATGACAAATCTGACCTATAAACACTTAGTAATCTTTTGGTTCTTGTAATCTGATCTGGGTCAGACTAAGCTGACACAGCTTACGATCTGTCTCTGACCCAGATCATGCTTCATACTGTAATTGTAATATCTTATGGAAGCAAGTGTTATTCAAGCTGCATCAAATTGTATTAGCATTCAGTCCAAGTCGAAGAGGAGGATTGGAGATAGAAGACCAAGATGTTAGTGGAAGACAGCTTGGGATTAGCAGTCAGCTTGGAAACACTTAGGCAGATTGGTGCCTTGACAAATGGCCCAATCTGTGTCTGACAATCAGTGAAGATAACAACCTGGATTGAAGATAAGGACAAATGACGTGACTAGGAAGAATCCTAGGATCCAGGTTGGTGGTTGTTTACATATGCGTGTCCATACTCCTATTGGTGGATGAAGAATGTGCGTCAGTACGTGGGGGACCACAAGTACCATGAAAGGCACGATTGATTATTCCTTCATCAACCACTGAACGAATTACACGTAGCTGCAACGGACACCTAATGAATGAGCGCTTGTGCCTATAAAAGCCTCATTCATGGATTGCATATGGGTGGCATTTTTCCTGAGAATCATTCTTCACACAAGTTTCTCTGCTCTTACACACAGCTTAGTCTGTACGAGATCAGCTTGGGCTGATTCTCTTGAGCTGAAACTTGATTGTTGTTTGTCATTCATAGGGTTGTTTAGATATCTATAGGCTATCTTTATTCCGCAACAACCCTGTAATTCTTTGTATAGATTATTTCTTAATAAAGGATTACATTTGAAAACTACAATCTATGTTCAAGAATGTTTTGATTTCTTTACTGCTTTACTGTTTTAATGATTCCTGCACTTTACTAACTTGCTTGATATTCATTATCTGAATCTTAAAAGGTTTTGTGTTAAAAGTTTGTAAAGATTGTGGAAGTTGTATTCACCCCCCTCTACAACTGTTCTGTGTTCAATATACTTTGGTATATTGATACACCGTGGGACGTATCAATTGGTATCAGAGCGGTGGTTGAGAATTAACTTGACTTGATCCTTGCATATTTTCATTTATAGTAAAGCGTAATGTCATCTTATATTGATAATGGTTCTTCAACCCGACCACCCATGTTTGACAAAGATGATTTCAGTGGGTGGAAAGGTAGAATGTCTTTGTTCCTTGAATCCATCGATACCAATATGCCTGACATCCTTGCGGATGGTCCTTATGTTCCTACACAAACCATTGTGGTAGAAGCTGTGGTCAGGGAAGGTCAACCAACCATTCCTGCCACAGTCAAATCTATAGTTAAGGACAAGGCAGATTGGGGTGATGAGGATAGGAGGTTGGCAAACTTGGATGTGAAGGCTAGAAATTTCATTGTCCAAGCTGTGCCCAAAGACCTTTACCATTCAATTAAAATGTGTTCAACAGCAAAGAAAATGTGTGGTACATTGACTGTTATGTTTGAGGGTTGCTCTACCTCCATGGAATCCACAATTACTACATTGACCAGGAGGTGAGAGATTTTTCTCTTTGAGAAATGAATCCTTGACTGACACTCATACCCGCTTTAATGCTTTGGTAAATGATTTAGCTGATGTTGGAATTAATAAGAAAAATGAGGTTTTAAAGAGCAAATTTCTTGATTCATTACCACCCAAATGGAACAACTATATTTCATCTGTTAAATTAAGTTCTGTTTATCATGATCTTGATCTCCCTGGACTTTTGGTTTGCTTCATAACCAAGAATGTTCAGAGGCTGAAAACTAATTGCTATGGGTGATTCTTATAGTCAGCCTGCTGCTGCACTTGTTGCTTCTATGACTGAACACCCTAGTTCAATTAGTAATGAGATCATTCCTTATGTTAATGATGATATTCCTGTGATATCAAATCCTAACTCTGTTTGTGCTGAATCTGAATGTGATGAATCTGATCGTGATGAACTAGCTAATGAAGTAGCTATGTTGGTTGAAAGGATCAGAAGGAGATCCTTTAACAAGTTTAAAGGAAAAGGAAGAGGTGGCCAAGCTGATAAAGCCAAGAAGCCATTTGATATGTCCAAGGTTACTTGTTACAAGTGTGGCAAGACTAGACATATGGCTAGTGATGGTAGATCCAAAGAAGCTGCTTAAGCTGTGCCAACCAAAGGTGGAAGAGGTGGAAAATACTCTAAGCTCAAGACTAAGTACAAAGCCTTGAAAGCACAAGTAGCTGAGCTGACTGAGAAGGTGAACAAAATGAGAAGAGTCTGGTAGCCAAAGACTGGGCTGAAAGTGCTACATCATCTGATTTACATCATCTCCAAGCAAATTAGGCAAAGGAGATGTCCTTCTTATATTTTGGTTCCCATCTCCACCAGACGAAGAACCTGAAGTTTTATTAGGAGAGGGAGATCCATC
>CM067168.1:44926088-45036088 GCA_034093135.1 Erigeron breviscapus
AATACAAAGGATTGTTGCGGAACAAAGATAAACACCCAAGTGTAAGTATCTAAACAATCCGAAATACAAGTGATCTAATAAACTTGGAAATACTCGTAAGTTTACTTAGAGTATATCTCACAAGTTGCAATGCTAAAGTTTCAAGCCATTTTGCAAGTTGTGAGAAGACTTTGTATTTATAGACCAAGTCCATGTGACATGGACAAGATCGTATAAAAGTGGTTGTGAGCATTTAAGGAATTAAAGATAATTCCTTACATGCTTGTACTTGGAATAGTATATAAGTCAATTGATGTGACTTATAGTACTATGTTCCAAGCCTTTACTTTTACCTTGTACCTTTTGTTAATAGATAAATCTATTAACTGGGTAAAGGTATGTAAAGTACAAAGTCTTCCTCGTAATCAGTGTAAAGTGTTGTAATACTTTATCACTGAGATGCTTCAGTCTTCGATCTGGTAGAATCACTCTTTGCTCGCTTCTGAGATGATTCTCTTCTTCATACTTCAGTCTTTGACTTCAGAATGAATGCTTCAGATTTGTCTCGATCTGAACTGAAGTGAAGCTTCAGTGAAGTAATTCTGAGACATCTCAGAATTCTGTACAAACGTCTTCACTAAACTTCAAGCTATTTCTGAACAAATTACACTTGGTCGATTTTCGACCTAACATATCTTAATAACCAAAACCATTGTTTGATTAGGGAAGTTATAAAAGATGTCTTGGGGTACCGGTCTTTGTAATGAAACTAGTTTAAGCAAGAGAGTCAAATGATGTCATTAACTTGACGGGTACGGGGTTGGTGCTTTGTTTGAGTCTCGGTTATTTAATCAACTTAAATTGAAATTAAACTTCATTTATGTGCAATCTGAACATGTTGTTGAGCGGATTCGAGATGATGACCTTTAAATATTATTGTTTATAATCAATTTTCTCTATCGTTTGAGGACGATCCCTGCCCCGGTAATACCAGATTTAATTATTCTTCTTTTACTTTAATTTGAGCAAAGTGACAATTCGTCACAAAACCCCCTCATTTCTACTTGAACTACTTTATTTTAACAATTGTTTACTTAGTCCTTGTGATCGACCTCGGATTTACCAAGCTAACTATACTGCATACGAACGGGTTCACTGCCTGTGAGTGTGTTGTACTCAGTCGCTAGGTGATTCGTGTTAATAAATTTTAAGACTCGATTTCACACATCAAGTTTTTGGCGCCGCTGCCGGGGACTTTTGTTTAGTAATTGTTTTATTTTGTATTTCGATCCTTTTTCACATTCATTTGTGAGAAAGTTATTGCTTTACTAGATAGATTTTATTTTATTTCATTTCAATTATACCACAGGTGCGGTTGACGGTTTGTTTGTGGTGATTGTGCAGGTTCTTGCTAGTTGATGAACACAAAAGCTTCTGGCCGACCTTTGCTTAGCCCTTTATCTAATCCAGGGAAAGTCAGACGTCGACTTGTGTCAAGAGATAACCAGGAACCATCCACATCAGTCAAAATAGATTCAGAAACCGCAAATCAAGCTCCACCGGACCAAGCCTTGAAAGATAAAGTGGTTAATAGTTCAGAAGACGCAGCTTGGATCTTTAGAACAGGAGAAGACTCGGACACCGAAGACAAAGTTCAAACACCTAAACCGAATAACATTGTATTCCCTCAAATCATAAGAATTCAAATTCAACAACCGAGGAGAAACGGAATGGGTGATGAACAACCCGAACAACATTCCCTACGGGGAACGAAGAAGAACTATCCCAGATAACCGGGGCACAGCCATCCACCCTCCTGCAATTTCGGTAGAATTTTCTTTAAAAGGTAATCATCTCAAGAGTGTCGAGGAAGGATAAGTTTGACGGGATTAGAAGAAATGACCCTTACGCCCATCTTGAGAGATTTGAAAAGATTTGCCGATTGTATCAGTATGGGCAAGGGCAAGCTGAAGCTGTGAAACTAGAGCTCTTTCCAATGACTCTTGTTGGAGAGGCATCTGCATGGTTTAAGGAGTTACCGGATGTTAGGTCCAGATTTAGTCCAGACTTACTGGACTGGCTCCAGACTGGACTACTGGAACCTTATTTAGGTTTGTTAAGAAACTTGTTTTGCTGGTCTCGCTCCAGACCCGACTACTGGAGCCTCACTTGAAGATCTGACCAGAAAACGTTTTACTACTGGACCTACTCCAGACTTGGAATCTGGAGTCCCTCTAAAGATTTGTCCAGAAATAATTGAAGACTAGTGAGCATTTACTTGTATAGGTAATCTGGAGCATTCTCCAGATTAGCTCACTGAAGACTTCACCCCAGTCCAGATCTACTCTACTGAAGACATTCTGACTGAAGTCAAAGACTGAAGTCTGAAGGAAGAAGACTTAACAAATGGCGGAGTCCACTGGAAAGTCTTACCAGATCTGCACACTGGAGGATTGTTAGTGTTCTAGATCCTGCAAGTCTGAACACTAATATCGAGGATTGACTTTTGCCTTTAACACACTTTCCAAAGAACAATCCACTTGTTCTTTAACAAAGTATACGTGTGTTAAGGTGGTTGGATAAAAGGATACACTTGCACTTGATGTGACTTTATCCTTATTCCTTATCCAATACATTTAATGTTCTTGTCGGATCATTAAATGTATGCCACCATATTTGTACGGCACAAATTCACTGGTGAATTTGTTGCCTATAAATACAAAGTCATTTCCTTGACAAAAATACTTTTAAGCATTCCTTTTGCATTTAAGTGAATTTGTCCAAATACTCTCGATCTTAAACGGGGATACTTCACAACTTTAAGTATCTCGATCCTAAAGAGCTATTTGACAAATATAGATCATATTGTAACTCATAGGTTGTTAGGATACACACTTAATTGTGTTATCTTGATTCCGCAACAACCTTGTATTTTATTTAAACATCAATAAATGAAATACCCATGAAACATACATAATGGTCCACTTTATTTGTTTATTGCTTTAAGTCTTGTATTACTTTGTTTATATATCTTGCATCTTTATTTACAAGTAATACTAGTCCAATCTAGTGATTATTAGACTTGTTGTATTTTACACTTTCATTGGTAAACCATCTCGTAATTAAAGGGACTCACATTTGGTATCAGAGCAGAAGGCTAATCATTGCCTAGATCTGTTCTTGATGGCTAACCAAGAAAATACACAAGGTTTTAGTCTTGGTCCCGATCCTAATGTAAATATTCATGATCAAAATGAACCACAAAATGTTAATAACACTAATCCTCCACCTCCTCCTCCTACTCCTGCTTCTCCACACGTGCATGTGCACTACTCAAATAATCCTGTTCCTAAATTCAGTGGGAACAGTGATGAATTTGGTACGTGGAAGGCTAGAATGGTTTTGCATGTCACTGGTATTGAGAGGAACATGATGAAGATTTTAAACGAAGGTCCTTATGTACCTACATCACCTCTCATCCACTTCTTGATCCTTCTGGATCTAGAAGGGGAAGGGAAAAGAGGGAGGAACATTGGTCAGAAGAGGAGAGGAGATTGGTGAATCTAGACACCCTCCTTAAAAACATGATCCTCGGGGCTGTTCCAGAAACCCTCATTCCCACACTAGTTCTTTTTCCTAGTGCCAAATCCATGTGGGATGAGCTTCTTAACCAACATGAAGGAGGAGATGACACCATTGTCACCAGAAAGGTCTCCTTAAACAAGAGGTATGAGTCATTTTTTGCTCAACCTAACGAGTCTCTCACTGGTACTTACACCAGATTTATGAGTATCATAAACCAATTGAGAGGTCTTGGGGTTGAGAAGGACAAGGATATACTTCTGGAGAAATTTTGTGACATTCTACCCACCAAATGGTCTCACATGATACTTGTCTTACGACAAGGTAAAACTCTGCACACACACACTCTCTCAACTCTATATGGAGCCTTCAGGTACACTGAAGAAAATCAAGCTCAGAGAGTGGTTGCAGAACAAGATGCTTTTAACCATGCCTCCAGTACTCCTAAAGTGGTTAGTTATTCTGAACCACAAAGTACAGCACTGATATCTTCTGAGAATGTATTTTCTATGAAGAAGATGGTGTCTGAACTTATGGATTCTGGAGAATCCAGTCAAGTCTCTCCAGACTGTTGTGATGAAACTGAAGATGATGACCTTATTGCAATGATTGCTAAAACGTTTAACCGTTTCAAAGCAAGAGCAAATAAGCCATCTGGACAATTTGCATCCAGTTCTTCCACTGACAAGACCAATTTGACATGCTTTAAGTGTGGCAAAAAGGGTCATTTCATGAAAGAGTGCAGGTCCAACCAGTTTGTATCCAAGCCTGGTCCATTCTCTTCTAATAATAAGCCTGATGATAGCTATAAAATGAAATATAAAAAGCTTAAGGCCCAAATTGCTCTCATGGCACAACAAATGGAAACCAATAATAAGTGCATGATTGCAACAACTGAAGAGAAGTGGGTTCCTTCTGATGAATCATCTGCTGATGAAGAAGAGGAAAGAGGTTGCTGTTACATGGCTCTGGAAGTTGATGAGCACCTGGTGAAGGAAGATGTCACATCTGGACGATGGTGGACATAGTTATTAAAAAGGTTAGTGATTATGATAATGCAACTGACCAAGAACTAAAATTGGACATTGCTGAAGCTTTAAATTCTGATTTGATTTTTGTAGAAACTGTTAGATCTGATTGTGTAAATGGTCTAGAAACAGATTCTTCTGAAATAAATGCTTTAAAATCAAAATTAAAGAGCTTCAAGACATTGAACTGGCATTTCAAGCCCAGGTTCTGGTAACTGAACAATTGATTCAAGAAAAGCAAGATCTTGAGATCATTTTAGAGAAAGAAAAACTGGTAATAAAGTCATGGCTAGAAACTAAAAAGCCATATGATGCTTCAGTTAAACAATTTCCTGCTCAAAAACGTGCATATTTAGATGGAAATACTAATGTTGCATCATTAATACCAGTAATCGATCGGTTACCAGAGGTGTTCAGGCCTATCACTGTTTATGATGAGCCTGCAACTCCCAAGACCAATTTAGACCCAGTTCAATCCCCAGAGGTTAAGACTGGAGAGCTCCAGATGGCTGCTCTAGTCAAAAAGGTGAAGCAGAATAGACCTTTGCCTCAGACCAATCCCCTACCAAAGCCTTTGACTGGAAAGGTTAAGGTAACATCTGAAGAAAATATTTTGTCCAGGTTAGAGAGCCAGATTCAAATTCTGACTCGTCAATCACAAAGTGTTAATGCAAGATTAAACTTTCTTGAGGGTACTTCATCTGGCCCTAGACAAAATACAAAACCTTTTGCTAAGAAAGACAAACTTATTTCTCCAGTTGAGAAAATGAAAAAGGTTTTAAAACCATCAACCCCAGTGGTCTTTCTTCTAAGACCACTATTGAACAAAGTGAACTAGACCAGATTGCCCCAGGGACCTATAAGGGAGGGTCCAGTGAACCCATCAGTCGATGGGTTCCCAAATCTAACTGATAAATATCTGGTGTATGTGTAGGGCGATCGAAAGAAGCATATCTGGTATCTTGACAGTGCAGCTGGCAGGACGATGACCGGATGTAAGACCCTACTGGAGGAGTTCACCATTTCTGATGGACCCTCCATCACGTTTGGAAATGATGGTTGTGGAAAGACTGAGGGATATGGTGTTCTGAACAATGGACAAGTCAAGTTCAGACGAGTTGCATTTGTGAATGGTTTGAAATATAACTTGATCAGTGTAAGTCAACTGTGTGACGATGGCTATCAAGTCTTATTCAATGTTGCTCAGGGCATCGTATTCAACAAGGACTGGAAGGTAGTGTTGATTGCTCCCAGAAAAGGGAATGTGTACGTGATGGATATGGAAAGCTCTCCTTCAGAGCAGTGTTTCTATACTCAAGCTGATGAAGACACAAACTGGTTATGGCACAAAAGGTTATCCCATTTAAACTTCAAAAACATTAACAAGTTGTCCAGAAAACAACTTGCAGATGGGATACCTTCAGTCTCTTTCAAAAAGGAAAGACCATGTCCAGGATGTGAGATGGGTAAGCAAAAGCGTACCAGTTTCAAGACCAGACAGAATTTCAGCATTACTGAACCTCTTCACATGCTTCATATGGACCTTTTTGGTCCAGTGAACGTTCAGACTCGTGCTGGAAAAAGATTCACCCTGGTGATCGTAGATGAATTCTCCAGATATGGTTGGGTGATCTTTCTAAGGTCTAAAAGTGAAGCTGCTGCTGAAATCATCAGTCTTATCAAGCAAATTGAGCTCAAGTACAGTCGAAAAGTGTGTCAGTTAAGAAGTGACAATGGAACAGAATTCCAGAATGCAACTCTGGATTCATTCTGTACTGACACTGGCATCTCCCAGAACTTCTCTTCAGCCCTCTCTCCAGAGCAAAATGGAGTTGTGGAAAGGAAAAATAGAACGCTGATAGAAGCTGCCAGGAGTATGCTTGCTGAATCTGGTCTGTCTACCAGTTTCTGGGCGGAAGCAATTGCAACTGCTGCCACACCCAGAATCGATCAGTGTACATCAAAAGACACAAAAAGACAGCCTATGAAGTCTTAAGAAATAGAAAACCAAACATTGGTTATTTTCACGTTTTTGGATGTCCAGTTTACATCCTGAACGACTCCAGTCAGCTAGGAAAATTTGATGCCAAAGCTGATGAAGGGTATTTCTTAGGCTATTCAGCCATTCGCAAGGCCTTCAGAGTCTACAACAAGAGACTGGAGAAGGTCCATGAGTCAATTCATGTAACATTTGATGAATCAAATGCCTCAATCAACAAGAAGCCAGCCCTTGACACTCCCCCAGAAACTCCAATTGTCTTTTGTGAATCTGATCCTATAAACGACAAATTTGAAGATTCACCAGACTCAGCTTCCAGTCATCCTGATCTGGAACCTGTTCAGAAAAAGAAACTCTCCAGTAGTACTCCATTCTATCCCTCTATTATTTTCAAACTACCCTCTGAAATTAATATTGGTTCAGATGTGCGTACTACTCCTCCAGTATCAGTATCAGTTGAGAATGTACCAGAAATATCTTCTGGTGACCAAACTGAACCAGTACTACAAGAAATACCTTCATATGAAGAATTTCATGATGCAAATCGTGATTTAAATGAATCAGATGAAGATGTTGAAATAGTCTATGAAGAACCTCCTCCAGAAGCAACTCCAGAGGAGACTCAACTGAATTCTTGCACTGAACCACCTCAAGATGTTAACTACGTTCAGAACCAACAACAGGGAAATTTCAGCCAAAACACCGGTTATCAAAACCGGCAGTCAGGTAATTCTTATCCCTCATCTTCCTCTTTTAATACTAACAGTTCTGGTTTTGGTGGTAACAGGTTTAGCAGGTTCAGTAATCAACAAGGTTCGAATTCAGAACTAAGAGAGATCATGAAGGAATTCATTAGCACCCAGAAAGCAACGAATGAGCAAGTTGCGGAAGATTCAAAGAAGATGCATTCTACGTTGGATGCTTTGACTACTCGTTTGGATGGATTGGGGCACAAGTTGGATCAAGGGGCAAAGAATCATCAAGCCACAATTAAAGACTTGGAAGGAAGGCTTGAAAGGCTAGGAAATTCTAACAGACAACCCGGTACTTTACCGAGTAATACTCAGTAGAATCCCAAGCCTCAGTCAAGCAACCAAGGACAGATCAGTCAAGGAACTGGGCCGAAATATACCCCTCCTAATGCTCGAAATGAGCAAGTGAATGCACTCACAACGAGGGCAGGTAAGACTTATAATTCTGCAAACCCTTTACCTGATGATTCTACTCCACTTGTGCAGGTTAATGAAGATGATGAGACAGTAGATGATGAGATTGAGATGGAGCCGACCCCAGCCGTGCAGACACCGGCCGTTCCATCCAAACCCGATGAGAAACCAACGGTGAAGCCCTATCAACCGAAGATCCCATTTCCTCAACGGTGAGGAAAGAGAAGATTAAGGAGCATTTTAAGAAGTTTGTTAACCTTATTCAATCGGTGAATATAAATGTTCCTTTAGTTGATCTTATTACAGGAATGCCGAATTATGCTAAGTTTCTCAAGGAGCTCATCAGTGACAAGAGGAAGCTTGAAGAGGCGAAGACTGCAGTTCTTAGTGCCGAGTGTTCAGCAATAATCCAGAATCAGATTCCTCCCAAGTTGGAAGATCCAGGGAGTTTTCTAATTGCTTGTTCTTTTGGTGCATATTTGTGTGAGGCATTGGCCGATCTTGGGGCCAGTATTAATTTAATGCCTTATTCTGTTTATAGGAAATTGTCCTTAGGTGAGTTGACTCTTACCCGCATGAGCATTAGGCTCGTGGATCGCTCTTTCCAATATCCCATGGGGATAGCAGAAAACTTGCAAATTAAGGTGGGCCACATGGTATTCCCGGTCGACTTTGTCATTCTCGAAATGGAGGCGGACGCTAAAGTCCCTCTCATTCTTGGTCGCCCATTCCTTAACACCGCGGATGCTATCATCCGGGTTAAGGCTAAGGAGATTTCCTTAGGGGTCGGTGATGACCGGATTATTTTTAATGTTGATAGAGCACTAAAGCATCCTTACTCTTCTGATGATACTTGTTTCAGGATAGATGTGATTGAAGAAGATGATGCTTTGGAGACGGAGTTAATGGACTTTTTGGACATGGAAGAGGGAGAAGCGTTGCTTGCTTGTAGTGGAGAAGAGCAAGAGATGGTTGGAGAGATGGTGAGAGAAATAATGGCATTAAGTGTAGATGAAACTCCACCGGAAGATGAATCCTTTGAAAAGATCACGGCTAGTGGAGGCACATGGGTGCTAACATCGGTTGAGAATCCTCCTACCGACTTGGAGCTCAAGCCATTGCCGGATCATCTTGAATATGCTTATCTCGAAGGTACATCTCTTTTACCTGTTATGATCTTATCCTTATTGTTGGAGGATGAGAAATCTAGACTTATGACCGCCCTCAAGGCCCATAAAAAGGCCTTTGCTTGGAAAATTTCAGACATACCGGGTATAAGTCCTGAATATTGTAAGCACACCATTAATTTTGTTGATAATGTCAAACCGGTTGTGCAAAGACAACGTAGGCTTAACCCGAACATGAAAGAGGTTGTTAAAAAGGAAGTCATTAAGTTGTTAGATGCGGGAATCATATTCCCGATTTCGGATAGTCAATGGGTGAGTCCGGTGCATTGTGTACCGAAAAAGGGTGGGATGATCGTTATTCTAAATAAGAAAAATGAGTTAGTTCCCACTAGAACTGTCACGGGATGGCGGGTTTGTATTGATTATCGGAAGTTAAATGATGCCACCCATAAAGATCATTTTCCCTTGCCTTTTATTGACCAAATGCTCGAACGGCTAGCCGGAAACGAGTATTTTTGCTTCTTGGATGGGTTCTCCGGGTATTTCCAAATACCCATTAACCCGAATGACCAAGAAAAGACCACATTCACTTGTCCCTTTGGTACTTATGCCTATAGGAGAATGCCTTTTGGTCTTTGCAATGCCCCCGGAACCTTTCAAAGATGTATGATTACTATTTTTCAAGACATGATCAAAACTTCCATGGAAGTTTTCATGGATGACTTCTCTGTTTTTGGTAATTCTTTTGAAAGTTGTCTAGATAGTCTTGATAAGATGTTGGAAAGGTGTGAAAGGGCACACTTGGTCTTAAATTGGGAAAAATGTCATTTCATGGTAAAGGAAGAGATTGTGTTGGGACACAAAGTTTCTAAAGCGGGACTTGAGGTAGATAAAGCCAAAATCGATGTTATAGCTAAATTGCCTCCTCCCACTAATGTTAAATCTGTTAGAAGCTTTTTGGGTCATGCCGGGTTCTATCGTCGATTCATAAAGGATTTTTCAAAAATCACCCGACCAATGACCAAGTTGTTGGAAAAGGATGTCCCTTTTAATTTTGATAAAGAGTGTCTTGATGCATTTAACTCACTTAAAGACAAATTGACCAATGCACCTATTATGTCTACACCCGATTGGTCATTACCCTTTGAGTTAATGTGTGATGCTAGCGACTTTGCCTTAGGGGCCGTTCTAGGCCAAAGGGAGGATAAACATTTCCGTCCCATTTCTTATGCTAGCAAGACCCTCAACCCGGCTCAACAAAATTATACCGTGACCGAGAAAGAATTGTTGGCCGTAGTTTATGCTTTTGATAAGTTTCGACCCTACTTGGTTCTTAACAAGACCATTGTTTATACCGACCATTCCGCATTAAGGTACTTGTTCTCAAAACAAGATGCCAAGCCCCGTCTCATCTGTTGGGTCTTGCTTTTGCAAGAATTCTACATTGAGATCAAGGACAAAAAGGGGGCTGAAAATGTGGCGGCCGATCATTTAAGTAGGCTCGAAAACCCTCACCTTGAGGAGTTACAAGAGCATGAGATTAATGATGCTTTTCCTGATGAGTATCTGATGTAGGTTAAAGTTGAGGAAGCACCATGGTATGCCGATATTGCTAACTATCTTTGTGCAGATGTGATTCCTAAGGACATGTCATCTCAACAAAAGAAGAAATTCTTTTCTGAGATTAAACATTATTTTTGGGAAGATCCTTTTTTGTTTAGAATTTGTGCAGATGGCATGATAAGGAGGTGCGTGTCGGGAGGAGAAACCCGAAGGATTCTTGATGAGTGTCACTATGGGCCAACCGGTGGTCATTATGGACCGTCTGTTACCGGAAAGAAAGTATTCAATGCTGGATTTTATTGGCCAACCATTTTCAAGGAGGCGCAAACCTTGGTTGAGGTTTGTGATGTGTGTCAAAGACAAGGTAATATCTCTAAACGTGATGAAATGCCTCAGAACTACATTCAGGTATATGAAGTTTTTGATGTTTGGGGAATAGATTCCATGGGACCTTTTCTCCCATCGAATAAGAATTTGTATATCCTTGTTGCTGTTGATTATGTTTCCAAGTGGGCCGAGGCTAAAGCCTTGCCAACGAATGATGCACGTGTTGTCATTCACTTTTTGAAACAGCTTTTCTGTAGGTTTGGTGTGCCCAAGGCCTTAATAAGTGACCGTGGAAGCCATTTCGTGAATCACCAACTCGCTAAGGTTCTTAAGAGGTACGGTGTCAACCACCGGTTTTCAACCTCATACCACCCGCAAACGAGTGGCCAAGTTGAAAATACTAACTGGGCATTGAAAAGAAATCTTGAGAAAACCGTAGGAGATAACCCAAAGTCTTGGTCTACCAAGCTTGACGATGCTCTATGGGCATTTAGGACCGCCTACAAGACACCGATTGGGACTACCCCATTTCGGTTGCTTTATGGCAAGACTTGTCACCTTCCTATGGAAATTGAGCATAGAGCCTATTAGGCGCTCAAGAATTGTAATATGGACCTAGTTGAAGCCGGTGAGTTGAGATCTTTGCAACTAAATGAGCTAGATGAACTTAGGTTGCATGCTTATGATAACTGGAGACTTTACAAGGAACGAACTAAAGTGTGGCATGACCATAGGCTTAGAAAGAAGGATTTTAAAGCCGGTGATAAAGTTTTGTTGTTCCTTTCCAAGTATAAGTTTAAGCAACCCAAGTTGACTTCTAGGTGGACCGAACCTTTTGTGATCAAACATGTTTATCCGTCTGGTTATGTTGAATTGTTTAAATCGGATGGAGCTACTTTTATTGTTAATGGTCACAGGTTGAAGCTTTATAGTGAAGAAGAGGAAGAGGTGGGAGTCGTCTTTGACGAACTTCCATTCTTCGAAATGGATCAATAAAGAAGGTCATGGAGTCGAGCTAACGACTCATTAATAACTTTAGCGCTTCGCGGGAGGCAACCCGTGTTTCGTATTTCTTATTTTCTATCAATTTTGCTTATTTTTATGTTTTTAAGGTGTTTGTATTGAGATTTACAGGTCTGGAGGCTTTCCACGCGAACCGGTAAGTTGATTTAGAAAAAAAATCAAAAGGTAAGTGTGGGGGGGAGCCACTGCGCCGCAGTTAGCAGACTGCGACGCAGTCGCTTCAGACCAATGCGACGCAGCCTTCTTGGACTGCGAAGCACCCTGTATCTCTGAAATAAGACTGCGCCGCAGTAAGTTGAATGCGACGCAGTCATGTGATGTCTTTCAGAAATTTCGAAAATCATAAAAAAAAATCAAAACTGCGCCGCAGTTAGCAGACTGCGACGCAGTCGCTTCAGACCAATGCGACGCAGCCTTCTTGGACTGCGAAGCACCCTGTATCTCTGAAATAAGACTGCGCCGCAGTAAGGTGAATGCGACGCAGTCATGTGATGTCTTTCAGAAATTTCGAAAATCATAAAAAAAAAAATCAAAACTGCGCCGCAGTGAAGACTGCGACGCAGTCGCTTCAGACCAATGCGACGCAGCCTTCTTGGACTGCGAAGCACCCTGTATCTCTGAAATAAGACTGCGCCGCAGTAAGGTGAATGCGACGCAGTCATGTGATGTCTTTCAGAAATTTCGAAAATCATAAAAAAAAAAATCAAAACTGCGCCGCAGTGAAGGGGGCTGCGTCGCAGTGTGCTTTCAGCTCGGGTCAAAGAGGTTTGGGGCTAGGGTTATACCACACTTTTACCAAAACTTTCAAATACCCTTTTCTCTCAACACAGTCGACCCAAACTTCCCCTTCTTCCTTATTTTCTTCTATTTGTAATTTTCTTCCATTTATTAATCACCATGACTCGCACAGGAAAGGTATGTTCTTCTTGTTCCCTTCCCCATTATTCTCCATAGCTTTTATTGCTTCCACCATGCTTTAATTTCGAATTAATTTAAAAAAATTATGCTTATCTTATGATTCTATTTCGAATTGATGGTAGATATTGTCAATAGGGGAGGGGGTTGGTTGATTAATTGCTAGATTGATGAATTTTTCTTCCACAAATATCATGATTAGTTGGGTTAATTAGTGATTAATGAGTTTAGATTAACTTTTGTTGAACCCTAAGTGATGGGAGATTAATTTTTCATGTTGTTGGTGTTGAAACCCTGATCCGCCCAGTTTTCGTATGACTGCGCCGCAGTCCTCACACTGCGACGCAGTGTTAAAACAGAAATTCATACTGCGACGCAGTATGGGGGGACTGCGCCGCAGTGGCTCCCTTTTCTAGCCATTCTCTTGTTTTGCTATTATAGAGTTATAATTATGTTGGGGTTGTTCTATTTTGATGTTTTTCGTGAATGTGCAGCTACCTGCTACAAGTGGACGTGATCCACGGGCTTCCAACAGGTCCATAACTTCGTCTGCACCTAGCGAGGGACCCTCTAACGTCCTTCCCGCTCAAGAAGAAGCTCCTGATGTGGGGTTGTCGGACCACGCCTGGCTCAAATGGCCCCGTGCTTCTCACAAAAAGAAGGCGGAGTACAACTCCAGGTTAGCCAAGATAGTTAATAAGGACATTGAGGAGCCAAGGTATTTAGTGGGTAATATGCTTAACATGCTTGGTATTCGGGAGGATATTAGTAGTTTAATGCGCCTTATGGGTAGGGCGAATGATGCTTATGGTAACCCAATTGATATCGAGTTTAACATGTGGATAGACATTTTTAGGAATAGGGAACCTGTTTGCAAAGAATGGTGTTGTTGAGTCCCAATGTTAATTGTAAATTTAATGATGACAAATCTGACTTATAAACACTTAGTAATCTTTTGGTTATTGTAATCTGATCTGGGTCAGAATAAGCTGACACAGCTTACGATCTGTCTCTGACCCAGATCATGCTTCATACTTGTAATTGTAATATCTTATGGAAGCAAGTGTTATTCAAGCTGCATCAAATTGTATTAGCATTCAGTCCAAGTCAAAGAGGAGGATTGAAGATAGAAGACCAAGATGTTAGTGGAAGACAGCTTGGGATTAGCAGTCAGCTTGGAAACACTTAGGCAGATTGGTGCCTTGACAAAACGGCCCAATCTGTGTCTGACAATCAAGTGAAGATAACAACCTGGATTGAAGATAAGGACAAATGACGTGACTAGGAAGAATCCTAGGATCCAAGTTGGTGGTTGTTTACATATGCGTGTCCATACTCCTATTGGTAGATGAAGAATGTGCGTCAGTACGTGGGGGACCACAAGTACCATGAAAGGCACGATTGATTATTCCTTCATCAACCACTGAACGAATTACACGTAGCTGCAACGGACACCTAATGAATGAGCGCTTGTGCCTATAAAAGCCTCATTCATGGATTGCATATGTGTGGCATTTTTCTGAGAATCATTCTTCACACTAGTTTCTCTGCTCATACACACAGCTTAGTCTGTACGAGATCAGCTTGGGCTGATTCTATTGAGCTGAAACTAATTGATTGTTGTTTGTCACTTCATAGGGTTGTTTAGATATCTATAGGCTATCTTTATTCCGCAACAACCTTGTAATTCTTTGTATAGATTATTTCTTAATAAAGGATTACATTTGAAAATAACAATCTGTGTTCAAGAATGTTTTGATTTCTTTACTGCTTTAAAGTTTTAATGATTCCTGCACTTTACTAACTTGCTTGATATTCATTATCTGAATCTTAAAACGTTTTGTGTTAAAAGTTTGTAAAGATTGTGGAAAGTTGTATTCACCCCCCTCTACAACTGTTCTGTGTTCAATATACTTTGGTATATTGATACACCGTGGGACGTATCAATTGGTATCAGAGCGGTGGTTGAGAATTAACTTGACTTGATCCTTGCATATTTTCATTTATAGTAAAGCAATGTCATCTTATATTGATAATGGTTCTTCAACCCGACCACCCATGTTTGACAAAGATGATTTCAGTGGGTGGAAAGGTAGAATGTCTTTGTTCCTTGAATCCATCGATAACAATATGCCTGACATCCTTACGGATGGTCCTTATGTTCCTACACAAACCATTGTGGTAGAAGCTGTGGTCAGGGAAGGTCAACCAACCATTCCTGCCACAGTCAAATCAATTGTTAAGGACAAGGCAGATTGGGGGGATGAGGATAGGAGGTTGGAAAACTTGGATGTGAAGGCTAGAAATTTCATTGTCCAAGCTGTGCCCAAAGACCTTTACCATTCAATTAAAATGTGTTCAACAACAAAGAAAATGTGGGGTACATTGACTGTTATGTTTGAGGGTTGCTCTACCTCCATGGAATCCACAATTACTACATTGACCAGGAGGTATGAGAGATTTTTCTCTTTGAGATATGAATCCTTGACTGACACTCATACCCGCTTTAATGCCTTGGTAAATGATTTAGCTGCTGTTGGAATTAATAAGAAAAATGAGGTTTTAAAGAGCAAATTTCTTGATTCATTACCACCCAAATGGAACAACTATATTTCATCTGTTAAATTAAGTTCTGTTTATCATGATCTTGATCTCCCTGGACTTTTTGGTTTGCTTCATAACCAAGAATGTTCAGAGGCTGAAAAACTAATTGCTATGGGTGATTCTTATAGTCAGCCTGCTGCTGCACTTGTTGCTTCTATGACTGAACACCCTAGTTCAATTAGTAATGAGATCATTCCTTATGTTAATGATGATATTCCTGTGATATCAAATCCTAACTCTGTTTGTGCTGAATCTGAATGTGATGAATCTGATCGTGATGAACTAGCTAATGAAGTAGCTATGTTGGTTGAAAGGATCAGAAGGAGATCCTTTAACAAGTTTAAAGGAAAAGGAAGAGGTGGCCAAGCTGATAAAGCTAATAAGCCATTTGATATGTCCAAGGTTACTTGTTACAAGTGTGGCAAGACTGGACATATGGCTAGTGATTGTAGATCCAAAGAAGCTGCTCAAGCTGTGCCAGCCAAAGGTGGAAGAGGTGAAAAATACTCTAAGCTCAAGACAAAGTACAAAGCCTTGAAAGCACAAGTAGCTGAGCTGACTGAGAAGGTGAACAGAAATGAGAAGAGTCTGGTAGCCAAAGACTGGGCTGAAAGTACCACATCATCTGATGATGAGCTGTACAAAGATGCCAAGTGTTTCATGGCTAAAGAAGCTACTCAAAGATTTGCTGAAGATCTGGTAAAAATACAACAGCAATCTGAGTCAGCTCACCAGGCATCCACCAGACAGACTGCTCCACCTGAGGTAACTTTCTTTTCAAATCTGTCTGATAATGAGAAACTGTCCAGACTGAACAAACTTGGTGATGAGGTTTTACTGCAAAAACATTTTAATCAAGAACTCAAAAAGGAAATACATCTGTTGAAACTTGATAACAACTCTAAGAGTCACACCATTGAAAAACTAGAATCTGAAGTTAAAGCTCAAAAGCAATTAAACTCCATTTTGATTAAAGAAGCTAAAACTGCGGAAGAAAAGTTTTTAAAGGTAAAACAGATTACTGAAACATGGCGTATAAGCTCTAAAAGAGTTGCTAAATGTGTGAATGAACAAATACCTCATCAGATCCAAGCTATCTTTGATGGTGATTATGATAGGGCCATAGCCATAGCTGAAGTATGTGCTATGGAGCCTTGTTATCAGCCTCCTTCACCGCCCAAAGTCCAAACCAAAGAGACTATTTCTAAACCAATTAAGTTGGTTCAGAAATCTGGTATTGGGTTTAAAGATCCTGAAACTATGGGTCAGACCATTGCTGAAGCTGTGTCTAAAGCTGATCAGGTTGTTGAGTTAAAACCTGAAGAAAGTCTTGACTTGTCCAAGCTGACCATCACCCAATCTGTGTCAGATTCAAAGAATAAAACAAACAAGAATAGTTTAAAGAGAAACAAAAGAAGGGATAGAGATCACAGTGTTCCAAAAGAGAAAATTAAGCTTTTAAAGAGTAAGAAGTCTGGTTCTCTAGGAAATGAGTCACAAGCAAAATCTGAGTCTATTTCAAGTAACACCAAGTCTGACTCTGACAAGTTGATTTTAAAATATGTTGAGTCCAAAACTGATAAGGTGTCAATGAAAACTAATTTTCTTGAGAAGGTGTCTGATCCAAAAATTGTTGATCAAAGAAAATTGAGAGCTGAATGTAAGAAAGTTGGAATAGGCAAAGGTTTTGTTAAGAAGGAAACCTTGAGTGTTGCTAAAAAGAACTTTGAATCTGGTAAAGGACAGACCAAGCAACAATGGGTTTCAAAATGTGATAAGAGTCTGTATTTAGTTCCCCAATCTGAGTCAGACCAGAAGGTCAGCTCTGGTGAACCCATCCTTGGATGGGTTCCCAAAATGAACTAATCTCTTATCATAATTGCAGGGCGGTCATGACGATAATACCTGGCACTTGGACAGTGGATGTTCCAAGCATATGACCGGATGTAAGTCCCTGCTATGTAGCTTTAGGATTCGCGTTGGTCCTAATGTTACTTTTGGAGATGATTCTCAAGGAAAGACTGAAGGTTTTGGTGTTCTTTTGAATGGTCCTCTTACTTTCAGAAGAGTCTCATATGTAAATGGTTTGAAGCACAATCTGATCAGTGTGAGTCAGTTGTGTGATGCTGGTTATGAAGTGGGATTAAGGTCTGATAAGGGAATTGTTCTTGATTTGGAAGGCAATGTGGTTCTTATTGCAAAGAGGGATGAGTCTTTGTATTCTTTTGACATGAGAAACCCAACTGTCACAAGAGAAGTCTGTTTCATGTCAAAGTCTCAAGATGAGCTGAATTGGTTGTGGCATAAAAGGCTCTCTCATATGAATTTCAAAGACATCAACAAGCTGTGTAAGAAAGAGTTGGTGTCTGGTCTTCCAGTGATTAACTATGAGAAGGACAAGCTGTGTGGTGCTTGTGAGAAAGGCAAGCAACATAAAGCTACTTTTAAGTCTAAGACATGCTCAACCATTGAAAATTGTTTGGATCTGCTTCATATGGACTTATTTGGACCAATCAGTACTCCATCATTCACTGGAATGAGGTACTCTTTGGTAATTGTTGATGAGTATTCAAGATACACCTGGGTTTTCTTTCTAAGACACAAGAGTGAAACTGCTGACAGCATTATTCATTTCATCAAGCAAGCTGAAATTCTCTACAAAAGGCCTGTTAGGCAATTAAGAAGTGATAATGGCACTGAATTCAAGAATATCACTCTTAATTCATTCTGCAGTGAAAAGGGAATTTCACAAGTCTACTCAGCTGCCAGAACTCCTCAACAGCATGGTGTTGCAGAAAGAAGAAACAGAACTCTTATTGAAGCTGCCAGATCCATGATGGCTCAAAACAATGTCAAGTCTCATTTCTGGGCTGAAGCAGTATACACAGCTTGCTTTACCCAGAACAGATCCCTCATTGTAAAAAGACACCAGAAGACTGCATATGAACTTCTTAGGGGGAGAAAACCTGAAATTGGTTTCCTAAGAATGTTTGGAAGTCCTTGCTATATTCTGAATCAGAAAGACCATCTTGGAAAGTTTGATGAGAAATCAGATGAAGGTATCCTACTTGAATATGCAACAATGATGAAAGCCTACAGAGTGTACAACAAGAGAACCAAAACAATTGAGAACTTTGTAAATGTAAGCATTGATGAAGGTTGTTCTAAGCCAGACTGCTCTCCTCCTGAAGATGAAGACTTCAACTTTGAAGAACTGGCTGTACCTGAGAATGAGCCTCCAACTAATCCTCCAATTGGAGCTAATAATGCTCAAACTCAGGGGGAGCAACTCATTGAAGAAGAAGAAGAATAAGTTCCAATCTTTGAAGATGCACAAGCTGATCCTACTCCTACTGAAGTTATTATTCAGAATCCATTAAATGACTCTCCAACTGGTTCAGACTCCTCCATTCCTGTCCAAGCTGATCAGCCTCTTCCTCAAACTGATCATGCTGAACCATCTAATCTGAATCAGTCCATTGTCCCAGTTACTAGATGGACAAAGAGTCATCCAATCAACCAAATCATTGGTGATCCACTCTCTGGTGTGAAAACAAGAAGAAAGGCAACAGGCAACTTCTGCATGTTTGTCAATTTTGTGAGCAAGATGGAACCAACTGAGGTTGATGAAGCTCTTGAAGATCCCTCTTGGGTTAATGCTATGCAAGATGAGCTAACACAGTTTGAAAGAAACAAGGTTTGGGAACTTGTTCCAAGACCTCATCACAAGACTGTGATTGGAACCAAGTGGGTCTACAGAAACAAAATGGATGAAAGGGGAGTTGTGACCAGAAACAAAGCAAGATTGGTAGCTCTTGGTTACAAACAAGAGGATGGAATTGATTATGATGAGACTTTTGCACCAGTGGCAAGATTAGAGGAAATCAGAATGTTCTTGGCCTTCTCTGCTCACAAGGGTTTCAAGGTCTATCAAATGGATGTGAAGAGTGCTTTTCTTAATAGAAAATTGGAAGAAGAAGTCTATGTTGAACAGCCTCCTGGTTTTGAAAATTCAAAGTTTCCTGACCATGTGTTCAAGCTTGACAAGGCTCTTTATGGGTTAAAGCAAGCTCCAAGGGCATGGTATGATACTTTGTCTAAATTCTTATTGGCTAATAACTTCAAAAGAGGTAATGTTGACAAGACTTTGTTTGTGAGAAAGTATAATGGTGATATTCTGCTTGTACAAATCTATGTAGATGATATAATATTTGGGTCTAGCAGTGAAAGACTTTGCAAAAAAGTTTTCTGAATTAATGTCTAAAAAGTATGAAATGAGCATGATGGGAGAACTAAACTATTTTCTGGGTTTACAAGTTAAACAGACTAAAAATGGAATTTTCATAAACCAAGGAAAGTATGTTAAAGATCTCTTAAATAAATTTGGTTTTGCTGATTGCTCACCTATGAAAACTCCTATGGGAACTGGTGATAAGCTGGATGAAGATAAAAATGGTAAGTCTGTTGACATCACAGCTTATAGGGGTATGATAGGATCATTACTTTACTTAACTGCTAGTAGACCAGATATCATATTTGCTACATGCCTTTGTGCAAGATATCAAGCTAGTCCTAAGGAATCTCATCTTAAAGCTGTGAAGAGAATCTTTAGATATCTTAAAGGTAGTCCCAATCTGGGTCTTTGGTATCCCAAAGACTCAGGATTTGATCTAATTGGCTATTCAGATTCTGACTTTGCAGGCTGTGAGATTGACATAAAAAGTACTTCAGGAGCTTGTCAATTGCTTGGCAATAGACTTGTAAGCTGGTCCAGCAAGAAGCAGCATTCAGTTTCTATCTCCACTGCAGAAGCTGAATATGTTGCTGCAGGAAGCTGTTGCTCCCAAATTCTTTGGATGCAATATCAGCTTCAAGACTATGGTGTCACTGCAACAAAAACTCCAATCTTTTGTGACAGTACCAGTGCCATAGCAATTTCGAACAATCCTGTGCTTCATTCAAGGACTAAGCACATTGATATAAGATATCATTTCATCAGGGATCATTTAATGAAAGAAGATGTTGAGCTCCACTTCATTCCAACAGACAATCAGCTTGCTGACTTGTTCACAAAGCCATTGGATGAATCAAGGTTCAACTATCTCATAAGTAAGCTAGGTATGCTTAATTTGTAGAATGTAGTGAGCTAAGTAATAGCAAATCTGACCCCTTAGAGTTATACTAAAATTTTGAGGGTAAGCTGTGTCAGACCCAGACTACCCTTTCACACTTGGTGCATTTCAAGTGAAAGAGGGTAAGCTGAGTCTGACCCAACTTCGTGGTTATTTTTGTTATTAAATATCTCAGTGCGTTTTATTACTTTCATTATTTTATTAAGTGTACTTGGTTGATCCTATTGGAGTGTGACACGTGTAGTGGTCCTACCGGTTACTGAAAAAGTACCACCACTACTTGTTGATCAACCAATCAAAATATTTCTCTCTCCAACTTTTTCAAATAAGATATTTTGGGTTTTGTATATAACATTTATTTAACCTAAAATCCCAAATCACTTGTTCACATTTTTCTTAAAATCAATTTTTCTCTCAAATCTGATTACTATTTTATTAAAATCAATTTTTCTCTCAAATCTGATTACTATTTTATTAAATTTAATTTCTTCTAAAATTTGTTTTCAAAATGGCATCATCTTCTGTTTCTATTCATACCAATGATTCTCCATATAGTTCCGAATCTGAAAGTCAGTTTCCAGCTCCTATAAGCGCAAACAAGCTTTCACCTTATGTGGTGGGAGATAAGGTAGTAGTGGTTCCTGCTGATCTTGATACTGGTAAAATCAAGATTGGTAGTCTGGTGTACGCCAATATTCATCCTCCTTCATGGGCTAAAGGATACGATGAAATAGTGGCTTTCTTGTGGTATCATCCATTTGGAAAAGTGATGCTTGAGAAGCCAGACTGGGTGTTTCAAGATCTCTTGTGTGAATTTTGGGCGAGCTGTGTCGTGAAACAGAATAAGAAAAGAGATGCTGCAATCTATGGCTCAATCCTCAACGGTAAGAAAAAGGTATACATTTCTTATGAAAGGCTTAAGTCTGCTTTTGAGCTATCATATATGCCTGATGATGAATATGATGATGTTGTGTCTCACACTGAAGCCAAAAATGTTTTGCAAGAAGTTGGACATACTGGTCCACTGGCTTCAGTTGTTAAAATGAAACATTTAACTGGTATTTGGAACTACTTATTGAGCACAATTTCGAAAACCTTACAAGTAAAGGCAGGCAGCTTTGATCAGCCTAATGTCCTAGAATTGCAGATTTTTCATGCAATGGTCACCATGACCAGAATAGATTTTGCTGCTTTAATCTTTAAGGACCTTTTGATCGCGTTCATAAGAAGAGTCTTACCATACCTTATGGTAGGATTCTTGCTCTTATCATTGAAGCCATTCTTGACAATGATTTCAGTCTGGCAACTGGTTAGACTGTTGAATGCAAATCTATCAATAACAACATCTTCAATAGTCCAAAGGTATCTGTGCAGGGTCTGACCTGAGCAATGCAGATCTACCTTGATTTTTGCAGGAAAAAAGAAGAGGAACAAGAAGCACTTAGGGAAGCTGTCCCCTTCTTCGACGCGATCTGGGTCTGACACTCAATTTGCTAATCAGGGGGACCCAGGTACACATGCTTCTGAACCTTCAAACTCTTCTGAATCTATTCACAATTCTACTCCTACAAAAGAGGGTGAAGGGAAGGGTTGGCCAAAACATCAGCCTCCCTAGCCACACCTTCGTCCATTCGCTCAAAATCCGACTCTAAAAGACCCCTTGTTGAGGACTTAGTACCTCTCAAGGCTAAAAAGAAAAGATCTTCAAAGAAATCTGTGTCAGCTTCTGGGGTTGATATTGCAACATCATCTCTTGAGATCCCCCAAGGTGCAGTAGAAGCTAAGGAACGTTCCAAAGCTGTCCCTGTCACCAAAGTTGACAAGCTGAAAACACCACGCCCATCTGCACTCTCCCAAAAGAGTGTAGACGAGTTAAAGGGAACACTCATTGCTACCCAACCCTCCAAACAGGGTGAAGGTATTGAAAGAAAGACCTTCTCCCAAGGTCATACTGTGTCAAAACCGAATTCACCATCATCAGCCTCCCAAAAGGTTGATGATATCATTAAAGGGGTAACAGAGGATCTAGCCCAGATCCAAAGTGAGTCAGAGTCAATACACATCATTTCTGAGGATGGTCAGCCTAAGGAGAGAAGTATCGAACGCATAGGTGACATTGCTTCTCCTCTCCAAGCTGATCAGACTCCTTCTATCTTACACTCTGAGTCTACACAGGCTGCCAATGCCCCTTCTATGTCACAAGGAGGGGTACAGGCCTCAATTCTCCCTAAGGATACTTTGGTGCAACAACACACCTCTGTTGAAGGGCAATCAAATGCACAAAACATTACACCTGCAGAGTCTGTGTCTGCATCTGTCCTTGGACAGAGGGATTCTGCAGGTTACTTGGCTGTCTTTAAGGCAGTCATGTCAGCCCCTTGTGCAGCAAAGGGAACCATTGATGGTCCTCTCGATGTCAATGAGAATATGATCACTATCTCCGGAAGTGATTCTTCATTCGATGATGAGTTTGCCCATCCATCCTCAAGGGATGCTCTGATGGAAGATGCCAGTGGAGGAGTTGATCAAAATTAAGATCAACATATTCCCACTGGCCCTCAGCCTGAATTAAACGTCAATCTTTCTCAGGCTGACCAACTCATCATCAATTCTGACAGATCCACTCATGAGACTCACTCTCATGAGCAAATGTTCCAAGACTCCTTAAACCTCCACCCCCTTCTAAATATGCCCAATGACCTTGAAATTAAGGATTGCAGGCTGCTCTTTCCAGAGTCAGTGGCTTTTAAGCCAACTGCAAGTTCTTCCCAAGCTGCCACTATCTCATTCTCAGATGTGGTGGGTCAGCTTACTGAGTTCATTTCAACCTCTAAGGTTGAGAGCTCAAAGCTGACCGAATGCTTGGAAAAGATCCAAAAGGATCAGGATTTGACGGATAAGAAGGTGGACAAGCTGAGTCATGATCAGACTGCATTGGAAGAAAATGTTAAGAAAGCAGTTGATGTGATGCAGCAGAACCAGAGCAAGCTGACAGAGTCTCTTGATAGTCTTACTAAGGCAGTCAATGAAGAAAATGAAAGAAACAAGAGTACTCTGGGTCAGATTGAGAATGCTGCAACCAAATTCAAAAGAGAAGTCACCATAGAACTTCGATCTTCAAACAAGTCACAAGCTGACTTCAAGAATGATCTGATTGAAGCTTCTAAGGGTGTTAAATCCAAGATCAAACTCCTCCATGAGGATTATGTTGAACTGAGAAGAGCCTGCTGTCTTACAAATATCAAAGTTGACTTGATCAACCAACAACTCAAAGGCCTCTATGCAACCCCAGTAAGCTCTTTCCCTGTTGATGATGACAAAAAGGGGGAGAAGAATGAAACTAAAAGAAAAAGGGATGCAATGAGTAAAGCTGAATTGGAGCTAGAAAGACAAAAACAAAAAGCTCAGGTTGACAAGGAGATAGAAGATTACTTTGAAAGATTGAAAGTAAGACAAGAAAAGGCCAAAACTGAGGAGGCACAAACTGATAGAAGACTGGTTGTGCATGATTCTAGAGTGGAAGGTGAGAAGGAAGATGTGGAAGAGATAAAAAGACCAGAATCTGAGTCTGGTGGTGAAACTGTTGGAAAATTGAATGTAGAAATTAAAAAGGAGAGTGATACAACCAAGGGGGAGATTGTCAATGAAATGGGAGATATAAGGAAGGATGTTGGTGTTGAAAAAGATATAAGGAAGGCTGCTGTAATTGAAAAAGAAAAGAATGTTGAAAAGAAAAGGAAGTTCTCCCAAGCTGACCCTGTACAAGTTGTGCCAACTCAAGCTGACCCAGCTCCCAAAATGCAAATTGATGAATCTTCATCTAGTGAAGACACAGCCACTCTGTCCCAGTTTATGATTAAGAAAAGAACAACTGAAGCTGGGTCAAGTGGTGTGAAGATCTTAACTAAGAAAGAAAAAGGGATGCAATGAGTAAAGCTGAATTGGAGCTAGAAAGACAAAAACAAAAAGCTCAGGTTGACAAGGAGATAGAAGATTACTTTGAAAGATTGAAAGTAAGACAAGAAAAGGCCAAAACTGAGGAGGCACAAACTGATAGAAGACTGGTTGTGCATGATTCTAGAGTGGAAGGTGAGAAGGAAGATGTGGAAGAGATAAAAAGACCAGAATCTGAGTCTGGTGGTGAAACTGTTGGAAAATTGAATGTAGAAATTAAAAAGGAGAGTGATACAACCAAGGGGGAGATTGTCAATGAAATGGGAGATATAAGGAAGGATGTTGGTGTTGAAAAAGATATAAGGAAGGCTGCTGTAATTGAAAAAGAAAAGAATGTTGAAAAGAAAAGGAAGTTCTCCCAAGCTGACCCTGTACAAGTTGTGCCAACTCAAGCTGACCCAGCTCCCAAAATGCAAATTGATGAATCTTCATCTAGTGAAGACACAGCCACTCTGTCCCAGTTTATGATTAAGAAAAGAACAACTGAAGCTGGGTCAAGTGGTGTGAAGATCTTAACTAAGAAAGAAAAGGATTGGGAGATTGCAACTGAAACTGCTCCACAGCTTGGGGTAACAGTTGAGATGGCATATAAAATGATCAAGGAGGACAGACTAGAAAGAGAAAGAATTGCTGCAACTAAGTCTGATTCTGAAATTGCCAAGGCTGTTCAAGAACAATTAAATAAGGAAGATGAAGAAGATCTTGCAGTCATTGGTTCCAAAAAGAAAGTTGTAGGCAAAGGAAAGGAAAAGAAGAAGATGGTGGTTCATTCTAAACCATCTCAGAAGGTTAAAGATGTGGTGCAAAGTGTGAAAGCCCATAATTGGTTTGATGCCTTGGAGAAAAGACAAGTCACTGAAAATATCCATTATAGAAGGCATCCAAAACCAATCCTCCAAGTTCTACTAAAAAGGCGAAAAGGAAAGAATATTCCCAGCATAAGGTTTACAAGGAAAGGTTATGAAACCAACTGGAAAACCCATGATCTTGACAAACTGCTTGATCTAGGATACACAGAGTGGGTGGAACTACATAATATCATTACTGGTATGTCTGGAGTTCACAAAGATACAGTCTTGGAAGCCATTGAGAATAAGTTAGCTGCTGTTGTAAAGTACAAGATTGATATCTCTGGCCTTCCAAGACCAATTGCATATGATATGGATTATGAAGATGAGTCAGCTGAGCCACTAAAGAAGAAAAGAAGAAGGTATGAAAGGATTGATGCTCCTGGAGGTGACCATTCAGTTTTTCTCCAAAACTTGTCTCCTACAGAGTTGCTAGCACAATTATCTTCTGGTGCAATTGACAAGATTCTTGATAATCTTAATCTGTCTCTACCTGCTGGTGTCAAAGATGCAAGATGTGGAAGAGATAAAAAGACCAGAATCTGAGTCTGGTGGTGAAACTGTTGGAAAATTGAATGTAGAAATTAAAAAGGAGAGTGATACAACCAAGGGGGAGATTGTCAATGAAATGGGAGATATAAGGAAGGATGTTGGTGTTGAAAAAGATATAAGGAAGGCTGCTGTAATTGAAAAAGAAAAGAATGTTGAAAAGAAAAGGAAGTTCTCCCAAGCTGACCCTGTACAAGTTGTGCCAACTCAAGCTGACCCAGCTCCCAAAATGCAAATTGATGAATCTTCATCTAGTGAAGACACAGCCACTCTGTCCCAGTTTATGATTAAGAAAAGAACAACTGAAGCTGGGTCAAGTGGTGTGAAGATCTTAACTAAGAAAGAAAAGGATTGGGAGATTGCAACTGAAACTGCTCCACAGCTTGGGGTAACAGTTGAGATGGCATATAAAATGATCAAGGAGGACAGACTAGAAAGAGAAAGAATTGCTGCAACTAAGTCTGATTCTGAAATTGCCAAGGCTGTTCAAGAACAATTAAATAAGGAAGATGAAGAAGATCTTGCAGTCATTGGTTCCAAAAAGAAAGTTGTAGGCAAAGGAAAGGAAAAGAAGAAGATGGTGGTTCATTCTAAACCATCTCAGAAGGTTAAAGATGTGGTGCAAAGTGTGAAAGCCCATAATTGGTTTGATGCCTTGGAGAAAAGACAAGTCACTGAAAATATCCATTATAGAAGGCATCCAAAACCAATCCTCCAAGTTCTACTAAAAAGGCGAAAAGGAAAGAATATTCCCAGCATAAGGTTTACAAGGAAAGGTTATGAAACCAACTGGAAAACCCATGATCTTGACAAACTGCTTGATCTAGGATACACAGAGTGGGTGGAACTACATAATATCATTACTGGTATGTCTGGAGTTCACAAAGATACAGTCTTGGAAGCCATTGAGAATAAGTTAGCTGCTGTTGTAAAGTACAAGATTGATATCTCTGGCCTTCCAAGACCAATTGCATATGATATGGATTATGAAGATGAGTCAGCTGAGCCACTAAAGAAGAAAAGAAGAAGGTATGAAAGGATTGATGCTCCTGGAGGTGACCATTCAGTTTTTCTCCAAAACTTGTCTCCTACAGAGTTGCTAGCACAATTATCTTCTGGTGCAATTGACAAGATTCTTGATAATCTTAATCTGTCTCTACCTGCTGGTGTCAAAGATGCAAGATGTGGGAAGTTCATAACTGAACCTGAGCATGGGATGTACTTTGTAGATGCTAGAGGAAATTTGGTGTTTCAAAGGACTGCTGAACTAAAACAGGTACCATCTATGCACCTATTTACCTTATACAGATTCTGCGGAAACTTTAATGAAGAAGGTAATGGGTATGAGCAGTTCCTTATAGATGAAGGGTTAGATAGGCAACTTGATGTGAGAGTTGCTCCATCATTTGAGGTTAAGCAAGAAGCAATTGAAATGCTTGGAGAATAGTGATGTAGATTGTAATATCTTTGATTTATTCTCTATATACACAAAGGCAGTTGTACAAATTTAGCTTCTTGGTTAAAATTTCACATCAGATTGAAAAGAACCCAAAAGATTCAAAGGGTCACAAGCTGTTAGTCATATTTTCATTTGATTCTTTGTAAGCTGATAGTTAGAAGTGTAGTTGGGTTTTGTCATCATCAAATAGGGGGAGATTGTTGAGTCCCAATGTTAATTGTAAATTTAATGATGACAAATCTGACCTATAAACACTTAGTAATATTTTGGTTCTTGTAATCTGATCTGGGTCAGACTAAGCTGACACAGCTTAAGATCTGTCTCTGACCCGGATCATGCTTCATACTTGTAATTGTAATATCTTATGGAAGCAAGTGTTATTCAAGCTGCATCAAATTGTATTAGCATTCAGTCCAAGTCGAAGAGGAGGATTGAAGATAGAAGACCAAGATGTTAGTGGAAGACAGCTTGGGATTAGCAGTCAGCTTAGAAACACTTAGGCAGATTGGTGCCTTGACAAGCGGCCCAATCTGTGTCTGACAATCAAGTGAAGATAACAACCTGGATTGAAGATAAGGACAAATGACGTGACTAGGAAGAATCCTAGGATCCAGGTTGGTGGTTGTTTACATATGCGTGTCCATACTCCTATTGGTAGATGAAGAATGTGCGTCAGTACGTGGGGGACCACAAGTACCATGAAAGGCACGATTGATTATTCCTTCATCAACCACTGAACGAATTACACGTAGCTGCAACGGACACCTAATGAATGAGCGTTTGTGCCTATAAAAACCTCATTCATGGATTGCATATGTGTGGCATTTTCCTGAGAATCATTCTTCACACTAGTTTCTCTGCTCTTACACACAGCTTAGTCTGTACGAGATCAGCTTGGGCTGATTCTCTTGAGCTGAAACTAATTGATTGTTGTTTGTCACTTCATAGGGTTGTTTAGATATATATAGGCTATCTTTATTCCGCAACAACCCTGTAATTCTTTGTATAGATTATTTCTTAATAAAGGATTACATTTGAAAATAACAATCTGTGTTCAAGAATGTTTTGATTTCTTTACTGCTTTACTGTTTTAATGATTCCTGCACTTTACTAACTTGCTTGATATTCATTATCTGAATCTTAAAACGTTTTGTGTTAAAAGTTTGTAAAGATTTTGGAAAGTTGTATTCACCCCCTCTACAACTGTTCTGTGTTCAATATACTTTGGTATATTGATACACCGTGGGACGTATCAGGTGTCTTGAGGTATATTCCACCATTGATGTTAAGAAAATTGATAGTGCTAAAAGTATTTTTGATGAGAACGTGATCTCCTTTCGATGTGGGGGTAAGACGAGATCTTTGTCTATTGCTGAGTTCGGTGTGGCTACAAGAATGTATAGTAGGGACTTGATAGAAAACAACCAGGCTTTTAAAAATTTGTTGCAATTTGCTTCTAGGACTGATATGGGGTTTGCCGAGGGTGATCAGCGGTCCTATTATACTCAGATTTCTTGGGGCCAAGTGTGGGATTCTACAAAAGGGGCGAATACCATTCAGTCGCCCATTTTGCGTTTGTTTCATAAGATGATTGTTTATTTCATTGTCCAGCGTTCAAATCAGCAGGACAAGATTTATTTGGAAGACTTATGGCTTTTGAGGTTGTTTCAGGAGGGCGGCCCTTACAAGACGGCTTGTGCTACTTATGTTGTAGCTAAGCATATGGGTACCCGTGGGATGCGGGATCAAAAATTGGTTTGTGCCATTTCATTACGAGAATGGTCAAGTTTTTTGGATGTGATGGTGAGAGGGCTAACACAACGTTTAACTTGAACTGGAAGCCCATGAAGGAATTTACATACAATGATTTGAAAAGGTTTGGATTGCTTAAGCCCCAAAAGCACAAGGATCTTTATGAGTTGATTGACTTTGGTGATGTCGCCTCTGAAGGCGAGGAGGGGGATGAAGGTAATGATGATGATGCAGAGATGGCAGAGGCACCCGAGCAGCCTCCTGTACAGCGTACTAAGCGTCGTGCCACTACTTCTGCTACTGCGGGGGCATCTTCTTCTGCTGCCCCCTCAGGTACTTGGGACTTTTCTTCGTTGGAAGCCACTGTGAATAACATGTGGAATTCCCAGCAGCAGTTCCAGACCAGGATGGATAGTGATTTTAGATGGGTGGGCTCAAGGATGAGCCGTGTTATGTTTGATCAGCAGCGCTATTAGCCGATGTGGGAGGCTCAGTATAGGGGTGAGGAGTTCCATCCACCTCAGCAGATTCCATATTACCGCCCTCCCAGTATTTTTATTCCAGAGCACAGGACTGGTGGTTTCTTTTACCCACCAGAGCGCCAGTACGAGCGGGCTCCTTCTCACGATCTCAGGGGATGGGGACTAGATCATCCTGTTAGTTTTGGTTCTTTTGCAGGTACACAGACTAGTGATGCGGGCGCTGGAGGATCAGGATCGGCAGGACCGACCTTTGCTGAGCAGGTAGTTGCATCGCTTTTTGATACACCAGGGCCTATGCCTGGTTATCCACCTTCCGGCTGATCAGTGATATGCTTTGAGGATGATGAGTGTCGTCTATTGGTTTTGTGATGGCTTGTATTATTACTTGTTTGAACAATTTCTATTTCCGTACTTTACTTTCTTTTTATTTGTTTGGTTTGTATCCACCCCACGGGGTGATGAGACATCGTATTTTCTTTTCTTTTCATTTTGTTTGAATAAGTAGGGAGAATGGTATGCATGCTTTATTATATCATTTTGCTCGTTAATCGTGTGTTCATGTTGAATAGCAAGTTTGTCATATGCATATGCTGGCAGTAAGTTCAGCGCAATATTCTTGTTGGCATGATTCAAGCATGGAACACCCGTCATACCCGGCAAGTTTTTCTTGTTCTTGATTTTGTCTTTTGTTTACTTTCCCCTATTTCCCATTGTTTGCCTTAGTTCATTGGACATTGAGGGCATTGTCCAACTCAAGTGTGTGTGTGGGGGGGTGGTAAATAGGAAAAAGTCGAGTATTTTAGAGTATTTTTAAACTTTTGCATGCTTGTCCTTGTAGTTAATTGCTTTTGTCACCTAATTATAGATATTAATGAGCAATTTGACTACACCTTTGGTACAAAGTTTAATTGGTGGAATGTGTTTTGACTGATTAATTAGGCAATCCCTTCTTGATTAATAATATGACTAGCACACTTATAGCACCAAAACACCAAATTTGTGAGATTAATGATTCACTTCTAGTTATGCTAGGTGTTTACGGGTTTGGATTTATTAGCCTTGTAAATTTGTCCCTCTCGTAGGCTTTTGGATTTATCCAAGAGTAAGGGTTCTACTTAGAACTTTGAACTATGATGTGCAAGTTTGAGGTTGGTTTTTCCATTTCCGGATTATTTCATTTGCTATGAGTGTGCCGGTGATTGCGTTGATTCTAGAACTTGTCCTGGTTGATCGTTCCGTGTTATTTATCAGAAGAGGCAAAATTAGGATAAAACCCTTTGTTCTTTGTATGTTCATCCCTTGTTTCGTAAAAATTTGTTATTTGCATGTTTTGTTAATGTGCTTAGTAGCTAACTACACTGGTTAGTGAACCACATGTTAAAACCTTTATGTTGCACTCACTTTTAGTACAAGAAACATTAGAAAACATGTTGTCATTAGCCTGTTCTTTGTTATTAAATCCACCCTAAATATTCACCTTTCCTAGCCATGCCGATAGTTGAAGTCCTGGTGGGTCATTGGTTGCCTATGCTAGTGGATGGTTTGGGGTTGTCCTTCTATGTCGGGTTGGGATATTCTCGGTTATTGAGAATAGATTGATTTCGTCATGATTGTTTGGATTAAGTTGGATCGTTCATTTGAGCATATGAGTACATGATTTGTCACTGTTTCATGATTATTTAGAGAATACCAATTAGTCAGAGTAAAAGTAGCTCACAAAAAAAAGGAATAAAAAGAATAAAAGATTTGAAAAACAGAAAAAGAAAAAAAAATATAAAAAAAAAATGAAAAAAGAGCTTGGGCTGTCAGTTGGTATTTCTCACTTTTTGTCAAATCATTTTTATTAGTTGGTTCATCAATAACACCAACAAAAGCTTCATTGTCTCTACAAATTATCGAGTTGAGTTGGTACATCTTTATAACCAACAAAAGGATTGTAATGCTATATTCTCCAGTTATCATATTCGGGTTGGCAAGTTCGGTTAAGCCAACATGGTTAGTTTTGGTTGATTGAGTTGTTGATTGTCATACACCACAATGGTGTCGGTTTTTGATCGTTCTATTGGGGGTATTGTCGGGACAACTTTTCTGATTTAGGACCGTTGGCAACTAATGACATGGGATTTAATGGATTAGACTATTATGTGAAAACTTTGTTAAATGTTGTGTTATTTCTTTCTAATACCTTTTGTTATCCCAAATTTCCATACCCTTTTAAATACCTTGTTGATTGTACACCAAACCGACATTAGGTTTAGAAAGGGGATGATGGGTGTTTTTGGTTGTTTGTTGGCGATTCCCTGAAGGTAGAGTTCGTGCCTCTTTACGCCAATCGTATGTATGTAATGTATAGCCGACTATGATCGTGCTATTGAATGAGTTTTAGATCTGATCGATCGTATTGTGTATATTGTGTTTCCGATCTGTTCGATCGTGTTTAGCATGCTCATGGAAGGATATTATCATATCCCGATATCCAAGGATGCTTTTGCCTAATCATTGTAGGCTGTGAGAAGCTTCGGAGAGTCACTGTCCCGCAACATATTGATATGTTGTTGATATGTGAGTATATTGTTGTAGGTTGCTGGAGCATCTCTTATAGAGAGAAGAGGACGTCCAGATCTGTGTGTGTGTTTTCTGGAGAGGAGGATAATGTGTTTTTAGGTTTAGACTCATCCATATATATAGGGATGGTAATCTTGAAGAATAAGTTTAGGGTTTAGGGAATATTCCTAATAATATGCCAAATCTTGATATTTAATATGGCCAGACGTGATAAGATCAAATCTCCTTAATTTAGGAGGAAGAGATTGAGATAATCTCTTCCATATTTAGATAAGGCTTACAGCGGGTACATACATATATATATATGGTTATATATATATATATATATATATATATTATACATAATACTACTTATGTTCACATGCGAATGTTCCATGAACCTTATATATATATATATATATAGTGAAAAGTTATTTTAAGAACCCAAAAAAAAATAGGAACCTTTAAGAACCCTTTTCCACCAATATAATTAAGGGTATTATGGTATTTTTCTAATCATGCATTAATTAATTGAAAATCAATTTCATAAATCCCACAATTGTCTATTTCAGTTACGTAAATTCAGTTTTGAGTGCCCATCTCCATCCAATTAGGATCAATACATGCCATCTATTCTAATCATTGGATTTGATTTTTTTTCCACATAATATAATGGAATTGCGATCAACAAATGATTCTAAAACATTTATCAAATATATATACAAATCATCTATTTTGGATAGGCGTGATATCCTGCCACTCATATGTATATTTATTTGCAACTTAACTCCATAAATATGCTTCGAACTTAATTTTATGCTTCTGATCCCATAAAGACTTATGTATATCATAGTTGCATACATATGTTTATCAAACTTATTTACAACTTTAAATGCATACATATGATCCCAACTCAATTGTACATATGTGATCAATATGCATACTTAGTCACAGAGAAATTGCATACATATGATACACACGATTATATGTGATCAACATTCATACGTATTCATATGATTATATGTGATCAACATGCACACTTATTCATATGATTATATGTGATCAACATGCTTATATGTGATCAACATGCATACTTAGTCACACACAAGTTGCATACATATGTTACACATGATTATATGTGATTATACAACAGTTGCATACATGTGCTCCTACCTAAATTGCATACACAATGCTACACATGAATATATATGCTTAATTTATATACACATATTCAGTTATTTTACCTAGAATTTTACAAAATATGCACCAAAAGGAAACCATAAACATAATCAATAACATTCCGAAACACCTGATCACGATAAGTTACATTAGGATTATCGAATCCCACATCCCAAAAAACTTAATATAACTAATTGAAAAGAATACTTCCTTGGATTACCAGTTCGTTAAATCTAACCAACTAAACCGGTAACCTATGCACATATATAATTCTATTTGCTTGTTTTTTTCTTCGTTGTTGCATACATGTTTGCTTCAGCGGTCATCTTCTCAAGGTGCAATTAGTATGCCCATCGGTTTACAACATCTTTGCAGTGTATATATTAAATATTATTTTGTTCCATTCACAAATAACCAACTAAAGAATTAACGTAATCCAAGAAAATTGTAAAACACCAACCTACGTCCATCTCCCCGAGCACGTATGCACCTAAACCTAGTTGGCGGTTTCAGAAATTATCAACACTCTTCGATATCTTGAATAGCCAAAAAAACATATAATTGTTCCTCTCCCTTATATTGGATCAACAATGCTATCGTCTCCATATTTTTTTTGATTTACATGCGTACCTCTTGAATATTAGATTTTATTTTTTGATCAATTTTTGGATATAATTGGATTACACCGATCTTTAGTGGCGGCTTTAGAGGAAGGCTGGTGAGAAGTGGTTTCTAATTATCTATATTTGTCGGTTAACTTTGTAATATTAACAAATCTTTGATTTTAATGTCAATAATTTCTCATGACGTTTATGCCCCTGAGCACATGTTATGCTCCTTTTTTTGTTAAATTTATTTACAATGTTGCCATTGTGATTATTGGCCGTAGATCACTAATATTCAATGGGTGAGATTTATTTAAGGGGTTCTCAAAGGTTTCTGCTTTTTTAGAGGTTCTCAAAATAACCTTTCCCTATATATATATATATGTGTGTGTGTGTGTGTGTGTGTATTTTAAAAGGGGATCTCCAAACAGGGGGGGAGATCTTCAGATCTAGAGGTTGTGCTAAGTCACATGGAGGCACATGACATGTATTGTTTGGGTACATCTCCCATCTTTAATAAATCTGGTTCGATGCACGTTATCATAATGATTTTGAGAAAGTGGATATGGGATCTGAAAGTTAGGGTCCCACGGATGGCGCCAAATGATTGTACACCAAACCGACATTAGGTTTAGAAAGGGGATGATGGGTGTTTTTGGTTGTTTGTTGGCGATTCCCCGAAGGTAGAGTTCGTGCCTCTTTACGCCAATCGTATGTATGTAATGTATAGCCGATTATGATCGTGCTATTGAATGAGTTTTAGATCTGATCGATCGTATTGTGTATATTGTGTTTCCGATCTGTTCGATCGTGTTTAGCATGCTCATGGAAGGATATTATCATATCCCTATATCCAAGGATGCTTTTGCCTAGTGAGGGGAGAGGAGTGAAAACCCGACTCAAGGCCTAGTAGATCTATTCCTGCTACCTTACAACCGGGAGGTTGAGTTGAAGAAGCTGTGACAGAACAAGCTGTGACAGAATCAGCAGCTATTGAACCCCGGAAGAAGGACTACTGGTAGTGGTTCGTCTTATCTTATTAGTAGCGGTCATTGGGCTTCTTCTTCTTTTCCTTCTTTCTCTTCTTTTTCTTCTCAAGGATCGAAGCTCAACTTGAAAGAAAAGGGTATAGCTTAAAGCTTTTACCAATCAAGGGTGGGAACTCATTCCATTGTAGGCTGTGAGAAGCTTCGGAGAGTCACTGTCCCTCAACATATTGATATGTTGTTGATACGTGAGTATGTTGTTGTAGGTTGCTGGAGCCTCTCTTATAGAGAGAAGAGGACGTCCAGATATGTGTGTGTGTTTTCTGGAGAGGAGGAGAATGTGTTTTAGGTTTAGACTCATCCATATATATAAGGATGGTAATCTTGAAGAATAAGTTTAGGGTTTAGGGAATATTCCTAATAATATGCCAAATCTTGATATTTAATATGGCCAGACGTGATAAGATCAAATCTCCTTAATTTAGGAGGAAGAGATTGAGATAATCTCTTCCATATTTAGATAAGGCTTACAGCGGGTACCTTCGTTGTAAAGTCCCAAACTCGATGGTTAACTCAGAAGTGTAAAATACAACAAGTCTAATAAGCACTAGAGTGGACTAGTATTACTTGAATATAAATGCAAGAATATAAACAAAGTAATACAAGACTAAAAGCAATAAATTAAAGGTGGAACACAATGTAATTTTTCAATTGTATTTTATTTATGATGTTAAATAAAATACAAGGTTGTGCGGAATCAAGATAATACAAGTATGTAAGTATCCTAACAACCTATGAATTACAAATGATCTATATTTGCCAAATAAACTCTTTGGATCGAGATACTTAAAGTTGTGAAGTATCCCTGTTTAAGATCGAGAGTATTTAGACAAATTCACCTTTAATGCTAAAAGTAATTTTAACGAAGAATATGACTTTGTATTTATAGGCAAACAAATTCACCAGTGAATTGTGCCGTACAAATATGGTTGCATGCATTTAATGAACCGACAAGATCATTAAATGCATTGGTTAAGGTACAAGGATAAAGTCACATCAATATGACAATAATCCTTTTAACCAACCACCTTTACACACGTAAGCACTTTGGTAAAGAACAAGTGGAATGTTCTTTGGCAAGTGTGTAAAGGCAAAAAGTCAATTCCTCGATATCAGTGTTCAGACTTGTAAGGTCTAGAACACTGACAATCCTCCAGTCGTAGATCTGGTAAGACTTCCAGTGGACTCCGCCATTTGTCAGTCTTCTTTATTCTGACTTCAGTCTTTGACTTCAGTCTTTGACTTCAGTGAGAACGTCTTCAGTAGAATAGATCTGGACTGGGGTGAAGTCCAGTGAGCTAATCTGGAGGATGTCTCCAGATTTCCTATACAAGTATTTGCTCACTGGTCTTCCATTATTTCTGAACAAATCTTTAGAGGGACTCCAGTTCCAAGTCTGGAGTAGGTCCAGTAAATATCATTTCTGGACAGATCTTCAGTAAGGCTCCAGTAGTCGAGTCTGGAGCGAGTCCAGTAAATCTGGACCTAACATTCGTCACGCAGGATCGGCTCTGTCACCAAGGTATCCGTCACGAAAGGTGACATACACCATCACTTGTTTAGCCCCAGAATTCATTGAAACCCTTGAAAGACCTCTTCTGATAGACGTTGTGGTGCTTGCACCATGGCGGTGAAGGAACGAACCTAGTACAAGCCTATGGTAAAAGATTATGCATCACGACTAGGCCTTGAGTGATTATTCAAATATTCAACCCCAAAAGTAAGTTAGTTGGAGTAGGATATATGAGATATCATTGATTCGATTCTTTTTTGCTTAGTCGTGTTATTGAGGCTTATGTATCAGTCAAGTATTGTCAAACATTCCAGTTTTCATTTAAGATTAAAACTGCCTAACCATTTCTTTTTATGTTCGATTATGGTTGAGCTTCTTTTTGATTACTGACATGTTGTTCCATGAATGTACCAAGGTAGTTTAAAGTTTTGAAGTTTGGAATTGCTTGAGGACAAGCAAAGCTTAAGTGTGGGGGATTTGATATGTCTTATTTTATACCCATTTCCCACGGATTAATTAGTTGTTTTTAAATGGTTTTCAAGTCGTTTTCGTATACATTTGGTGCGTTTATGGTATTTGTTAGTGTTTCAGGATATTAATAGGTACTTGAGCATAAATATGGAGAAAACGATGTTTCTGAGGTGAAATGAGTGCTTACGGATGATTTACGAGGCACGAAACTGAAGTTAGAAGCTGGTCAAAGCAAGTCAACGAAAGTCAACCAGGAACTGCGGCGCAGTGCTGGACTGCGCCGTAGTGAGCTAGGACTGCGACGCAGCGGGTTCTTATATTAGCCAGCATGTCGGTCAACAAAAGTCAAAGTCAGCGAAGGTCAAAGGCTCACTACGACGCAATGTGCAAACTGCGACGCAGTAGGAGTCGAGATTTTGGCATCTTTTTGGAAAACTATAAATAGATAGAAAAACATTCTTAAACCCTACCTTTTGTTTCCAGCCGTTTCTGAAGACCAATTTGGAGATATTTTCATCTATTGAATCATCTTTAAGGATTTCAACCACGATTGGATTAATTTCGTTATTCGATTTCATTCCTTTGTATTCGGTAACGATGAATTCTTCATATTTGATTTGTTATTCTTATTTTAATATGAGTGGCTAATCGCTTCATCATCCTTCTTGATGAAGTGAGACAATATGTAAGGATTGCACAATTTTATTAATTCAATGTTGATTTCATTTAACGTTATATCGTGATCTTAGCGTGTTTCTTCCTTATAATTTATCTTGATTCGGTTGGTGGTGTATGTGTGTCTTTAATGGTAATTATTGCTTACACATATATCATTTTGATTGTTTGGGTACAATCGGTAAATATAATTGTTGTCTTAATAACCAAAACCATTGTTTGATTAGGGAAGTTATAAAAGATGTCTTGGGGTACCGGTCTTTGTAATGAAACTAGTTTAAGCAAGAGAGTCAAATAATGTCATTAACTTGACGGGTACGGTAGATAATCATTCAATGATAATAGGAAGTAATGTGTTAACGGTTGGGTACAATCGGTAGATATAATTGTTATCTTAATAACCAAAACCATTGTTTGATTAGGGAAGTTATAAAAGATGTCTTGGGGTACCGGTCTTTGTAATGAAACTAGTTTAAGCAAGAGAGTCAAATAATGTCATTAACTTGACGGGTACGGTAGATAATCATTCAATGATAATAGGAAGTAATGTGTTAACGGTTGGGTACAATCGGTAGATATAATTGTTATCTTAATAACCAAAACCATTGTTTGATTAGGGAAGTTATAAAAGATGTCTTGGGGTACCGGTCTTTGTAATGAAACTAGTTTAAGCAAGAGAGTCAAATAATGTCATTAACTTGACGGGTACGGGGTTGGTGCTTTGTTTGAATCTCGGTTATTTAATCAACTTAAATTGAAATTGAACTTCATTTATGTGCAATCTGACCATGTTGTTGAGCGGATCCGATATGGATGAACTTTAAATATTATTGTTTATAATCAATTTTCTCTATCGTTTGAGGACGATCCCTGCCCCGGTAATACCGGATTTAATTATTCTTCTTTTACTTTAATTTGAGCAAAGTGACAATTCGGTCACAAAACCCCCTCATTTCTACTTGAACTACTTTATTTTAACAATTGCTTACTTAGTCCTTGTGATCAACCTCGGATTTACCAAGCTAACTATACTGCATACGAACGGGTTCACTGCGTGTGAGTGTGTTGTACTTAGTCGCTATGTGATTCGTGTTAATAAATTTTAAGACTCGATTTCACACATCAGAAGCTTGCACACTTTGTTGGGATATTTTGGATCGACAAAACCTTCTGGTTGTACCATATAAACTTCCTCGTCTAGATAACCATTCAAGAAAGCGGTTTTGACATCCATTTTCCATATCTCATAGTCATAGTACGCTGCTATGGCTAAGATAATCCTAATAGCTCTAATGTCCACTACGGGAGAGAAGGTTTCCTCATAGTCAACTCCATAGAGCTGAGTATAGCCTTTCGCCACGAGACAAGCTTTATAGGTGTGTACATTTCCATCTATGTCGGTCTTCTTCTTGAAGATCCATTTACACCCAACGGTTCTACCACTAGGTGGAAGATCAACCAAGCTCCAGACTTGATTATCTTTCATGGATTTCATTTCCACATTCGCAGCTTCAAGCCATTTGTCAGGTTCTGAATCTGATAATGCAGCTTTGAAATTAGGAGGTTCATTTAAGTCTCCTAATACGTGTTCTTCATATTCAATATTAAGATTCAATCTTTCACGAGCACGTATTGTCCTTGAGGACCTACGAATTGGAATCGCATCATCTTCAACTTGAGGTTCATCACTTTGAACATTCCCCCCCCCCAAGTTGATGATCGCTAGTATTTTTAGAAGGTGACACATCTTCCTCTTGAGTCTCATCAAGTTCGACAATCCTCCCACTATTTTCTTGAGTGATGAGATTCTTTTCAAAGAACTCGGCATATCTAGCAACTTTAACAGTGTTTACGGTAGGAAAGTAGAAGTAGTAACCCATCGTTTCCTTTGGGTATCCTACAAAGATGCACTTAACTGATCTAGGTTGAAGTTTGTCAGGCGTATCTCCACAAGCTTTTAGATAATCCTTAAACTCTTGGCTTAAGTATTCTCCACCTCGATCCGAATGAAGAATCTTGATGGTTTTACCGAGTTGATTTTCTACTTCATTTTTAAACTCTTTGAATGTTTCAAAGACTTCATGTTTATGTTTAAGCAAGTAAACATAACCATAACGACTGAAATCATCCGTAAAAGTGATGAAGTAGCTAGCACCTTTCCTTGACACATGTCTAAATGGGCCACATACATCGGTATGTATAAGTCCAAGTAGCTCTTTATCCCTCTCCGGTTTATGCGGAAAAGGTTTTCTTGTCATCTTGCCGGAAACACAAGACACGCATTTTTCAAATGATTCATCATTTGATTGTAAGATCCCTTCACGTTAAAGTCTTTCAATGCGTTTCTTGCCAACATGAGCAAGACGACAATGCCAAAGATAGTAGAGTCCAAGTTAGGCTTGACTCTTTTGCTAACATTATACATTGAATTATCATTTGAATCACAACCATGCATATCAATTTCATAAATACCATTACAAGCAATAGCATTAAAATAATGAACATTATTTCTAGAAACTGAAATACCATAATCATTAAAAACATTAATGAATCCGTTGTCTTTCAACAAAGAAACTGAAATTACACCTCTAGTAATAGATGGTGCATAGTGACAATTGTCTAACACAATAACTAAACCAGTAAGTAAAACTAAATGAAAGTCTTATTTCTTCTACAGCTGCCGGTAGACCATTGCCCACGAACAGTTGTAAAGCTCCTGGCTTCATTTTCCTTCTTCCTCTAATCCCCTGTAAAGTATTACAGATATGAGTTCCACAGCCAGTGTCATAAACCCATGAATTACGCTTAGAAAAGGAATATAATTCAATTGTGAAGATACCTGAAGAACTGGCTAAACCAGCTTGCTTCTTCTTCTCGTTCAACTCAGCTAGATACTTAGGATAATTCCTCTTCCAGTGTCCCACTTCAGCACAGTGATGACAAGCCTGGTCTTTAGCCGGATGCTCCTTTTTCGCTGGAGGGGTCTTTTTAGGTTTAGAGACTGAAGCACCTTGCTTTCCCTTACCAACGTTCTTGCCCTTAGCTTTTGGTTGTTTTCCTTTCTGAACCCTTCCCCCCTTGATCATAAGAACTTGGGGTGTATCAGATTTCTTTGGAAGGTTTTTCTCATACTCAATTAACATGACATGAAGTTCAGCTATGGTTTTGTTCATGCTGTGCATATTGTAATTGCGCACAAAACTCTCAAAATCCCTTGAAAGAGACTTAAGAATCATGCCAATAGCAATAGGCTGATGATACGCATAGTTTAACCTTTTCAAGTGCTCAAAGTATCTCTTCATCTTGAGTACATGAGGACTCACCAGTTTCCCATACTCGTGTTTCAAATCATGGAGTGACTCAACAAGTTCAAACAATTCAACTCCAGCTTGTTTTTCGTACATAGACTTGAGTTCTCTGATCATATCATACGGATTATACGTCTCGAATTGCTTTTGAAGCTCGGGAGTCATGCTGCCTAGCATTAAACAAGCAACCTCATTATGTCTATCGTACTGAGTATTGTATTTTGCCAACTGAGCTGTAGTAGCAGTTGCAGCATCAGGGATAGCGGGAATCTATTTTTCAAGGACATCGGTTTTCTCTTCAGCTCTTAGAACGATATTCAGCTGACGATACCAGTCATTGAAGTTGGTTCCAGAAAGTTTTTCTTTTTCTAGCATCGACCTGAAAGCCGATTGGTGTATGTTTTGTGAAGGATTTGTTGCCATCTACAAAACAGATTCAAGTTCAAGAATCAGTATTTTCGATAATAATCCTTAAGAAATATAATTACCCAATGTTAAATCATTTAACAATTAATTTCATTAAGGCTAGGATCCAATTGACATACCATCATTTCATCAGTTGATCTGCTAGAAATGACGTACTCAAAAGGTAAGTGACGATCAGTAATTGCATTACAAGTACAATTCCTAGATTTATGGGACTTACAACAACACTTATAGGGGTATTAAGTGTTTTGTAAACATGTTTTGTCCCATCTTATGCCACGGGTCAAGGTCTCACCGCTTAACTCGTTTTAAGTCGCCTAATTAAGAACTTGTAAATAGTCTACCACCGTCTCACAATGAATAGTAATTTACCTTGGAGTTACAATTCACCTATGTCTCACGTAGAGCAAAAAGCACTTGCAAGTGTTCTTAGCAAAGTGGGTGGCAAAGACTTAACTTTGATTGGGTAATGCAATTGATGTGAATCAAAAGTTTATGTATGAAGATTCATGCACATCTTCATAACATAATGTTTAATAAAATCATTTTTATTGTCTTAACAACACAAAAGAGCTCGGTAGCTCCATTTGAACGCACAAAGAAGCGCAGAAGCAAAGGTTTGCGATATACGCAATTAAAAACCCGCTCCTTTAGAAGGCTAGCGCACTCCGACTTATACATCTCTTAGAGTTTGTTCAAATGGGTGAGGCGGTGTATCTTTTGACTGTAAGACACCAATTTTACTAAAACAAAATCATATTTCGATATTTATTAGTCAAGTTTATTCTTTTCTTAAAACAATTTTGCATCACCATTTATAATAATAGCAAAATAATAAACTTACTAACTATTAACAATTAATCATGCAACGATTTATGGTGGGCAACCTAAATCATGGTCACTATGGTTAATGTACATGTTTAAGTGAAACGACACGACTTATTTTAATGAAAAACAAAGGAATTTTTTTTACCCGATATGCGCCGCATATTACCTCACAAAAATTCACAGAAAATACTCATGCGGATTACTGTGCGACGCATAAAATCAAAAACTTCAGATTTGCGCCGCATGGATCAAATATGCGGCGCATATTCATGTCTGACATGACCAAAACATCATTTTATCAATTTCATGACTTGCAAGCTTTCCATACTCAATCACAAGCTTAATACCGAAATATTTCTGAATTCAAACAAGTAGTCAACACCATTTTTAAACATGATTGAAGTATCCATTTGATCAAACATTTATATTATATCAAAACGGGTCAATTGCCCAAGTTGTTGACCATGACGCTACCGAACTTTAAAGAAATTACATAACCAAAATCTCGACACATATTTATACCAAAACTCGCTAAAAAGACAACGTACAAAAATTAGAAATTTCGGCATGACCTTTTCGTAAAATCTACATCAAAAACCTGTTATGTATAATGAGTTTTCAAAATACGTTTAATCAAGATCAATATATTACTACTATAAAACGACCCATTATAAATAACCAAAACCTCGAATCTAACACTTAACATCACAATAACTTTACAAAATGACATATCAAGTGTACCATGAGTCAATAGTTCAAAGGGGTCACTAAGGGTTCTATCACCAATACCATTTGATCGCAAATATGAAATGCTTCAAGCTTTACAATTCAACTTCAATCTTTATAGCACTTAACTTTGTTTCCACATCCGGGACAACCTATAAAAAGGGTAAACAACTAAAAAGGTAAGCAAAACTTAGTGAATAATCTTGCATACGTTTATACACACGAAGGAGGGCAACGTACAAAGGACTATCACATGTAGCCTATGGCACCGTCGTACCATATCTACATGCTCACCTTTGTACTTTAACGCATTACATGGATCCATATAAGCAAATGATTACAATTTCAATAAAAAATATCAATGCTCCACAAGAACTATATCTCAAATGTCCCACATGGACTATGGCCACTACTTAGGCCCGTAATCAAAGACGACCCCTACTTAGGCTCAACGCCAAATCAATTACCACACACGGAATCCACCATCATATGGTAATTGACCCAAGGCATATATAAAAGTATGCAAGAAAACTCACCTCCTCCGCGACAACCAAAATTATAAATCAAGAAGACCGCATGAACACAAAACATGTATGCTTCAACCTAGCAACAAATCACAAACGCATATAGGATCATCAATCACATACTAGACCGTCTAGCCATAATCACTAGCATTTCAACACCCAACCCATCATTTACAATCTTATATTATTCTTGGGTTGGTTCATCAAACACGTATCTCTTATATCATTTCCATTTGACCAAAACTTACTTTCGTACCAAAATCGTCATTTTCATATTTGACCAAGCAGACTTCAAACAAGCATAACTCAAGTTCTACTCACTCTTTTTACTTGATTCCAGTGGCCAAATTTAGATGACACATATATCTACATTTTATCTTTAGTGACCAGCATGTGAATTATCCTTCAAAGGTGACTTCTGGTCATTTTAAAAACCAACATTGTTGCTATTGACATTAACAAAACAGCTTTGACCTTACTGACTTCAAATGACCATAACTTGAGTTCTATACCATATTTTGACCTCATTCCAGTGGCCACTTCAAGTTAACACATTTAGGTACATTTTATCTTCAATGACCAACACAAGATTTGACCCGTATAAGTGTGTTACACTCGTTTTAAAAACTGGCACATAATCGTTTTTTGCTGAAAATTCAGAATGACCATACTGACTTCAAAAATTCATAACTAGAGTTCTACTCCACCTTTTTATCCCATTCCAGTGGCCACTTAAAGCTTACACAATAACCTACATTTACTTTTTAGTGATCAACAAGTGAAAATTCTGATACATTAGTGTTTTACACGTTGCAAGATGAGAGGCAGAATCTGTCCAAAATTATGTCCCACTAACACTCATCAAAATCATTAAAATTAAAATGGGAAATTACAAACAATCTTGCTTGGTCCTAATTTAGCCAACAACATAGAGTTTCAAAGCAAAAATACTCATTTACCCAAAACCCCCAATTTGAACCACTCAAGAACCCTAATTCTTAAAAAGGAAATCAAAACTAGGTTTAGGGAAATCTTACCTCGAAGGATAACAATTAAGATGAAAGAGTCACAAATTCCTTCTCATCCTTCTTGAATGTCTCGACCCACACACATAAACACTCACAATATTCCCAAATGAGTTCTTCAATTGAAAGCTAAAGTTATTATTATTATTCACTTAGAAGATTTGATTAATTTACCTAAATGATAGAAATTCTTGAATGAATCTTTTAGATGGAAGAAGAAAATGAGATTATGGATTGAGATGAAGGAATGAGTGTGAAGGATGAGTCAAAAGAAAAGGGATGGCTGGACATCCTTTCTACATGCCACGTTTTTAACTAAATTAAGTGGGTATAATACCCGCTATCCACTAAAGTTTCAACTAAATTAACCCCGTATTCAAAAATAAAATACTAGAAAACTATTTTAATGTCGAAACTATAATAAAAGTATATTTTCATTGGTCTTAAAATTTTAGGATGTTACATTAAGAATGGCTCCCCCTTCATAGAAGAGGACCACATACATCAAGTTACCTTGATTGCGTAAGCCTTTAAACATATACAAACATACAATTATCAAATAAACACATAGATGCTGACTGGAAATTTCCAGCAGCTTCACGACCAGATTTGACATAGTAAACGTCCGAATTGGACTTAGCTCAGAACTACAAAGTTGTAGCCCTATGAATCGTGCATCTACTGTCCAAAGGAGAGCTCCTAACTCATTACGGTTGATTTTATATGAATTTTTTAGTGAACAGGTGTCAAACAGAAAAAATCACACGAAAAATTCACATAGTCACACAATTATCAAATAATTAACCCTAATTATTGGACCATTAAACTAAGCAATACATATCAATATATCTAAGTAATAATCATAAAGAATTTTGCATAATTCCTTATGATTTTTACTTCTATTTAACAACATTAAATTAAAAAATACATAAAACATGCAATTTATCACATAAACATGTCAATTCATATAATCAAAACTTGCATAGAGGGTTTTAATTAACCATTAACATTGAATAGGTTGAATTAATAATAAAAACAAAACCCTAATTTTATTTTTATTAAAAATCGATTTTAATTAAAAAATAAATAAACAAAACTAATTTTAATTATTTAATTTTAATTAAAAAATAAATAAACAAAACTAATTTTAATTATTTAATTTTAATTATTTAATTTTAATTAATCAAACCAACCCTCAAACCCCCCTCAAGTTTTGAACTTTGTAACTAATATATCACATATTAGGCTCGTGATACCACTGTTAGATTCATAACTATTATCATAAACATATTCACGAGTACGCAGCGGAAAGAATCATATATGCAATATATAATAATTAACAAAGTATAGAAGTGAATATGTACCTTTTAGCTTAGCTTCCAATAAAATAATAATGAAGATTATTATTGATTAGGGTTTAAAGCAAAACCCCTCTACGATCGCACACTTGACACCCCTATGTATGTATGCTAGTACCCGATCACGAACTCACAACCCTTTGTGTTTTAACCCTTGTAGTCGAAAACCAAAAACCCAAAACCCTTTTGATTTGATTCCTACGGCCGAACCAAGAGAAGAGAGAGGAGAGAAATTAGTTAGGGTTTTCACAAATCTAATTGTCTTGAATGAATGAAAAACCCTTAACCCTTAACCCCTATATATAGGGATTAATTATAAGGGTTTTCTAACTTGGTGAACAAGTTTGAGGAGGATTAGGAAACCTCCTCCTAAACCGTCCCCCCCCCCCTTTTTGTATAATTAGGAAACACCTCTAATTCCTAATTTACACTTTAGTCCTTCTCTTTTAATTAATAAACATATATTTAACTTTAACGATCGTTTATTAATCATTTCGTGAACATATTAATTAATATATTACATTAACATATTAATTAATTACATAGAGTATACGTGTCATTTCGTGTGACCCCGTATGCTTAAATACTTTCCGGACATACGTTTATTTAACGTGATCACATTCCAACACTATCATCTTGCATTCTTGCGTATCTTTTCATCCTATTTCCATTAATTTCCACAAGATTGGGAATTATCTACCAACACTTGGAGATAAAGTATGTAGCTAATTTAGTGCTACAAAGTACACCATGTTTGTTTTACCTTAAAAAATATAACAAACTATAAATAATATGATATTATTTTGAAAAAATTCTAGTCCTTTTAAATTGTAAAATAAACACTCAATGATGTCTTTTATGTATTTTGGGTCCTAATATCTTGACCTAATATCTTGACGATATATGGGGAGGTTAAGATGTAGACAGTCGTACCTTTACCAAGGTAGAGAAACTGCTTCCAAGTTCTATACAAATGATAGGAAAAAACCTCTAACCTTTCATAGATGTAGTCCTTTTAAAATGTACCATCAATTATTCTCTCTGCTATCATCCACGATGTAATCCAATGGTCTAAGTTGATCTAACTTTACCTATAAAATTGGATCAACTTTAGAGGATCCTAATCCTAACTAACTTATCATATTTTATATGCTCTTCTTTATTTATTAATAACCTAAGTTATTTTATAATCATATTTTGAATGATTTTTTATTATTAAGAATTTCCGTTCATAAACAGAAATAGTTCAAAGATAAATTGATTATTAAATGTGTTAGTTAAGAACGTTGGAAAGTTTGACATATCGTTTAAAGAAAACTAGATGGGTGCCCGCGTGATGCGGCGGTGACAATACAGCTCAAAATGTCGTGACAATGATAATTTACAAACATGACACTGATTTCTGATGTTCGGATTTTTTTTTGTCACTTTTAAATAGTCAATATATGTGGTTTTAACCACCCCGATTTGACCAGAAGTCGAGCCGAAGTCGAGCCGAAGTAAACACGATCTCTTAGACCCTAATACAGATTTAACCAATCATGCCGTTAAAATGAAATTCAACTTGAATCATACATTAACTACCAGCAATTGGAAGTTATAAGATATCTTAAATGTATTTGTTAGATGTTAGAAGTTAAGAATAAATAATTTGTTCAAAGTGTTAAATGTTAGACCGATCACACAAATCTAGTTGAATTAAGGATTTACAAAGATGCTAAAAAGTTTTAAAAAACAATGATTCAAAAGATCAGTAAGAATCCATATTTGATGAAGGCATCAGGTCCTTGAAGTAACCTTGTTTTTGCTTTTTCTATCTCCCTTCAACCCTAACTAATGCTCAATAATTCACAGCATCCTCTAATCAGATATGTCTACAATAATGTCACAAGGACTATATTTATGTTGGATTTAGTTTTTTTTTTTTTTTTTTTTTTTTTTTTTTTTTTTTTTTTTTTTTTTTTTTTTTATTTTTTCATTCGTGTGTTATTTTTTTTTTTTTTTTTTTTTTTTTTTTTTATTTATGTTGGATCAATTAGTAATGTGATCCCTTAACTAACAAATAATGGCATGTATAGAAAGAAATATGCATCTCTATTTGGGAAAAGCAAGCCGTGACGCGTTGCTAGTTACTGATATCTGCGACCATTTGAACTTACTGTCTGCGGCCTCATGCTTGCCAGTTAGCCGATGATCATTGCCTTCTCCAAGCAAGGATCTGTTCCTTATGCTTCTTTTCGAGCTTTTCATTTGCTTTCTTTATCACCTCATAACCTCCAACACTTTTCATTGATTTTGTGTTGCATAAAAATATCCATTAGTTCAACTCTTGTCATTTATCACATAGATACAAAAATATTAAAATGTAATTGAATGACTCGATCTATGTGAACATACATGTATATGGCATAAACAATTAGATACATATTTAATATTGTATATCAAGTATTTACCTCGAGCCGCAGCACGGGTTGAACATATGGCGATGGTGCACCAATTACCTCGGTGGATGCAGGGACCGCTGGAGCGGGGTTAGGGACTGCAGAATGTGAGGCTGGATTGCAATCATTGACAACAGTAACAACAGACCCAGGAGTGGGAGAAACTGCATTGGATATTTTAAATTTAAATTCCATAATGAGTACTGAAAGTAAAAGCATGTGTTGTTTCATATTACGCCTCGAAGTAAGTAAGAAACATATTACGAAACATGGATTAACAGTACAGGAGAACCGGGGATTATAGCGTCGGTGCTAGGAGAAGGCGATTGAGAACCTGCGTTGACCATTAATGAGTTAATCCACTAAGGAGAATATAAAGACATAAACAACATGGTACGATAATAATCAATTTGGGGGGAAAAATGGTACGATAATAATCAATCCATCATGATGCGAACCTACTTGAGAAAAAAAACAATTTGAGATCCATTGTGATGAAAACGGTTTCAAAAAGTATCCATACATACAAAAAAAGGGTATTAAAAATTGACAGGAAGACAAAAAAGGTATCATTATAGACATACTTGCGGGGCAGCACAATCAGCATGGGTTGGATCCTAGAGGACAACTCCGAAACATTCCCAACTATCAGTTAGAACTTCAAAGAGAGGAGCATTGAGACATGTTTAAAATAAAGGAATAAAATCGGTAAACAACAGCTATTTTGGACAATATACAATTTACAGTTTGGTTTAAAAAAGAGAGGCATAGACGTTGGGCGACCCTAGACGATGGTCAGATCGCATTATGTTACTCTAAACAGTCTTGGTAAATAAGGCGAAGGAAGCAACTTTTTAAGCAAATAGGTAGTAAAAATACGAATGTGTTAAACACGTACAAATGATTAACTTCTATGTTGATCACCATAATCCATTACTTCCCGGGCTTTTTCTTTCTCAACATAAAGAGCTAGCTTTGTGCTGACGTTGATCAGTTTTAGACTACATTATCATAGAAGAGCGCCACACATTAAAATCATTTCAACACTTGTTGCTGATTTAAGAGGTGGTGAATTGAATAGTTTTGATAATTGACCAAAGTGGGTCTTGTCAAAAAGGATAGTTCAATGGCAGGCTAATACGGTTTGAGCCAACCTGCAAACTAAGATATATATCTATCATATCATATTATAATATAGAGATGAGTGATCAGTGTAGATACCACCACCAATTATGTCTCGTGCTTCCAATAACACCACTTAAGGTATACCAAAACCATCCGTTGCAACCAAAAGGCCTTTTGCCTAGCAATAATAACCTGAAATCGAAGAAAACGATATGATTTAGCCACAATACCATATTGTTGAAGTAATGTAAAGATTTTTTTCTGAGGAATTTCAACAAACACTTGGAATGCATTAGTACCTTCCATGATAAATTCAATAACATGTCTCTGCCAAAAGAAAAAGATTTAGCCAGTTAATTTCATCTTCTATTAAAAACTTAAAACATGTATGTATCCCTTTATGTGTATCAGAGAATTCAAACAACTCTCATGAATGAAAAGATATTCAAACACCGAAATATTTATGAAGATCGAATATTTCGTGAAATCAAAACACACCCAGAAATTGTTTATTTCGTTTTCTGGCGAGATGGTCAGCGTGATTTTCGCCGGCGATAATAAGCGGTTCTGGTGGCGGTGGATGGTGATGATTGTAGTCTGTTGGTGGCGACGAAGGTGATGATTGAAGTCTGTTTTGAGATATAGATGAACCCATAAATTATCCGGTGTAGTTGTCTGATTTGAGAGGATGGAGATGGAGATGACGGCCGGAAACCGGGGATGGAGATGTGACTGGATGAGAAATGTGGGGACGGCGGTGGGAGGAGATGTTGTATTTGTGAGAAAAGGGTTTCAACCATCTATGTGTTTTATGTGTATAGATTTGAGGGGTCTGAATTATTTAAGGGTAATATAGACCTTTCAAGTTCTGAATTACTCAGAGAAAAAAGTTCAGTTCTTTTTATAAAGTAGTATAGATACAGATATAAATATATTTAGTTACTATATTATGAAGGACTATATGGTAATTCAAACTTTTTACAAATTAAAAATTAAATGTAAATATAATATTATACATGCAAAGCTATAAACTCTTTATAAAAGATATATGTATTACAGATTTATGCGATTATGCAATTGCAAGAACCAACCAACAAATGAACTAAACATATTTTCATACATCTCGTTCTTGTAGGACTTGAACCAAGTCACCAACTCAATTAATGACTTTTCACTGTTGTCACTAATTTTCCTGTTGTCATCTTTCAGCTGGGTCGACTTAGAGTAATTGGGTCAACTGGCCCACCTAATTGAGTCTGGATCGTCCCAATGGAAGAGTAGCAATAGCAGGCTCCACTCAAATATTACTTAGCTAGACTAGAAAGTAGAAACCGTTTGGTGCAAAAAAAAATACGAGTATATTGATAGTACAACACTACAACCTTTTATCAAACCAACTGCGTACATCACCTTTATGAAACCAGGTACGATTGTTATTGTAATACATGTAGTACGTTACTACGTTAGATATAAGTAATGTGTCTATATACATGTAATCTAGACTAGAAAAATGTCACTACAAATAATGTTGCATTTATTCACACTTTTAGTTAGTGTGAACAAATTAAAAAATTTGTCACGCTTTTATGTGTGTAAAAATATGGAGAACTAAAAGTGTGTAGAAATTAATCTACACTATAAATTGTGGTATTATAAAAGTTCACACTTTTTAGTGTGAACTTTCATATTTAATTTGTCACACCACATTTGTCCACACTAACTAAATATGTGGCATGGACAAATGTGGTATTACAAATTAAATATGAAAGTTCACACTAAAAGGTGTGAACTTTTAGAATACCACAATTTTAAGTGTGGATTAATTTCACACACTTTTAGTTATTCATATTTTTACACACATAAAAGCGTGACAAATTTTTTAATTTATCCACACTAACTAAAAGTGTAAACAAATGCAATATTATTTGTAGTGTGTTTTTGCAAAGCCGGTATTATGACTATATTTGTCGATATGTCAATTAACAGAAATTGAAGAGATGATTTTTGTATTGATATTTTGATAATATTTGATTACAACTTATGCCTCTATTTATACTAGAAATAAACCCTAATTAGGTTACACATGACTATTGGGCTTGGGCCCTTGTTGGACCGATACATATTCTAACACTCCCCCTCAAGTTGAATATCGGGATTACCGAAATTCAACTTGCTTAGACACTTATGAAACATAGATGTTCCCACTGCTTTAGTTAGAATATCAGCCAGTTGGTCTTCAGACTTTACGAATGGTAACTTGATAATTCCACTTTCCAACTTTTCTTTTATGAAGTGACGATCAACCTCCACATGCTTGGTTCTATCATGTTGAACTGGATTCTCTGAGATTTGGATAGCAGCTTCATTATCACTCATGATTCGAATACTTTCTTTGGGGGCAAAACCTATTTCAGACACCAGCTTCTTTAACCACAAAGCTTCTGCTAGTCCTTTAGCTATACCTCTAAACTCAGCTTCAGCACTTGACAAGGAGACAACTTTCTGTTTTTTACTTTTCCATGTAACCAAATTACCACCTACCAACGAAAAATATCCTGAAGTAGATCTTCGATTACCTTTATCTCCTGCCCAATCTGCATCTGTATATAATTGAATTTTGAGGTGACCATTAGTCTTAAATAACACCCCATGACCTGAAGTTCCTTTGAGATACCTAATAATTCGCAGAACTGCATCCATATGATCTTCCTGAGGTTGATGCATAAATTGACTGACAACTCCAACAGCATATGCAATGTCTGGACGAGTGTGAGCCAAATAGATAAGTTTTCCTACCAACCTTTGATATCTTCCTTTATCAGTAGCTTTAGCATCTGTCTTCACAAACAACTTCTGATTGATGACCATGGGTGTATCTGCTGGCTTACAATCGACCATTCCTGTTTCTGCCAGAAGATCTAGTATATATTTCTTCTGACAAATAAAAATTCCTTGTTCAGATTTTGAAACTTCTATTCCAAGGAAATACTTCAGATCTCCCAAATCTTTCATTTCAAACTCTGCAAACAGAGCTGATTTTAGTTTATTAATCTCATTTTCATCATTCCCTGTTATAATCATGTCATCAACATAAATTATTAGACATGTCACAAGATTTCCTCTGTGGCGAAGAAACAATGTGTGATCTGAGTTGCTTTGTTGATATCCATATTTTTTCATAGCAAGAGTAAACCTTCCAAACCAAGCTCTGGGTGATTGTTTAAGCCCATACAAGGCCTTTTTCAATTTACAAACTTCCCCATTCTTAAAGCTGTGAGAAAATCCTGGAGGAGCTTCCATATACACTTCTTCTTGTAATTCTCCGTGCAAGAAGGCATTCTTCACATCAAATTGATGAAGGGGCCAACCTAGATTTGCTGCTATTGAGAAAAGAACTCTTATTGTATCTAGCTTTGCAACTGGAGAGAAGGTTTCTGAATAGTCAATGCCATAGGTTTGAGTATACCCTTTGGCAACAAGTCTTGCTTTGTACCTTTCTATGTCTCCATTTGGTTTATATTTGATGGTATATATCCACCTGCACCCTACTGGATCCTTTCCTTTTGGAAGAATACACTTCTCCCATGTATCATTCTTCATAAGAGCCTCCATTTCACTATCCATAGCATCCTTCCAATTTTTTAACTTCAAGGCATGCTCTACATCTGACGGGAGCTCTTCTGAATATAGTTTTGCTGCAAATGCTTTTGCTTCTTTGGAGAAAAAACCTTCTGCAATATTAGCTAAGTTGTCTACCGGATACTTAGTAGACCGAGAACTCTTTTCTGGAGAATATCGCTTTGCAGGAATTCCTCTGGTAGACCTTGGTGGGAGAACATATCTTTCTGGAGCACTCTCTGGAGCATTTTCTGGAACATTTTCTGGAGGAGTTACTTCTTCTATATTTTCTGACTCTCCATTAACATTTTCCTGCATTTCATTAGCTGGAATATCCATATCATTCAAAGTATGGCTTGGTTCAGAACTATTTACCTCGGATATCAGGTCTGGATATAGGTTGTCACTTTGAGAGGAGGACTGTAAATCTTTATCTGGAGTCTGAACCTCTGATGATGTAGTGTTCTGAACTTCTGATGAATATTGAAGCCAACTCAGTGTGTCACTTTGTTCCTCCCCCTGACCACTGAGTTCCTGAGAGTAGAAATACTTGGTTTCTAAAAAATCACAATTCATCGTAGTAAACATACGATGAGTTTTAGGATTGTAACATCTATACCCCTTTTGAGTAACCCCATATCCCACGAAGACACATTTTACAGCACACGGTTCGAGTTTATTACGATATGATTTTGGAATATGAACAAAAACTGTACATCCAAACACTTTAGGCTGCAAAGTAAGAACTGATGGAAGCTTATGAAACTCAGAAAGAACTTTCAAAGGTGTTTTCATATCGAGAATTTTTGTAGGAAGACGATTGATTAGGTAGGTAGCAGTAGCTAAAGCTTCGGGCCAAAAACTTTTTGGAACTAATGACTCAATAATAAGTGCTCTAGTCATCTCTAAAAGAAGCCTATTTTTTCTTTCAGCAACACCATTTTGTTCTGGGGTGTGAGGACAAGTGGTTTGATGGATTATTCCTTTGGATTGAAAAAACAGGTTCATTTGTGAATTCACATATTCTCCACCATTATCTGTTCTCATGATTTTGATAGATTTTTGAAATTGAGTTTGGACCATGTTATAGAAAGCAGTGAATCTATCATAAACTTCATCCTTATTTTTCAAAAAATAAATCCATGTCATTCGGGTGCAATCATCAACAAAAATCACAAAATATTTGAAATTCTGACCTCCAACAACCGGTGCAGGACCCCACACATCTGAATGGACCAATGAAAAAGGAGATTCAACTCTACTATTCCGAGGTTTAAAAGATTGCCTATGACTTTTTGCGAGAATGCAAGTTTCACAATCAATCTTTTTATTCAACGGAAAGAGTTTTGGAAATAAAAGATGCAAATAACTAACTGATGGATGTCCCAATCTTCTATGCCATAACCATGCTTCTCTTTCACTAGTTCCATGAGCAAGCATGACATTCCCACTTTCAGTAACCTCATCAACATAATACAGTCCTCCTTTCTCAGTGCCACGCCCAATAATCCTTCCCGTCCTGATATCCTGCAACAAACAGAAAGTTGGATGCATGAGAACTGAACAATTAAGTTCTTTTGTCACATGACTTATTGACAAAAGTTTGTGTGATAAGTCAGGAACATAAAGACAATTAGACAATTGAATGTCTGTGGAGAGTTTAATTGTTCCACCATTTTTTACATCCATTTTTCCTTTATTTGCGGCTTTAATATGAGTTTTCCCAGGTTTTGATGTTTTTATAAAATCCGATAACTCATAAGTCATTGTATCCGTTGCTCCGCAGTCAAATATCCAAGACCCATTTGGATCTGCACTTACACTTTGGGCCGTATATGCCGACCCATTTAACAGAGTTGGGCTTTTCTTTTTCTCATTATTAAGCCCATCACTTTCTGGTCCAACAACCTTTTTTGCTACATTAGAAAATCGATCAGGGGGCTTTGTGGTGTTTGATTTTGAAACAAATATATTATCACTATTTTTATATATATAAGAAGTGTGTGATAATTGATCTCTTTCCTTTTTTTCTTTCACCACCGAAAAACAACTTTCCCCCTCCTTATTCTCTTCTCCACCAGCCGCCGTTACCTCCATGAATCCACAACCAGATCTTTGGACATAATCACTGGTGCTTTCTTTATTAATGGAGATAGTATTGGTGGTAGGGTTTTTTTTCTTCATTAGTTTGACCGATTTGGTACTTCTATTTTTGCCATCGGTCCACGAATCAGAACCGACATCGAGACGGGAGCACTGTTTTTGCGTGTATCTTTCCATCCCATATTCATCCCACTTTAGGTGAGATTTTCCATCTGTGGTTTTGTTTGATCGATTTGACTGTTGTGGTTTTTTACCCCAGTCGCCGGAATAATATTCCATGGTGGCTTGGGTTTTTATGTTGTTAAGGATTAATATTTGTTTTTCAGATCTGCCGGAATTATTTTCCATGGTAGATCTGGAATTCACTTTAGGGCTGCCGGAATTATTTTCCATGCCGGCTCTGAGATTTGTTGTCGGGAATGTTGAGTGACATGGAACGGAATTAGTGTTTTTATTTATTTGTGATTGTTGGTTAGATTTGTATGGCAAGGAAAAAACTGAACCTCTGCCGCCGGCTGTGTTGGCCATGGTGGCTAGGATTCGGGTTTTGTGAGTATAACGAAAGCTTAGGTAGATGATGAGAACCGAATTAACGGCTCTGATACCATGTCAATTAACAGAAATTGAAGAGATGATTTTTGTATTGATATTTTGATAATATTTGATTACAACTTATGCCTCTATTTATACTAGAAATAAACCCTAATTAGGTTACACATGACTATTGGGCTTGGGCCCTTGTTGGACCGATACATATTCTAACAGATATGTGTCTGCTAGGCACAAGATTCGTGCTTGAAAAGTCATGAGAACGATAGATTTTATGTTTAAAAAAAAATAAATCCTCTAACACATAATTAAACCGTTATCCTTTGGTTTAGAGTATCGATCTATCATGTTGAAAGTCTTCATACAACTCATTTTAAAACCATTTATCCCGTCATATGTCTTTTTCTTTTCAACTAATATATCTTATCATTTAATTTTGTCATGTGTGGGATTATATCATATCATAGTATCGGACCATTATGAGTCGTTATATCATGCTTGGTATTTGATAAGTTAGATTATCCGTGTTGCGTCTTATTGGTTTTTTTTGTTATGTTGCCTACTCGTTTTACGTTACATGTTCCAAGTTCATTAAATGGTACAATATTAGTACAACAACAACAACAACAACGGTACCCAATCCCAGCCTATGCCGGGGTATGGGGGAGGTATGATGTAGACAGACCTTACCCCTACACAAAGGTAGAGAGGCTGCTTCCAGATCCACCGAGGTGGAAGGGACCTCCGGCCCGGGGTGAAAAAAAATAGGGTTAAATCCACCGGAGTGGAAGACTTAACCGGGAATAATCTCGATCTCAAACTCTCAATCTCAAACTCGATCTCAATCTCCAGAAACCAAACTCAGATTGGATCTGAAAGTTTGTTACCGTTAGAGGAGAAGAGAGAGCAGAGAGAGAGGAAGGAAGAGAGAGAGACGTGGTTTAATTACCTCATGTTTAGTTTTCATGTGTAGTGGACTAGTGGTTATTGACTCATGTCATTTGTTTGTTTATCCAATCATAGTCCAATAATTAAGATGTTATCTTATTTATTTTATATTAATATTTGTTTTACAATATAATCAATTAATTTCAGAAGAATAAATGTATGAAATACTAATCAACGGATGGTTTCAAAAAACATAGTTTACAACTTTCGTTTCAATAGATATTCGCGTTATAATAAATGCTCAATTTTCAATGCGAGAAAAAAAATGAGTTATAATGCATTTTTGTAACCTTACTACCTTAGTATATATATGTCAAATCAATGAGACAAAATCTATTGAAAAAAGAAGTGTACATAACTATATCTAAAAGACACATAACCAACTATAAGGCAACAGGAAAATGATTCCTTCAAGTTGTATTTAACTTGAGAGGTCAAGTTAAGAACATCTCAACTCTTGGATTTTCAAGGGTCAAGATTCAAATATCATCTTTGAATTTTGACCTTTGGATTTAATCTAGAGGTTGAGATCTCCCTAACATAACTAGTCATGTTAGAGAACTTGGGAGAATCCCCTCCCAAAGCGCCATAACTAACATATTTCCACATAATTAACATACAAATACACACATCGCATACTAACCAACATATTAATCACTCAATAAGCACATAATGCATGTAACACAGTAATGGATGTACATGGGGTAGAGGTGGGCATTGGATCGGAACCGGTGGAACCGGAACAAGAACCAGTTCCAGTCAACGTTGACTGGAACCGGTTCTTCAAGAACCGGAACCGGTTCTTGGTCAACGTTTGACCATGTTTTTCCGTTTTTTTTCGGTTCGGAACCGATTGGAACCGGTAAGGAACCGATTTTTGGATCCAAAAGTGGAACCGGTCCCGAACCGGCGGTTCTTGAGGAACCGGAACCGGTTCCTCCAATCGGTTCCAGTTCTTGGATAATCCGAACTGGTTCCTGAGGAACCGGTTTTTTTGCCCATGTCTAACATGGGGTAAAAAGATACAGAAAATGATGAAACATTGTTCACAATAAATTGTACAAAAATATTTGCTCACTCAATAGGCTAATTAATAATCTTTACATAAACATTTATCATACACAACAATATATGTATCATACGATTATACAATATATTAATGTGACACGCACATTTTTGTATGTATACCGTTTTGTATATGAATCACCTCTCTATCCAATAAATTCATGAAACTTATTATATATAGAGATAACAACAGGTCAGTCGGGTATAGGCCGGCTAAGTCACGATGTAGACTCACATAAGAGTGAACCGTGTTGACATAAAATGTGTTGAGACTTACAGTAAACAAGACGGTGGGAATTTAATAAAACATGAATGAAAAATGAATGAATCATGATCGAGGTGTACTTGCAGAATGACACTACAATATGCACGTCACTGTCCCCTTGAAGGGTCTTGAGTCACTTATTTTATCACTTCGACGACGACTTTTGGAGTGGCATTTGGGCAAAGACTTGATAAATATTCCTTACGTATGTAATGGTTCCAAAATATGTAATATGATATTTTAGAATTCTTAAAATAAAAGCAATATAAGCATTTAACTATTTGTCATAAAGATATAAAGGTAAAAGTAAACATACGGTTGTTTCATACCTAATTTTAGGTATGAAACTTTATATATATTAATTTTTTTTATATTTTTTTAAAAAATACAATTTGGGTCTTATCTATACTATATTATAAAGCAAATAGCCCCTGTCTAAATTTTAAGTTTCAACATTTACTTCCCCAAAATGACATTCCTATCTATTCTATATCTAATACTATCTTATAAAGCATTTTGCCCTCTTTTTTTTAAGATAAGATGATTTGAACTACCCAGAATACCACTATTCTTTATTCACTAATTTAAACATATCTACCTAATATACCTATAATAACCTTAAATCTCAACCACTCATTTTTTTCTCTCTCCTCAAATCTCAACCACTTATTTTTTTCTCTCTCATCCATAAATCATTTTATTCTTCTAATTCATTCAAAATCTTTTATCTCAAAAACCGTATATCGATAAATTATAAAAATTGTATGGGTGTTCTTAAAATTTCATGCTATTTCATTAAAGATGTCATTCGATATACTTTCGGCGAATTTTTAAATCCGAGGGCGGAGCCCGTACGGCTAAGGCATTTGGCTATCATACTCTATGACTTGACCTATCACCCCCACCATCTCACCGCCGCAACGCGCGGGTACTATCTCTCGTTTACCTAAAATAACTATAATACCCTTTCTCTCTCCTCAAATCTCAACCACTCATTTTTTTCTCTCTCCTCCATAAATCATTTTATTCTTCTAATTCATTCAAAATCTTTTATCTCAAAAACCGTATATCGATAAATTATAAAAACTATATGGGTGTTCTTAAAATTTCATGCTCTTTCATTAGAGATGTCATTCGATATACTTTCGGCGAATTTTTAAATCCGAGGGCGGAGCCCGTACGGCTAAGGCGGAGCCCGTCAGGTAGATCACCCCATCACCGCCACCGCCGCCACCGCCATTACATCATCACCCTGCCATCACCTCCATCACCGCCACAACGTGCGGGTACCTTTCTCTCGTATATTTAATGGAATAAAATATCATGTTATGATGGATTTCAATTCTAAAGTTAAGTATGAGATAATCTTATATTTAACTCCCAAATATCATATAATATACTTGAAGTTATCATTAAGGTTGTCTAATGATCAAATGATATTTTTTGAACAGAATAATATTATATAACTAGGTAGTCAACTAACAGGATAGTAGCTAGTGTCACAACCAATAAGAAAAACTACAAACACATAAATTGTCTAATGATCAAATGATTAGCCCGAGGTTCAATATTATTTGGTAATATATTCGAGTGATTAAAGAAGAAATCTAAAAACAAACATAGAATGTCTCGGTTAGGTAGAACTTTTTTTATGGATAATATGTATATTAATTGGTTTAACTAGTGTACTATAACTTAAGAATAAGATTTTAATACATTGTAAGATAAATGAAAAAATTAAAAGCGAGAAAACTCATGATATACATATCAAACATTTAATATATTAGATATATTTTTAGATTTATGTTTTAAGTCTATCAATCATTTTTGTATTATGAATAGTCATATATAAAAAAACTGAAAATTAATTAGATAATACATAGGCCCGTTTTTTTTAGTCATTAAGTGCTGAGTGTATTAAGTGGCTGAATGCATAAATAATGTCTGTATGTATTAAGTAAAATATAGGTAATTGACGGTTATTTTTGTTTATTAAGTAAAAAAAAAACATGAAATTTGACTGAATGATTAAGTTCTTAATTATTAAGTTTATTAAGTAAAAAAGAAACAATGCCATAATCATTTATACACAAACAAAATCTTCAAGAAGAAGTATACATATACATAATTTTCATACATACACTTCAATTATACTTGAAGACTTATATATATAATTTGCATAGAGTATATATTATTTTCATACATACCTAAATTTAAAAGTATTTTTTAGATTTAATTTTACTAGCTAATTAACCCGGGTTCAACCCGGGCATATTAATAAAAGCTTTATAAAAATGTATTTTCGCCACTGAAGTTGCGACAATCCAACGGTAATCATAACCTCGGAGTAATATACCTTATATTTCAAATAAATATAATTAGCTTCCTAACCCGCATAATATATCGATAATTTAAGAATATGCTATGACAAATTATTTAGATGATGGAAATTTAAAAGACCATGTATAAATTATTAGAGTTTTCATAAGAAAATAAAAACAAGTTAAAAAAACTAACATTATAAATAACAAAAAAAAAAAATAAATTTAAAAAAGAAAGTGTTTATGACATCATAAGTAAATTAACTAAAAAAAACTAAACTTTGAGAAAAAATTTAAAGGTGACAAATAAGCTAATTTTGTAAAATGTTGATGTCATAACAATCTTCTTTTATTTAATATAAAGATTGCTATCGAATTGTTGTAATAAGTTATTTTTCTGGCCTTTGGGACATATTAGACTTGGTAATTTGATGTAATTTTTCTTTTCTCATATATTTATATGAATTGAATAACCTCCCATTCCTTTTGAAAGAAACAAATACAAGAGCAAAATTGGAACAAAAAATGTTTTGGATGAAGTGATTTTGAGTTTTTGACTTTTGGATTAATTGAGGGTTGCGGGTTCGATTCGCCCTCTTCTCCTTCAACAGTATTAACATAAGACCATTTGTAAGGGCTAGGTGAAGATATGATGAAATGAGATGACATGGCAAGTGAAATAAGGTGAAAGCTTTAAGGGTGGTAGGTGATCACAGTCGATGAAGGTGAGCTCGGTGGAAAGGTTCACCGCCTGTTTCTTTTGTTTGTTTCTGTTAATTTTTCAGTTTTGTTTTTATGTTAAACATAAAGGTTGGAGAAGTGTAATGGGAGGGGGAAAAGCAAAGGAGAGAACAGATAATAAGTCTATCTGGTGGGTTGCATTTAATAACTATATTATATCCCATCAAGCCATTAATAATTTGATTTTATGTTTAATAATGGGAACGGCTATCTACACACATCAACTGTTTGAAGTAAACACTACCGAAACGGGCCGTTTTACGTTAAACGCCACGTACACCGCTCCGTTTTATATAAAACGGAGTGTATGACCGGTGTGTAGATAGTAAAATTGCAGATGGGAATTACACGTCATCTGACACAAATGTCAGAGGAAGGACAGGTGTCATTCCTCCGTTTTTGAGACCGTTTTACACAAAACGCTACGTATTAGGTGAACTTCCAAAACTGGCCATTTTACGTAAAACTGTGTATATGTCACTGCCGTTTGTAAGCAGAAACGGAGCATTTAACATAAACGGAGCAGTTTTCTTATGCTTAATGTAAATTTTTTAGAAATTTGTATAACACTTGCAATTACAATATAGACAGTCAATTTTATAGTTGAAATGTATATGTTTGAAAAAGAGACAAAGTTTATAGTTTATGAAATCAACTAACAATTGGTTGTATTTTTATGGAATTATGTTAATAGGCTTATGAAAAGATTGAAATATTGTGTATGGGTTTGAAAAGTAGACAAAGTTTATACTTTATGAAATCTAACTAACAATTGTTTGTATTATTATGGAATTATGTTACTAGGCTTATGAAAGATCGGAAGTTTGTGTATTGTATCTCGATAGCCGTCTATTCAATGCAACAAAAAACGAATTTGTGTCTACGTAATGTATTTAACCGTATGAACCTTACAAAATGACCAACACAAAAATTACATAACTTAAGAAAGTAGTCAAGTACACCAATCTTCTTAACACAAGTCCAACTACTTGAACTAGTTTTATCACCTGTTACTCAACCAGCATCGCATCTTCAGCCGTTAATCCTGGTCTGGGAGTTTTTTTGCCAAGTCTATTCCTTAAAACTCTTTCACTTGTAGGCCTTCTCTTTGCCATTGTCTTGACTCGACTTCTCTTCTTGGTTCCTTCATTCACAGGTTCGTATTTAGTTACATTGGATAGAAGGTATTCGAGATCGTTAAATTACATATACTTTTTGGCAGTGTTAACTACACGCATCGGTCATTATCCCTTGTAAGAATAAAACAAGTAGACTAAGCATGATATCTTTTTTTGTTAGTTTGTAGATTTTTTGTTACCTAGTTTATAAAAATATTGTAATACATGTTTTTTAATACTAACATGAAAAACACATTGTATCACGCATGACTAGAACATACAAATTTACCATCGATGCAACAAAAGGAAATTATCCGGAACAATAAAAGTATCAAAAAATATGGCGGAAACATACGTCAAATAGCTAGAGAAAATTGTACAAAATTTGGTTAACGTCAAATTGATCAAGGGGATTACCATCATACTGTGAGGAGCCAGTACCCGGAGTTACATCAAACTGGGAGCACTGACCAAGCGGCGTAAGAGCATTGAAGTCATCGAACCGGTGCGACTGATTAACAGTGGATTGATCAAACTGGCTGGAGGCATTAACCGGAGTAGTATCAAACTGGGAGGGCTGAAGCGGCGGAGGACCAGTGGAGTCATTGAACTAGGACGACTGAAGTGGCGGAGGACCAGTGGAGTCATTAAACTGGGAGGACTGATGAAGCGGCGGAGGACCAGTGGAGTGATCAGACCGGGTGGAGTCATTAACAGGAGCAGCATCAAACAGGGATTGACCAATGCAGTTGGTCTCCAAAATCGGGGTCTCTGGTGGAGGATTGGTGAATTTCTCGCCGCCAAAACCCGGGGGGTGGTTTCTTCTTCTTCACAGGCATCAGTTGGAGGAGGATCAGTCTGGGGAGCAACATGTTCTGGCGTTTTCGGACAAGCAGGAGTGCCATCAACGGGCCTGATTGTTCCGCAGAGCCATTTCATGAGGGCCTTCATATGATCTGTCTGCCTTGCCATTCCCCGGACCTGCTGCTCGAGACCGTCAAGGCGTGTCGAGATCTCATCCACCTTCTCTGTAGTCTCCTTAGGGAGGCGGACGACCTGATATGAGCGTTTTAGGCGATACTCTGGCTCCCGCTCCTCTTCCTCCTCACTGTGACCCCCCTCGTGCACTTAGTGAATCTCCACTTCCGGTAAAGGCGGCGGCAACACGATCTCCGTCAAGTCCGGTCCCTTCCACCTGTTTTTTTTTCCTGATTTGTCGTCAGAGTTGGACGGTTGTCTATGAGTTTAAGGATGCCCATCCCATACATGCTGTCCTGTTGTTCACCTTTGGGTACACCGCCGGGATCTTTAGTTCAGCGTACTTCTGATGCAGGTTCAACGATTGTGCGATCATGGTGATGATATGCCCGCATACAATCTTCCCGCAAGCCTTCCTGCAACAGATATGTATATTACTAATTAATATATAAAGATGTCATATATAATAAGGCATTGAAAATACTAAGAAGCGGGAAATGTACTTGGAGTAAAACCGGTGAAAGTAATGAGCAAGAACATGGGCCAGGTTGCAGGGTTTGCGCATCAGAAGACAGTACAACAGAAACAGGTCGATCACGGACATGTGCTCTCCGCCCTGGCTACGCCCGTTTATCGTCTTTGTGTTCAGGCGGTGGAAGTAGCGGAACAAAGGGTCCCTGTTTACACGTAAAAAACAATATCGGGCCAATGCATCATCATGTATATATGGCGTAGCAATGCATCGTCATATAAACTGGGACCAAAACAACTAGCCGTGTACAAACTGATTACAAACTTCAAACTAGACAAAAAATCCCAGCCAGTCCACCCGACACGTTCAACCCCTTCTTCTTTCGTTATTATTTTATTCCAAAAGGTCAATTAAGTTCATTTTCAGTCAACAAACAGCAAACTGGTACATTTTCGATATAACAACATTGCAAGACTCGACATAAAACATTATATAAAAGAATACTAAAATTCATAAAGATGAATATGAACATCGAGCGTTACCTGATCTGTGTCACCCGTTCCCTCTTGAAGGCCTTTTCATTAGAGGGAGCGATCGCCCGCCAAAAGTCGGACAACACGTCAATTGGGACATCCTTCAAGGAGATGTTGAACTGATTCCTCTCCTCATCCTTTTCTTTGTACAGACCAGCGGCTACCCCAAACCCCCACAGATCCATCTGGTACACCTCACCGAATAAACAGAACTCCACCTCATGTCGGGTGGGTTCTTGCTCCGGCACCTCAGGTCGGCCGCCTTGATCCTCCGGCTTTTTCTTCTCGTTGTACCTTTACCGAAAAATGATGTTATTAATCACTCGGCAAAAAAAATAGTATTCCATTAACCATTAGACGGTACCTGAACGTGGAGAGGAACTCTGAACACATCTCCCGATACGCAGGCAGCTCCTGCTGATACAAGCGAGACCACGGGGTGTTCTCTCCACCGAGAAAATGCATGGCCTTATCCTTTAAATTCAACTCTTAAAGTGTATCAAAACAAATCACACCACCGGGCGCCACCTCCACTCTCTTGATCCGGTCAAACCTTTCAGCCTTCCATGTATTGACTTTAAACTTTGTGTGCTTGTACTCAGCAAGCAGCTTGTCTTGGGCAGTCTTAGGCCATTTCGCCCTTGGCATTGATTTTCGTCGTCGTTTAGTGGGTCGGGCCTCTCCCCCTGTGTCGTCTGAGTCGTCATACGACTCGTCATGTTCTCCTTCAGGATTCGTATCCTCTTCCTCTTGATGTTCACTTGCCGCTGCGTTGACCTCCTCATATTGTGGGACCACGTTCTCCTGGGGGTTGATTTGGTTGGGGTTCTTGGGTGCCGCCATCTGCAAACAAAGAAAATATATACAATTAGGATCAAGTAAATACAAAGAAAATATATACAATTAGGATCAAGTAAATAATAAGCAGGCACGTAGCAGAATGACATCAAACTGTTACGTACAAAGTTAAAAAATTCATAATCCTTCCTGGGTTTGTAACAGCCAACTGGTTACACGAAATGATATCAGAGACACAATGGTTGTCAATGATATTGTGGGTAGGGTTATCAATCATCTTATTAGAACAAGTATTGTATGATTTTGTATGAAAAAAAGCAGGTATTGTGAATTATTGAAAGTAAAGGTAAAGGAGGAGATTGGGTACAAGAGTAAATGTGATCTGATATATTGGGACCAGGGGGCTCCGTTTTATGTAACCCTCCCCGTTTGTGACCATCCTGCCGTTTTACAACAGTATCTCCGTTTTCTTAATTTCCAGGGGGTAAAATGTACAAAATCATCACAATCCGTACACCAGTTAAATTTTGAAAAACTGGGGGTTTTACATGAGACGTGAGCAGTGTTAAAGGGCAAAAAAAAATTACTCAACCACCAATCCAATGAACCCTAGTTCCTTGCTAAACCTCGTTGAATCTATCACACGAATCAAAACGAACCAAATACATTTATGATTTATAAAAACATTTTTCGTATGTAAGTTAGAAATTGTGAACCGAATACCCATGAAACCCTAGTTCCTTGCTAAACCTCGTTGAATCTATCACACGAATCAAAACGAACCAAATACATTTATGATTTATAAAAACATTTTTCGTATGTAAGTTAGAAATTGTGAACCGAATACCCATGAAACCCTAGTTGACTTACATGATGAGATTGAATACAGATCGACACATACGAATATATATATATATATACAAAACTGTAAATGTAAATATATTTGTATATATATATATATACAACAAAGTAAATACAAATGAGTGAAAATGCATGCCAACCGTATATGGAGTGTTGAACGGATCTAAGAAGATACTTACCAAGAAAAGGAGATGGAGTACAACGACGGATAAGCAGAACAGCGGCGGTGGTGGGGGAGAACGGATCGCCGGCGGTGGTGATGGAAAAAGGATCTCAGGCGGTGGTTGGTTTCCGTACTATTAGGGTTACGGTTATTGTGATTGTGAGTGAAAAGTAAAATTGAGAAAGTGACATCAGGCAGTCGTTTTTTTCATTATATATACTTTTACATAAAACGTCCCGTTTTATGTAAAACGGATTTGTTTTAAATTTATTTATTTTTAAATAAAAAAAAATGTCATACACTTGTATTGTATAAGATAAAAATTCAAACTACACATATAGAAATACAATAAAAGTTTTATTACAAATACCAAATGTAATTTTCTAAATACAAACTTGAACATTACAAATGTAATACAGATTTTATTACGTGAACAGTGGTCAGCAACGCAAACCATAACTAGCCGCAAAAATCTACGTGCTGACGGCGTGTTCCCGGAGGTCGGTTGAGTTCTCGGATCCGTATGTACTCATCCATACGACGACGGTAGATTATTTCCCACTCACACGCTTCTGGTGTCCGCCAGTGTGCACAGTACATATTAACTGGCGGCACGGGGTAATCGCCTTCTAGTTTAACGTTGATGAAATGAGAGTTGCTGACTAGACAGACTGTGACGTACCGATGCGGGTAGTAGTTCCCTTCCGGATCTTGAGGGGGGGCATTCCGAAGGGGGAAAAAAGTTTCGCTACCAGTAGTCGTTAGAAAATGGACAACCGCATTAAACCTTTGCGCGATGATGAGTCCGGCGTATGGGAACATCATATACTTTTCCGGAGGTGCCCTCTGAAGTGGATTTTCCCAGTACAGCTGCGAACGCACAATATCAAAAGTTCCTGTCATTTGATAGTCAATACGATTCTTCCACCAGCCCGAATTGGGACCCTCCAACTCTTGTAGCATTTCTTGTCGAACATAAAAATGGTCCTTTTCTGTATATCCCAGACCCACAGCGACCGAAGCAAAACCGCAGTGGCCATTTCCAGGGACATCCGTTATGCGTGAGACGATGGTATCCACCTCTCGTAACGCAGAATGTCGATGACGTCCACCTCTGGATTCATCAAGGGGAACCCGGGGATGTCGCCCGGTCGTTGAGCGGTTGATCTACTACGATTGAAACCAGGGGACATTGTTGATTGGGACCTGACAGTTCCTGCGTAGCTATGTCTGCCTTGATTAGGTGTTCCTTGAGACCCTGTGTCCGAAGGTTGTAGCCAAGAGGCATCCGCTGCACTTTGTGTAACACCCCAACTAAGGCGGAACAATGAGATGTACAGAAACTCGAGTATTCAAAACAAAGGATAACAGATAAACATTCACCATAGCTTTATTTGATAAAAGAATTTACAAATGTACAAGCATGTGAACCAATCCCCAAGTACAATGCGTCCACCGTATTTGGATATTAAGTCCACGAGACAAATAACAAATACATGAAACGGTATACTACAATGATCAAGGCGGATTCCATTGACCATCACAAGGTTTGATCTTTGATTCCAAAGTGCAATGCAAATAATCATGATGCATATAATTCCTCAAAGCTTATGCTAAATCCTGAAAAGCATGAAGAAAAAGTGTCAACTACGAAAACGTAGTTGGTGAGTGCATAGGTTTTCATGTAATTCTCGTTACATATCCATTTCAATACTTAGAAAACATATTATTAAATATCAATATACCCAAACCACATGACCGAAAATTTCTCATATCGAACTATCAATTTTTCCAAATACCGTAATGTTATTTCAATGGTTGAGAATCCATGGTAACTATAAAGTTCTCATTCGTCAAATTCAACGTGAGAGAAAAATATATATATCGATTTATCAAACATCACACCAAAACCATTCGGTCATCAAGATTTCAATATCGCCAATTTCAACAACTTTCAAGATTTCATATAAGGTCCAATAGCCAAACCGTATGTTCAATCCATAATAACCAACCATAAATAATATCAATAACACTTGGCCAAAGGCATATTTTGATGAGATTTTCTTGAGCCACTACTAAGACCATTTTATGTCAAAATAATGATAATAATAATATGTCTCGAAGAGATAATAATAGAAGCACATGCTGTCAATCACGTGCAAAAATGATAATAAAGGGGTCATGCCATGGAGACGACCAATAATATATAAAGTAGATTAGAGCACCCCATGACCGACACCATTGAAGGCGGCCACGTAGGCGGCCAATCAACCTGTCGCCACTGATGTGAGTGAGGGGACGAATCCTAGTTGCGCAACCCTCTAACTACAGGCCTCAATGAGTTAATAGTAGTGTACAGGGGACCACCGTTTGACAGTACTCAAGCTCATCATATAACATATAACTCGTTGAACATACAATAACATTCCCATATAATCATCATTCGTTCAATATAGCATTTTCATAAAAGAAAGCCATTTTAATAAATCATGCTTTTCACCCCGTAAGTAAAACACATAAAAGAGTTTGAAAGAGGGCTATGACTCACCTTGATATGCCGAGCATTATATCTACTTATCCAAAATGGGTACTTCCCATCTATAGCTTCCTTGATCATATATTCCTTACGCTCCTCATTCGCATTTCAAAGCCAAGACCATTCCTACGTGAAACTAAGGCGAATAAGGTCCTATCTTAGGTTATCATATAGAAATGTCATGTTAAGTTATGTTATTCTTATTCATTATTGGATGTGTAACCGATTTTAATACGAGTTAGCATTTGTGATGTCAATTCATAGTTTGGTTAACGTAATTACTTATGTTTATTCCACCTAGTTATTCTTTTGTGTCACTTAGATTACGCTTATCCTTTAACTCACATATTTCTCGATATGTCTTATGATTATTCGGGTTTATGAAATTCGTTTATGTGTTATGGGTCATCACCAATTGAGCCTAAGTGTCATGGGCCTCTAAATGTTTTGGGCTCAAGTTAGTTGTTGGGCTTAACCTTATTTGGGCTATATGCTTAGTGGGTCAAGTGGGTTATTGATCCAAATGGGCCTACTGATTTATGATCCTTTTGGGTTCACTAATTGGGCCGGTTTAGCCTATTATGGCCTTTAGTCCATTCCTTAGCCCATTACACAAATTATTAGTTTACTTCACAATTTTCTGTTTTTATTTCACATTTTTATGAAAGGTTGGCTACTGTTTTGGGGTTAAACCGAATTATTTAAACCTTGGTGATTTTTATACAACAACCTATATGTGTATCCTATTTTTGTGAATTTTTGATGAAATTTTAGACAGTGTTTGCTATCCTTAAAAATTACCCAAACACAAACTGTCCCGAATGGGCACTGTTTGCGACATCAGAAGTTTTATAAAAGTTCTCGTTGTTTTGATTGTTAGAAAAATCCCATGATTTTATTTTAAGCTTAGGACACATTAAACTCAATCCTCACCAAGTGTAAGCCTATGGACCCTTTTATTTTTGTAGATAAAAATTCTCAAAGTTGATATAAACTTTAGACAAAAACCCAGCTTTGACCACTTTTGGTAGAAAAATCATAACTTTAGTTCGTGTTGGTATTTCTGAGTGGTTCCAGCTGGTGCTTTAAGTTAACTCATTTATCTACAACTTTTATTTTGATAATCAAACTCAAAAACATTAATGGATCATTGAAAAATTTATAGATAAAGATGTATTGAAATCGGTTTTAAGAGAACAACCTTAGATGGATCGAATATGGTGGTGATGGGGCAGATTTTTGAGACTTGTGACCACCAAATCGGCTTCATGCATGACTCTCAATGATAAATCAACAAGAAGGGTTATTATTACAATAGTTTAGATTAAATTTGAGTTCCATTTTGGCTTGCATGTGGCTCGAAATCAAGAAGGAAGAGGGCTGTTCGGACAGCCTCCTGGTCGTGAGTTTTGAGGCTGTTGGGGGCTGATTTCGCATCATCATCCATGCTCCAACCTTCATGGCTTTGCTCCTTACATTATAGAAATGATTACTTGTTTGTTTGATGATTTATTGTTGAGATTTGGGGGTGTTTTTGCCCCATTTTTCTGCCGAAAATGAGAAGAGGGGAAGAAGAAAGTTGAGAGCATTTGAGAGGTGTGTGTGTGAGATGTGTGTGTAAGAATGAAAGTTGTGAGCCTTCCCAAGGCTCTTGTCACGTGAAGGAGGAGAGGGAAGAGAGTTGGGAGTGAGCTTATTGGTGGAATGGAGTGGTGGGAAGGTGGTGATTGGTTTAGGGAAGTGGTGGGGGTGTAAGGGTTTGAATTTGTAGTGAAATGAAGTCTAGGTTCCTAATGTGGGTGGGATTTGAACAAGTTTTGTAGTAGTGGTTTGAATATGTAAGTTTTATTTATACAAGTATTAGGCTTGTAATTATATATGCATGCATGTATATAGATATGTGTTTGTGTTAAGTGCAAATATTAGTTCTTGCAAGATTTAGGTGTATATATTTATTGTATGCGTAACTTTTATATTTTTTTTATTTTTTTTTTAAGTACTTCATTATTATTTGAGTTGTTAGATTTTGATTGTTTAAATTACATTCTTATAAGGTTGTTATTACTCATTCTCTTTGAGATTGTCTTGGATAATTATAGTTTTTGTTTATGGCATTTCTAAGGCAACTGGCTTCCTTTTGGCATTCTATTGAACTAGAGGGCAAATAGCACTATGCCTTAATGCCTAGAAGGCAGATTCTCTTAATAATCCTCTAGAATTAAATGTCTAGATAAGTCCAAGTAAATTGTCCTAGTCGAAATTTGAGGGTTGTTACACTTTGGTTTTGTCGACTTGTGGTTGGACGGTCTCGTGTGTCTTCTTGTACCCTTGGAGCTTTCCTTGTTGATTTTGATGGGAACACCGCTGACAAAACCTTAGATACCATGCTTTTTTTCACTGCTGGTGATTTCTCTGAAAGAATTTCCTGGGTGGCCGCCCCCAACTGTTGCGCATAGTCAGTATCTTCTTGCTCAGTATCTTCTTGCACATCGAATGAAGGGGCAAAATCAAGCTTCCGCCAAAACACATCAACATTCTCGATTTTTATTGTCGTCCCTGTGGAAGGATGGATACAGTCATTTTATGCATACACTACAAAACAACCGAAATACGGCAAAATTATTCTTGTTACCTTGAATCATCATTTGTTCAAGCCGACATGCGCATGGTAACCCACAACTTGTGTAAAGTTGGCAACTACAGCTCTCGTTATTCTCCCGCAGCTTTTGTATACGCTTGCTCTCCTCTTCCATAAGGTCGAGAGCGGTAAGTGACACCTTTCGATACAGATCGACAAACATTTCCCTGCCATAACAGTTCCTTACGAGCCTGTGATGATCCATTACCTTTGTGAGACTGTTGCCGAACGTGTGTCTGATCGCTACGTACTGTGACATGACGACTTCGTCGACAAAATCGACGACACTTACCAACGAGTTGTTTGCGTTCTTAAGGAATTTTTTAAGGTTTGTATGCTGGCTTTCCACTCGGTTGGTGGTCCGTTGGTTGAAGTTTAAATGTTGGTCTGTCCATGCGGATACAAACATGTTTCTATACAGTCCTAACCAATTGTCATACACATAATCCCACACACCTGAAAGGAGAAATAAAAAAAAATTATATATATTATTTAAAAGCATATCACTTTTTATTATATATTAGGATGTATATAAACTTCAATATTAAGCATGTGTATAACTTACGGTCTCGCTCGAGTTTGTGGAGAAAGTTCATGAGCACACCCACGTTGTAGTCGATATAACGTCTCAGTGGTGGAATCACATAGGGTTTTCCAGTAGTGTTCGAATCTAGCCCAGTTATCCCTTTAAAAGATTTTTTGTGATATTTTGCTATATTCTCGGTTATGTGCCACCTACATAGACACTTGCTTGCATTGGGAAATGCGTCACTGACCGCGTTCATTAAAGCAAGATCCCTATCAGTAACGATTACGCGCGGTTCCATGCAACTATTCAGCATATCTCGAAGGCTATCAAGTACCCATTTGTAGTTGTCCCATCGTTCCTTCTGTACAAACGCGTGTGCAACGGATATCGACTTGCCGGTTGACGTAAGTCCAACTACTTGTACAAGAGGGAACCTATACTTGTTGGTCTAGTAAGTTGCGTCGATCAAAAGCATATGGGGGAATGCACGTCACATTTCGTACGACTTGGGATGAACAAAGAACAACATGTCCAACTCTTGTGTTTCGGGGTCCTCTCGTGTGTAGTATACGTACTCCTTCGTTCGAAGTACATTCTCCAACACCTGCATAGGGGTATCACCTATTTTTTTTCCCTTGCTTGATCTTGTCAGTGGTGTTGTTTATGTCTTTCCTAACGGCATAAGATCCGGGAAACAATTTCCGCACGGCTGACAATATTTTACGTGGTTCGAGACCATATTCGTGTAACGTCCCCACCATATTCACTTGATCCGGGGTCATCCTCCTCGCAAATGCGTGGGTCTCCATAAACCTTGTCGGGTCGTGATTATGTGTATCGTCTCTGACCTCCAGTCGCCATACACCGTCACATGCATTATATAGGCCTACCAGAAGGAACGGACAGTTTGTTTTTTAGGAACCGCCACGTCTTTTTGTGGCGATGCTCTTGTGCTTACCTCCCTGGGTGCATGCGATCTCCACCCTTATCACCCTGTCACTCCGACCTTTAGATGAACGTCGTGTCACCAGAACGTACCCATTCGCTAAGCCTACTTGGGTGACCCAACTAACCAACTCCTCCTTAGTCTCAAAAACCTGTCAATAATATTAACGATTCATAGGTTGCCAAAAAATTATTCAATTCTCATACGTTGAAAAAATTAACAACTTCACTACCTGGTTGGTTTGATACAAGCCTTGAGACGCACGTACGGGGTCTTCACTATGTGTGTTGTCCGGATTATAGGAAGATGGACCCTCAGGTGTTTGAAAATCAGCATCATTAACACCCGACCGTGACGGATATGACCCGTGTATATGCTCTGGCGGGGCATCAGCTACTCCCTCGGACTCACAGTCCGACTCTGAAGTAGAATTCCGATTTTGCCTAGCATAATATTTCGGGTGTGTTTCAGGGACTCCTTGATCCGAATAACTTTCAGCTTCTTGTGGTATGTTGCGGCCGACATTAGGTCCCTGTGTAAAACGCACCGTTATACTAAAAACGTAGCATATTCATAGCTAATTAGTATACGTATCGAATGTTATGGTATAAGATTTCAAACATAAGTTAAATGGTCTGCTAACATACTAATATGTTATGTTTTATATAAAACGGTAGCTATTAGTACATTATACATTTTATAATAAACTTAATTTTGTACGTATGTTATTATGTATAACTCCCTGATATAATTTGGTTTGTGCATTTACAGTTACGTTAATATATGTTGGCAATATTGTAGACAAATCTGTAAAGTGTAATATGCCACGTTTTATGTAATACGTGACCAACATTGAAAAACTTGAAGATATGGTCGAATATCTATAAATATGTACAAAGTTACTTGCCTGGTTAATATTAGGCGGCCATGGGCCCTCCTCTCCAAATAAATGGTCGTACAACCACGACATGTATATGGTCGTACAACCACGACATGTATAAATGGGACGTTTTATATAAAATGGAGAGTTTAAGATAATGTTAGACATTTTATACAAAACGCTGCCTTACCAGCACATGCTCATGGACATGGTGACTATAAAAAGACAAGTATGATGGTTTACTTTGCCATGGAAAAATCTTTCTTCCACAAAAAATGGCTGGAAAAATCCCTACACATAATCATACCGCAATAGTTACAATTATACAGTCACCTCGATTAGGCGCAAAGTTTTATAAAATCAGATAGAGTGACTCAACATCAAGAGGAGATTACAATTGGGGAAAATCGGACCCCAAGTTGTGGATTTCAATGTCCTCCGTCCACTTTTTAGTATAAGTTGGTTGATTCGTATTATCCACTGCATTCTCATGGTTTGATCCATTCACCATAAAGACTTGCAGATATTGTCGAGTCTATAACTGGTGCAGTTTATGTCGATACCAACTTATCTAAGGAGGACGATACATGGGAGGTAAATCATAAATCTGCAGTTTATGTCGATACCAACTTATCTAAGGAGGACGATACATGGGAGGTAAATCATAAATCTAGTATCGGTTTTGATAAAAAAAAATTACAATTTGTATAGTATTTTTGATGTTTTATTGAAAAAGTTTGGCACTCAAATCCCATATGCATCAATCAATACACTGCATATTACCTAAAATGGGGCGTTTTGTTGGCGGATTTTTCTAGGTGGCACAACATATGACAAATTGTATATAAATACAGTAGCACACTGATGTAGTTTTTAATGGCACTCCTTCAACCCTCTAATAACAAACTGTTAAGCATTTCTATAAGCCATAATTCATTATTTGAAAAATTAATAATAAAATAATTTTTTCTCTACAGATAGCATGACACAACATCAATTCAAGGCGCAAATCAATCTACTTCAACCAATTGTTGTACAAGTCAAAAGCAACTGGTTGAATGTACCTGATGGAATGGTGGAGAGCAAACATACGGTTCTTCTATTTATGGGCAAAGAGTAAAGATAGGTTAGAGGAATGAAGGAACGCGTATAAGAGGGTTGATAAAAACGTGCTCGATTCAATTTCCTTGTTTTGGTTTATTGCAATCTATAATATTTGTACGAAAAAATGCATTTTATTTACAAAATTCTATTTTTGTACCAACTTTAGTTTCTGATTGTATTCATGTGTTTATTCAATATAGTATTCAACTTTAGACGTTATATACAAAACGGTACCACTGATAACCACTAAACGGGGCGTTCAGATAGTTTATTGAATAAAATGTGTCAGTTCAAAGCTTGATGATATCTGAAAATTTGTCGTATATGTTCAATGTTTAACATAAAACGTAGCATGTGTGGTCCTTTAAATAAACTGTCCAAAAGGTCACAGCCTCTACAGTGAAAGTCACGGGGCAAAGTAGAGGTCACATGCGTTCTATAAAGTGAGAATATACATCAAATAAGTGTTGCCATTTTATCAAAGTCTTACACAAAACGGTGATTCGTTTATTCCATTTTATTAAAAAAAAATAATTTTAATGTAAAAAAGTATATAAGAGTTAGACCAACTTTATAAAAATGCTACGCCATTATCCCACACTATACGAAACGTCCCATTTTATATAATTCGGAGCATGTGCAATTCATAACAAATATTATAGAACACTGTGGTGGGTGCTGTTATCTAGGTGGTGCAGAGAATCTTGTGACTTTTAGTTGGACAATGAAACCTACGTCTTGTATAAAACGGAAAGTATATGTGACGAAGAAGTTGAAAGTGGCCGACAATATACAGCTTTTGAGAGAGAATCACGACAAATAAGTATGTAAATATTTGAAAAGCATGTTATCCGTTTTACATAAAACGGATATATGCATTATTCCTATAAATAGATAGTTTATTCAGTTGTGGACCAATCACACAAATGTACATTACCACACCCACTGTCTATGAAGGTGTTCGTATCCCCACAAAGTGAATTTTTTCCATTATATCTCACAAAGTCGTGGTGCCATTTTGAAGCTATATATGGTACTAATAAAAGAACTTCCATAATACATTCAGACAGCGTGACTCAACATCATTCCCGTTAAAAGTGCATTTGCCAGCCAAATGCTTACATCCGGTGGAGGTAGAAGGCGACGAAGAGGCGACTACAAATGCGCAACTTCCACCTTTTGACGGGAATACCCGGCCATACTTTCATGGAAAGGCACATCACCGTGCCATATCCACTTGTACGGCCTATCCTTTAATTAATTAAAAAATTATTTGTGTAATTTGATTTACAAAATTCTATTTTTGTACCAACTTTAGTTTCTGATTGTATTCATGTGTTTATTCAATATAGTATTCAACTTTAGACGTTATATACAAAACGGTACCACTGATAACCACTAAACGGGGCGTTCAGATAGTTTATTGAATAAAATGTGTCAGTTCAAAGCTTGATGATATCTGAAAATTTGTCGTATATGTTCAATGTTTAACATAAAACGTAGCATGTGTGGTCCTTTAAATAAACTGTCCAAAAGGTCACAGCCTCTACAGTGAAAGTCACGGGGCAAAGTAGAGGTCACATGCGTTCTATAAAGTGAGAATATACATCAAATAAGTGTTGCCATTTTATCAAAGTCTTACACAAAACGGTGATTCGTTTATTCCATTTTATTAAAAAAAAATAATTTTAATGTAAAAAAGTATATAAGAGTTAGACCAACTTTATAAAAATGCTACGCCATTATCCCACACTATACGAAACGTCCCATTTTATATAATTCGGAGCATGTGCAATTCATAACAAATATTATAGAACACTGTGGTGGGTGCTGTTATCTAGGTGGTGCAGAGAATCTTGTGACTTTTAGTTGGACAATGAAACCTACGTCTTGTATAAAACGGAAAGTATATGTGACGAAGAAGTTGAAAGTGGCCGACAATATACAGCTTTTGAGAGAGAATCACGACAATACCTATGTAAATTATTGACGAATACTTATATATTTGACAACCACATACTACGTTTTACATAAAACGGATTGTGCATTCTCCCTATAGGTAGATTTTTTATTCTGTAGTGGAACATTCACACAAAGTCACAAACTTACATTACTACACACACTATCTATGAAAGCGGCTGTATCCCCACAAAGTGAAATTTTTCCATTCTATTTCACAAAGTCGTGTTACCATTTTTATGGTATACATGGTAGTACTAAAAGAACTTCATTCCAAAACACATTCAGACAGCATGACTCAACATCATTCCCGTTTACAAAAGAGCATAGTGTAGCTCTTATGTTTCAAGGCAATTGTGTTTCGAAATGCGCAACAGTTGGTTTAAATTCACACACCGTCTTGAAACACCGTATTGATCATTCCCAAACATTTTAGTGAACCTCTTGTGTTTCACGGATACATTGCGATTCGAAGTGCACAACTACAACCTTCTAGCGGGAGCAAAGAAGGATGCCCAGTTGGTTTTTTGGGGTCTAATCGTACCACGACAATTGCGGGGAAGACAAATGCCCGCAACACGACAATGTGTTTGTTTTAATTAAGTAATGTATTTGTTTTAATTATGTAATGTGTTTTAATTATGTAATGTTTTTTTTATAATAAAATGTTTCTATTTTTAATAACTTGGTTTTTGTTAAAAGCTGAATGTTTGTCAATGCATTTGTCGTTAACTAGAAAGGTATTATTTAAAACGGAGCGTTTTATGTACACAAGTTAGTGGGTGACAGTCTGACACGCACAGAGTTGCATGCATGGATATAATGTGTCGGATAAGATCTGCATGATTCTCATCAATTTTGTCGTTTACAAGCTACGTTTTATGTGAAACGTTGCATTTTGGTGTCCTCCAAGAAAATGGGTGAAACACTAATTGGATAGATTATATGTCAGATATTATCCACAAGTGTTGTCCCTATATTATCCACAAGTGTTGTCCCTATATTTGCCGTTTACCATTAACGTTTAACATAAAACGTGGCTTATTCGAGTCCTCCGAATAAAGTGAGTAAGTGACCAGGATAGTGGATGTCATGACTAAATGGGGTTTATTATGTTGCGTTTTAGGTTATACGGGGCGTTGTATTCGCACTAAACTGCATCTCATGTAAAACGGGGTTTATATCATGACTATAAATACTTACCTTCTAATCAGAAAATTTCCATTGCCAAAAGTTGTATCCACCCAAAATGTCAAAAAAAAACATTATCTTCATATTCCCCATCCATATTATGAACCATTCGACAAGTAGCGTTGTATTCAGACAGCGTGACTCAACATCATTTGTATACCCTAAGATTTTGCCCAAAATCGAAGACAATGAACGCACAAGCTCCAATATATCGGTAACAAAGCCGATAACGAAGATGGCAGTAGCTTACTACTAATAAACATACGTAAGTAATACTGTTGTCTTTGTATCAAAGAAGGCGTGCATACACCGAGATGGAACATACCTCTTCTTGATGTCGGGCTGAATCACATGTCTTTTTTCCGTTATATTTATAATGGTTTTTATGTTTACACACTTTGTTATCAACCACCGTTACAAGGCGGTACATGATATATTTAAATGTGTCAATCAAATATATAGTTGTATGTTTTTGTGTTTGAACTATTTATAATGGTGTATTTTCGTATGAAAGGTCTTTTTGGATGTAGATGTAACCAATTCTTTATAATCATTTTGATATATTTCCCGTATTAGTTAATAGTCATAGTACACATTATTTTTCATATATCATATATGTACGAAAATTGTAACGTAAAAAAATATATATATCAAATTTTGTAACGTAAATGACAGTATTCTATCAATAAAACAGAAACATTAGAGCAAATATATGTAAGAAAATTTTTGTCGATCCTATAAAACGGACCGTTTGGTACATAACTTAGTATGTGGCACACGGACAATCACATGCATCGATATACTGTATCATACAAGACCTGCATGTGTATACGATAATTTGTGAGGACGTTTTATATAAAACGGTGTGTATTTGTGAGGACGTTTTATATAAAACGGTGTGTATTTGTGAGGAAGAAGCTGAAAGTGGCCGACAAGATACAGATGTTGAGAGAGCACCACGACAATAAGTATGTAAATATTTGAAAATCACATGCTCCGTTTTATATAAAACGGATGTATGCATTCTCCCTATAAATAGATTGTTTATTATGTTGTCGACCAATCACACAAATGTACATTACCACACCCACTGTCTACGAAGGTGTTTGTATCCCCACAAAGTGCATTTTTTCCATTAAATCTCACAAAGTCGTGGTGCCATTTTGAAGCTATAGATGGTAGTAATAAAAGAACTTCCATAATAGCTTCAGACAGCGTGACTCAACATCATTCACGTTAAAAGTGCATTTGCCAGCCAGATGCATACATCCGGTCAAGGCAGTAGGCGGCGAAGAGGCGGCTACAAACGCGCAACTTCTACCTTTTGAAGAGAATACCCGGCCATACTTTCATGGAAAGGCACATCACCGTGCCATATCCACTTGTTGGGCCGGGAAAGACTCCCTTTGAAGGTTCAAAGGAGGACCGGGAGGCTATCCTTTAATTAATGAAAATTTTATTTGTTTAATTGGATTTACAAAATTGTTGTTTTGTACCAACTTTAGTTTCTGATTGTATTCATGTGTTTCTTCAATATAGTATTCAACTTTACACGTTTATACAAAACGGTACCACTGATAACCACTAAACGGGACGTTCAGATAGTTTCTTGGATAAAATGTGTCAGTTCAAAGGTTGATGATATCTGATATCTGAAAATTTGTCGTATATGTTCAATGTTTTACATAAAACGTAGCATGTGTGGTCCTTTAAAGAAACTGTCCAAAAGGTCACAGCCTCTACAGTGAAAGTCAAAGGCCAGAGTCGAGGTCACATGCGTTCTATATAGTGACAATATACATATAATTAATATTGTCATTTTATCCAAGTCTTACACCAATCGATGATTGGTTTATTCCATATTTTAAAAAAATAAAACTATTTGAATGTATAAAAGTATTCAAGAATTAGACCAACTTTATAAAAATGCTACTCCATTATTCCACACTATACAAAAACTTCCCATTTTATACAATACGGAGCATGTGCAATTAATAACAAATATTATAGCATAGCGTACATCAAAAGTAAGTCTCCCTTCAATCATTTACTGAACGAAACTACGAAAGTGATACGTTGTAAAATAGTTGTGATATGTTTATATCTATATATTTATACTACTTCATAATATATTAATTCTTGTAACAAACGAGAAATACCTCATTTGTTTTTTAATTCTAAACCAACTTGGTTGATAAATTATAGGCATTACGTCATAGAATTAAGATATTTGAAGGTTAATGTCTTGTTGCTTAGTTACTAAAATACAAACATTAGTGACTCGAATTATGATTGAATTGTAGCTACTTAATTGTTACAATTACATTAATGTTAATTATAATTAGCTAACGGGTCATGTTCAACACATCAATACAAAGTACAAATCTTGAGTTAAACCATGTTAGGTTGGATTAATTTATGTTTTTAAATATCAAGTCTATGAACTAAAGAGAGTCAAACTTAAATGTCATACGTGACAATCGTATAAAATAATTATATGTTATAAACCTTTTGTTCTAACTTACAAATTTAAAGATCAGGGATTTATAGAATTCACCACTATATTTGTTTAAAAACAAGAACAAACTAATATGATATATTTCAAATTAACCAACCTAACATGGTTCACATATAATAAAAACTTTTCTATGACAACAGAAGTTTATTTGTTATACATCAAAAAAATAGTAGTACACCGACTAGAGATTCATAAATGATCAGGATTAAAAAACCTACAACAATTATAAATCAACTACTTATCCATAACAATATAAGTTTTACTAAATTGCACAGTATACAGTTGATATGTATATTTATCATAAATGACCAATAATTGTTATAGATTTCACTATTAACGGCATTATGGGGAAAAAATACATATTCACTACCAGGTTGGATCATTTCATTTCATTTCATTGTTTCGATAACCATAATGACCACCTCAAAGCTTATAGCCTTGTAAGATACCTTTCTACCTTAAATCCTTAATCTCACATTTAGGTACCGAATCCATTCTAACACTTCCACATGAGAATCAGAAAGGATATGATTTTTACTTGGATCCAACTCGGTAACGTCTCCCTTAGACCATCCCCATCGGCCTTAAAATGGATTGGTCGGTCGGCATAAAGTGAATTAAAAATACATTTAAATGCTTTCATGTGACCGACTTAGTCGGCGAACCCAACATCCGTTGGTGGAATTTTCTTAAGTGTGAATGCATAGAAATACTGACAATTTACACCACTTTTTGTATATATTAGTCACTTTCTTTACTTTTATTTTACATTTTAAATCCATATTAGTATATATTAATATTAGTTATTTACTTTGTTAAGTATTTTTAAATCTGAAGTATTTTTAATAATTAATTTGTTTTTATTACTATTATTTAGATAAATAAATTATAATATTTATAAAAATTATTAATATTTAGTAAATATTTACTTTTTTTAAAATATAATAATATTATTTTAATAAAAGATTATTTTTTTATTATTATTTAATAAAAATATTTAATTATAAAACAATATTTATTTATTAAAATAATAATTTGGTTGGGTTGTTAATGGGAGTGTAAAAAATTGGTTTAGTTGGGTTGGATAGATATAAGAGAGAGAAATTAATTTTATAATGAATAGTGTCGTTGGGTTGAGTTGTGAACGGGGATGGTCTTAGATCGAAGTTGAAGTTACATTTTGCCTCATTCTTCGTTTTTAAGTGAAAAGTATTTTACTATGTTTTGGAATCATTTTAGTCTTTATTCAAGATTCGTTGTATTTGATTCTTGTCATTTTAATGATTTTTGGTATATACAGTCTAGTTGTTTTTAAATCACTTTTAAATGATAGTATTAAGCCATAATTTTCTATCCCAAAATTTAGTTATATTAACAAAATAATAATAAATAAAATCAAACTTTTTGTCAACTAAATGTGTGTTTTGTAAATGTAATGTAGATCTTAAAACACGTCTTACATATACAAGTAACTGTTGTCTTTTGGTGTCTATGGACTATGGAGACATGATGTATTTATAATTATTTGATGATGGTACTATAGGTGACGTCTTGTACTATATTATAAGTATAACCTAAATAAATAATGGGTATATAGTATAAACGAAAGAAGCTTCACGTTCTCAAGCATTTTCTTTTTATAAATAAAAGGTTTGACTTGTGTATATAAAGACTGTTGTGGAATTTCACAAATAACGAACAGATAACCGGATAATGACAATCTCTGAAAGGCGTGTAATCACTTTCAGATTGAATCAATTTGGCGGTTCACCCAAATTATTCAATCGGATACAATTCAGAGAATTTAGAATGTTCTGTATGTTGTTGTTTGAGAGAGCGTGAACCTGAGAATAAGAAAAGAATGTATCGACCATCAACAATGAACGGGGTTTTTATCAATCAGGCCCACTAACTGCCTTTTAGGCAGTTAATTATATAGGTTTCGAATTTGGCAAAATTAGTCCCTCAATTTCTGAAAAATAAATTTTTTGAGGGATTTTTATCATAACAATTGGACCCCGCCAGGGGCTGCCGACCCTTGGACCCCGCTCCCAGGGGCGCTGCCCCCGGACCCCCGTACCTTAGGGCTTCGCCCCTAAGGTCATAATAAATTTAGATAGGCGTGCACTCCGCACTTCCAAGCCTAAATGATGTATTATTATAACAATAATGGTCAAAACAAGTTAATCCAATTACACTAAAATATCCAACAAAGACTATAATGCCATGTGTAAACCGATTAAGTAGTGTTACTACCGTTAAAAAATATAAATAAAAAAAATCTTGTGTTACTTATTTTAATCGAGATCAATCTTTAAATTTGTCATATCCGTCTATTCTTTAATTTTACTTTTGACATACATTACTTGTATTCTTGCAAAGTTGTGTCCTCGCATAGTCGTGCGCTCACACATACATTTGCAAGTCACATGTTATTAAATTAAATACAATTTAAATTAAATATAATTGACATCTTTCTTTCTCTCTCTTCTCTCTATTTCTATAGTTTTCTCTCCTTTTCACTCAATTTTCTCTCTCTCTCTCAATCTAGATTTGAAATTGAGAGCTTGAGATTTTGTATTCAAGATTGAGAGCTTGAGATCGTGAGTTTTCTTTCTCTTCATTTTTGGCTTCTTTTTGGTTGTCATAATTTTTTTTTCAAGGTTAACGCCCTAGGCTAAAGGTCATTCTGAAAGCAACCTATCTACAAGGGCGGTCCTATTAAGAGATAAACTAGGTCCACAGAACTACGTTAGATCGAATCTTTTTAAGCAAGTGTATAGAAAATTTTGATTCGTCACATGTTATTCAATTTTAGGACCAGTTCACCTGGTAAACTGGTCAGTCTCCAGTTGCACCTGGAGACCCAGTGGAACTGTCCAGTCTCCAGTTGCATCTGGAGACCTTAATGATTTGTCAAGAAATATATTAAAGTCCAGTTGCACCGTACAGTTATCGCAACTGAAGACTTCCTCCAGTTGAGAACTGACCAAGTTGAAGAAGCATTCCAGTTGAAGTCGAAGACAACAAATGGAAGATAGAGAATGGCAATGGCAGCGAAGCCCAATTGACATTCTAGTCAGTTACAAACTGGAGACCATCAGTGGAAAGCCCTTACAAAGCTTTACACTGATTACGAGGAATTGACTTATATGCTTTATGTACCTTTACCCGGATAATAAGCCTTATCTTATTATTTAAGTAATAAAAGGTACATAAAGGTGGTTGAGTAAGTCACTTTAACATGCGACTTTACACTGCTTTTTAAGGAATTAAATGCTATTCCTTAAATGCTCTCAACCACATTTGTACGGCTAAAGTTAACATCTCAAATGTTAACTTTGCCTATAAATACAAGTCATTTCACAACAAGAATATCAAGTGTTCGAACTCACTAAGTGAAAACACACAAACACTTCACACTTTGCAAACCTGTAATATTCTTGGTGAACTTGTGCAATATTCTCTCAATCGCTAAAAGGAACATTTCACAACTTTAAGTGTTTCGATTGTCTTGAGAAATTCCGAGTGTAGATCAATTGTATTTCATAGGTTGTTAGGATACTTACATTCTTTGTATTATCTTGGTTCCGCAACAACCTTGTAATTTGTTTAACATCAATAAATAAATTACACATTGAAAATTACATATTGTCTCATCAAGTTATCTTACAAGTTATTTGTATTATTGCATTGTTCTTTACTTATTGTCATTTATATAAGTAATCTATCTAGAACTTGGTATATACACACTGCAACTGGTCGTCTCCAGTTCAGTGCATATATTGCAAAGTAACTCCACCATCGACATAGAGGTGTCTTCAGTAGTACCATCTAACGAGTTGGGACTTACAAGTGGTATCAGAGCAGAAGGCTAATAAACTTGCCTAGATCTGCTAAGATGAACACTACTGAAGGTGGAGATGGTTCTGGTTCAGGTGAAAACCCCTTGAATAATAACGCACAACCTTTTCAAAATGTTAACACCAACCCTCCTCCTCCTACTGCCCCAAACCATGTCCATGTACACTATTCTAACACTCCTGTTCCAAAATTTGATGGAAACAGTGAGACATTCGGTACATGGAAGGCTAGAATGCTTTTTCATTTTGGTGGGATTGAAAGGTATATGTTGAAAATCCTTAAGGATGGACCATATATACCCATGTCCCTTGGGGTCAGTCCTCTTCTTGATCCAACTGGAAGAAGAGGTTCAAGAGAAAAGCCTGAAGACCATTGGTCTGATGAGGATCGTAGACTTGTTGATCTGGACACCAGACTCAAGAACATGATCCTTGGGGCTGTCCCTGAAGACCTAATTCCAACACTTGTGCTGTTCCCCAGTGCAAAATCAATGTGGGATGAATTAGTGATTCAGTTTGAAGGAGGTGATGACACTATTGTCACCAGAAAAGTTGCCTTGAACAAGAAGTATGAATCCTTCTTTGCCTTGCCCAATGAAAGTCTAACTGGTACATACACCAGATTTTCTAGCCTCATTAATCAGCTGAGAGGCTTGGGTGTAGAGAAGGATAAGGATATTCTTCTTGAGAAGTTTTGTGATATTCTTCCTTCCAAATGGGAAAACATGGTTCTTGTCTTGAGACAAGGTAAAACCTTGCACACCCATACTCTTGCATCGCTCTATGGAGCCTTCAGATTCACTGAAGATAATAATGCTGCAAGACTGGTGGCTGAGCAAGATGCCATGAACCATGCCCAGAGTCCCAAGGTTGCTAGTGTAACTGAGCGACCTTGTGCTGCTTTAATGTCTGCAGAGAGTGTCCAGGTACACTCGATGAAGGAGATGTTAAACAGTTTCTTGAACTCTGGACTGACCACTGAAAACAGTGATGGTTGTAATGAAACTGACGATGATGATCTGGTCGCCATGATTGCTAAAACCTTTAACAGGTTTAAGCATAAATCCAAAAGATTTAATGGCCCCAATAATGCTTCCAGCTCCAACTCTCTGGATAAGACCAATCTTACATGCTATAAGTGTGGCAAGAAAGGTCATTTTATGAAGGAATGCAGATCTAGTCAGTTGTACAACCAAACTGGCCCCTCTGTCCCTAATTTCAATCGGCCTGATGATAGCTACAAAGCTAAATACAAGAAGCTTAAGGCCCAGATTGCCCTCCTGTCCATGGAAAAGAAAAAGGATCAGTGCTTAATGGCACAAACTGAGGGAAAATGGGAGTACTCTGATGACTCATCTGATGATGAAGAAGAGGAAAGGGACATGTGTTTCATGGCCTTGGAAGATCAACAGCAGCAACACGTGGTGAAAGAAGATGTCATCTCTGGAAGATGGGTGGACATCATACTGAAGAAGGTATGCGACTTTGATAACCAGGTTGACCCTGAACTAAAACTGGACCTGGCTGAATCATTAAGTGGTGATTTGGCATTTGTGGAAACTGTAAGAGTTGATAGTGAAAGATATCTTGACACTATCCTAATTGAACTAAACAATGTTAAACCACAACTAAATGATTTACAAAGTGTCCAGTTGGCTCTCAAGGAGTCAGTTTTAAAGATTGAGGCTTTAGAACTTGATAATCAAAAACTATTTTCTGATCTTGAAAAAGAACAAAAGATTATCAAGTCTTGGGTAAAAGCATCGGGCAAAAACTATGATGCATTTTCAAGAACTATTGATGCCCAGAAGAATGCATGGAAATCTGGAGATCTGGAGATGGCAGCTCTCATACCAGATCTTCATGCATTGCCTCCAGCTCTCAAGGTTGAAACACCTTATGATCAACCTGAAGCTGTTGAAACTGAAACCTTTGAGACCACCCCCATTGAGGTTAAAACTGGAGCCAAACAGGCTAAAGCTCCAGTCAAAGAGGCCGCTGGTAACAAGCCTTTACCTCAAAAGTCTAAGGTGCCCAAGACCCGACAGACTAAATCTCCAGTTGAACCAAGGTCCAAGGTTCAACTGCCTGAAGAAAATAATATTTTGGTTAAACTGGAAAGTCAACTCCAACTTTTGTCTCGACAGGTTCAGAGTTGTACTGCCCGGATTAACAATCTGGAAGGAGGTTCATTACCTCCAGTTTTCAAACAAAATATTAATCCACTCTCTTTAATACCTAAACAAAAGAATGTTCCATCTGGAACAAAATCTGGTAAAAAAGGTCCAGATGCAGCCTCCAGTTCAACACCTCAACAATCAACTGTGACTTCTGTAGAGAAGTCCAGTGAACCCATCAAGAAAAGATGGGTTCACAAAAAGAACTAATGATTTTTGTGTGTGTGTAGGGCGATCGAAAGAAGAATATCTGGTATCTGGACAGCGCTGCTGGCCGGACTATGACCGGATGTAAGCCCCTACTGGAAGAATTCACTATCCAAGATGGACCGACAGTGACATTTGGTAATGATCAATCTGGAAAGACTGAAGGATATGGTGTGCTCAATAATGGACAAGTCGAATTCAAAAGAGTTGCATTTGTGAATGGTTTGAAATACAACCTGATCAGTGTCAGCCAACTTTGTGATGATGGCTTCAGAGTTTTGTTCGATATTGCTCAAGGCACCATATTTAACAAGGATTGGAAAGTGGTGATGATTGCACCAAGAAAAGGAAATGTGTACATCATGGATATGGAACCAGCTCCAAAAGAGCAATGTTTCTATACCAAGGCTGATGAGGACACCAACTGGCTATGGCATAAAAGGTTATCCCATCTAAACTTTAAAAACATTAACAAGTTGTCTCGCAAGCAACTGGTTGATGGGATACCTCAGATTTCTTTCAATAAGGAAAAGCCATGTCCAGGGTGTGAGATGGGTAAGCAGAAGAGAGCCAGTTTTAAAACTAGGCAAAATTTTAGCATCACTGAACCTCTTCACATGCTACATATGGATCTTTTTGGTCCAGTGAATGTTCAAACTAGAGCTGGAAAGAAATACACTCTAGTTGTGGTTGATGAATTCACCAGATACTGCTGGGTGGTATTCATCAGATCCAAAAGTGATGCTCCTGCTGAAATCATCTCTCTTATCAAACGAATTGAGCTCAAGTATACTCGAAAAGTTTGTCAGTTGCGAAGTGATAATGGTACTGAATTCCAAAATGAGGTACTTGAAACATTTTGCAATGACACTGGCATCTCTCAAAACTTCTCATCAGTTCACTCTCCAGAGCAGAATGGAGTTGTGGAAAGAAAGAATCGTACACTGATAGAAGCCGCCAGAAGCATGCTATCTGAATCTGGTCTTCCCACCAGTTTTTGGGCTGAGGCAGTTGCAACTGCTTGTCACACCCAAAACCGGTCAGTCTACATCAAGAGACATAAGAAGACTGCCTATGAAGTACTCAGGAATCGTAAACCAAATATTGGATATTTTCATGTATTTGGTTGTCCAGTTTATATCTTAAACGATTCGAGTCAGCTTGGAAAGTTTGATGCAAAAGCTGATGAAGGAGTATTTCTAGGTTATTCAGATATTCGAAAGGCCTTTAGAGTTTATAATTATAGACTCCAAAAGGTTCATGAGACAATTCATGTCACATTCGACGAATCAACTGAAGCAATCAACAAGAGACCAAGCCTTGATATTACTCCAGTCATTCCAATCAATTTTGGTGAAACTGACCAAGTTCATCGGTCAGTTGTTTCACCAGAAGATGCTTCCAGTTACAACAAACTGGAACCCGTTAAGAAGAAGAACACCTCCAGTGACACATCATTTTATCCCTCCATCAATTTCAACTTACCACAAGAATTGGTGATTGGATCTGATGTACGTGCCACTCCAATATCAGCACCAGTTTAAACATCTACTTCTCCAGTTCTTCATGAAATGTCTTCTAATGAGGAATTTCATGATGCTAATCGAGACCTCATTGACTCTGATGAGGATGTAGAAGTTGTTTGGACTGATCCTTCTCCAGAAGCTGTTGCAACTGAAGAAGATCGCCAAGTGACTTGCACTGATGTTGTAGTTCACCAGCCTAGTCATTACACTAGATGGACTCGAGCACATCCAATTGAACAGATTGTGGGAGATCCAACTAGTGGGGTTCAGACTAGAAGAGCCACCAGTGAGCAATGCTTAAACGTCACCTTCTTATCTTTAATCGAACCAAAGAAGATTGACGAGGCTATGGCAGACCCAAGCTGGGTGGAAGCTATGCAAGAAGAGCTCCTCCAGTTTGAAAGGAACAATGTTTGGGAGCTTGTACCTTGTCCACCAGGGTTAAAGAAAGAACCTATTGGTACCAGATGGGTCTACCGAAACAAAATGGATGAAGATGGCCATGTTGTAAGAAACAAGGCCAGACTAGTTGCCCAGGGTTACTGTCAAGCAGAGGGCGTTGACTTTGATGAAACTTTTGCTCCAGTTGCAAGACTTGAAGCCATAAGAATATTTCTGGCTTATGCAGCCCATCTGCAGTTCAAGGTCTTCCAGATGGATGTCAAAAGTGCGTTCCTTAATGGAACATTGGAAGAAGAAGTTTATGTTAAGCAGACTCCAGGTTTCATCGATGAGAAACATCCTCATTGGGTTTACAGACTGAACAAAGCATTGTATGGTCTAAGACAAGCCCCAAGAGCCTGGTATGATACTTTAACTAAACATCTTCTTAAAAATGGCTTTCAAAGAGGTGCAATAGATAATACCTTGTTTATCTTGAAAGAAAGAGGTAATATCTTATTGGTACAAATTTATGTTGATGACATTATTTTTGGCTCAACTGATGATGCAATGTGTAAAAAGTTTTCTAAAATCATGTCATCTGAGTATGAGATGAGTCTAATGGGTGAATTAACATTTTTCTTAGGTCTTCAGATTAAGCAAACTGAAAATGGAATTTTCATAAACCAAGGAAAATATGTCAGAGATTTGTTAAGAAAATACAAATATGATTCAATCCCATCGAAAAACACACCTATTGCAGCACCATTGAATTTGGACTCTGACCCAACTGGCAAACCAGTTAACATAACTGACTATAGAGGTATGGTTGGTTCACTGATGTACTTAACTGCCAGTCGACCAGATATAATGTTTGCAACATGCTTATGTGCCAGGTTTCAGGATAACCCTAAAGAATCACATTTGCACGCTGTAAAGCGTATCTTTAGATACCTGAAAGGGTGTCCTAATCTTGGTCTTTGGTACCCCAAAGGCTCAGGATTAGATCCAATGGGTTATTCAGATTCTGATCATGCAGGTTGTAAGATAGATAGAAAATCAACAACTGGTGGTTGTCATTTCCTTGGAGGAAAACTGGTAAGTTGGACCAGCAAGAAGCAGACTTCAGTCTCTATGTCCACTGCCGAGGCAGAGTACATTTCTACGGCCAGTTGCTGTGCCCAGATTCTCTGGATCAAGAACCAGTTACTAGATTATGGTCAAAAGTATACAAGGACCCCAATCTTTTGTGACAACACCAGTGCAATTGCTATATCTCACAACCCAGTGATGCACTCTAAAACAAAGCATATTGACATCAGGTATCATTTCATTCGTGATCATGTTATAAAAGGAGATATTGAAATTCATTTCATCCCCACTGACAAACAGTTAGCTGATGTTTTTACTAAACCTCTCGATGAGAAAACCTTTAAACATCTCATCAGCGAACTGGGAATGTTAAATCCTTAACTGGAGCTTTCTTTGTTATTGAACGCGTCAGTGACAGTGATGAAGTTCTCCAGTTGAGGAGGTCCAGATAATCTTTGCTCGCCAGGCTATCGAATGCCTTAGTGATACTATCTTGGCACTAATTGATTTCTGGATCATCATTTTAGGGGGAAAGACTCAAAATAATTTTCTGACTAAAATTCGTTTTTTTTTTTGAAAATGCAACTGGAGAACTCTCCAGTTGGAAACTGGTACTGGACTGATCCTCCAGTGACCAGGTTCAGTCTTGTCTTGTTTTTATAACGTTATAAATACTTGGTCAATATGTGTGACACGTGATGGTACTCGAGTGATTTAAACCACTTGGTATCGTGATCTGACGTGTTTGAAACCATTTTAGTACTTGACAACTGTTTGTATTGGGAAAACAAAAAGTGAGTGGGCGCGTGGGTAAGATAAGTCGTCATAGCATTTAATGCTGACTTGGAAGCATTTAATGTTTACATGGCAAATTATTATTTTATTTCAAAATTCAAACCAACCTTGTTGAAAATATCTACAAAAAGGATTTTGTTTATTAAAATATAATTTTGGTATTTCATTGGGATCTTGAATCCCTTTATAAATACCCTTATTTACTCCGAACTCATTTACTTCCAATCATCAAAATTGCTTCATTCTTCTCTTTGCTTCATAAATCAAGAACCCTAAATCCCAAATTTCATTTTCATTTTTCTATGGCTCCTAGATCATCTCGTTCAAGAGATGTAAATCTCTTGACTATTCCATATGCTCCTTCACCAGATGTCAAACCGGCATCTGGTGCTCCTAGTAATGCCTCTGTCATCAAACTAAATCCAAACAATCCGATGGCAAGCTTACGAGGATCTCAAGGGTCCGATACCCTTATTGGTAGAATCCAAAGGTTTTTGAAGGATTCTCCAATAGGACCCTCATTCTCTCTAAACCCACGCAAGTTGTTTCACAACTACTTGTGTGAGTTTTGGTACACTGCCAATCTTTCTTCTGATTGTTCCTCCATCAGTTTCACTTTAAAGGATGGAACAATCCAGTGTATCTTGACCGCTGACGTATTGAGGGATGCCTTACGCCTCAATTACTGGAGAGAGGGTGAATCTCCAGTCGTCTTGCCCCCAAACATAAATTTTCGTCAAGTACTTCTTGAAATGGGACACAAGGAGTGCTTGGACAATGGGGTGCTGAAAACGAAAGGTGCGATGACCATGAAGGGCCTTACACCTTCATAGAGGTATTTTTTCATCCACCTGGTGGAGAGCATGGGTGGGAGTTCTGGTGGACTTGACCAGATTAACTCCTCACAAGCAGAAATGGCTTACTGCTTGTGGAACGGATTGAGAGTGGACTTTGCAGATATCTTGTATAGAAGCCTGGTCCAAAAGCTGAAGGGCATAAGGGGTGTTTGTATCCCCTTTTCAAGGTTCCTCTCTCTTTGTTTTAAGCATATTCTGGGCAGAGAAGCATATAATAGTACAGATTCACCGTACACTGCTCCAGATATGCTAAGGAATTTATACTCTCTAGTATCTGAAGCTGGAGAGGTCGAAATTCCTGAACGAATGCAACTGGAGAACTCTCCAGTTGGAAACTGGTACTGGACTGATCCTCCAGTGACCAGGTTCAGTCTTGTCTTGTTTTTATAACGTTATAAATACTTGGTCAATATGTGTGACACGTGATGGTACTCGAGTGATTTAAACCACTTGGTATCGTGATCTGACGTGTTTGAAACCATTTTAGTACTTGACAACTGTTTGTATTGGGAAAACAAAAAGTGAGTGGGCGCGTGGGTAAGATAAGTCGTCATAGCATTTAATGCTGACTTGGAAGCATTTAATGTTTACATGGCAAATTATTATTTTATTTCAAAATTCAAACCAACCTTGTTGAAAATATCTACAAAAAGGATTTTGTTTATTAAAATATAATTTTGGTATTTCATTGGGATCTTGAATCCCTTTATAAATACCCTTATTTACTCCGAACTCATTTACTTCCTTCTCTTACATTCCTTCATTTACTTCCAATCATCAAAATTGCTTCATTCTTCTCTTTGCTTCATAAATCAAGAACCCTAAATCCCAAATTTCATTTTCATTTTTCTATGGCTCCTAGATCATCTCGTTCAAGAGATGTAAATCTCTTGACTATTCCATATGCTCCTTCACCAACTGGGCAATTCTCATTTGCTCGAGAAATGCCACCCCCACCGTCGCCGTTGTTCACACCTGAGCATTCTCAGCATGAACAACACTTTGATTTTACAGTCCTTTCTTCATCCACCACTCCTATTATATCTTCAACTGCTGGTTTGACAACTGGGGAGACTTCCTTAAGTTTGCCTCCTCCAGTTGCTCCAGTAGTAACTGCTGCTGGTCCAGTGACACCTTCTCCTTTGTCACTGGACAGTCAAGTTGTTTCACAACTACTTGTGTGAGTTTTGGTACACTGCCAATCTTTCTTCTGATTGTTCCTCCATCAGTTTCACTTTAAAGGATGGAACAATCCAGTGTATCTTGACCGCTGACGTATTGAGGGATGCCTTACGCCTCAATTACTGGAGAGAGGGTGAATCTCCAGTCGTCTTGCCCCCAAACATAAATTTTCGTCAAGTACTTCTTGAAATGGGACACAAGGAGTGCTTGGACAATGGGGTGCTGAAAACGAAAGGTGCGATGACCATGAAGGGCCTTACACCTTCATAGAGGTATTTTTTCATCCACCTGGTGGAGAGCATGGGTGGGAGTTCTGGTGGACTTGACCAGATTAACTCCTCACAAGCAGAAATGGCTTACTGCTTGTGGAACGGATTGAGAGTGGACTTTGCAGATATCTTGTATAGAAGCCTGGTCCAAAAGCTGAAGGGCATAAGGGGTGTTTGTATCCCCTTTTCAAGGTTCCTCTCTCTTTGTTTTAAGCATATTCTGGGCAGAGAAGCATATAATAGTACAGATTCACCGTACACTGCTCCAGATATGCTAAGGAATTTATACTCTCTAGTATCTGAAGCTGGAGAGGTCGAAATTCCTGAACGAATGCAACTGGCATTCGCTTCAACTGATGCACCTGTGGAAGGTGAGTCAGAAAGGCAGCTGGGCGGGCCTCAAAATAATGAGGGACCCTCCAGTTCGCCTAATGTTATGGTTGAGGATAGAGCAACCATAACTGAAGCAACCCCAATCACATCTATCCCTGGTGAAGATACTTCAGTATCTGATCCACCAACAGATGCACCCATCCAGGAAACTGGGGAAGGTCATCTGGAGACTGACCAGGAAACTGGTCAGCCCTCAGTTACATTCATGGATCTGGACATGAGTGTTAATGACGAGGAAATCCTTATAGAATCTTCGGATTCTGAAGGTACTGAAACAGACCAGGAGATTCTTGATGCTTCTGTACAAGCTCAAGACCCTTCATCTCCAGTCTCACTTCCAGACGCATCAATTTCACTTTCACCCCCCAAGAAAATGTGCCTACTGATATATCTTTACCAACATATACCGCTCCTTCACCAACTGGGCAATTCTCATTTGCTCGAGAAATGCCACCCCCACCGTCGCCGTTGTTCACACCTGAGCATTCTCAGCATGAACAACACTTTGATTTTACAGTCCTTTCTTCATCCACCACTCCTATTATATCTTCAACTGCTGGTTTGACAACTGGGGAGACTTCCTTAAGTTTGCCTCCTCCAGTTGCTCCAGTAGTAACTGCTGCTGGTCCAGTGACACCTTCTCCTTTGTCACTGGACAGTCAAGTTGTCTCACTTCAAGCCGATCTCCAAAACCTTCTAACCAGGGTGGAGGAGATTCAGAAGACACTTGACAAAAACACCAAGTCATTCTCCATATACCACAAAGATCATTTGACAAATATTAAGGTGGTTGATCTGGGGATAAACAAGTTTTCATCTAATGAAGACTTGGTGTTTAAAAAGCTCAATGAGTTGGTCACTGGCTGCAACAATCTGGCTGGTACTTTAAAGGAAGCCTTTGACAAATATTAAGGTGGTTGATCTGGGGATAAACAAGTTTTCATCTAATGAAGACTTGGTGTTTAAAAAGCTCAATGAGTTGGTCACTGGCTGCAACAATCTGGCTGGTACTTTAAAGGAAGCCTTTGACCTAACTCACTCCAAGGTTACATCTTCAATCTCCAACTTGCTAGGAAATACTGTCAGAACTTTAGAAGTTGATTTGAAGGAGATTGAAAGGCAGGTGAAGGAACTTATTGAAAAACCTGGCCTAGATGTAACTGGACTTGGAGAGCAGTTGATGACTTCGGTTGGTCAGAAAATAGAGGATACGCTGGGTGCTAGGGAAGCACAATTGGTTGAAAGGGTGATATCTGAGATCACCAAGCTGGCCACTCCTCAGGTTGATCTGGCCCCACTCACCAGTGAGATCAACCAGTTGAGAGGCAGCATTGAAAGTTTGAACACCCAGGTATCTCTACATGCTCAATCCTTAGAGAAACTGACAACTGAAGTGGAAAATTTGAAGAAGAAAGATGATGAAGTGAAGGATAAGGTTGTCTCTGGTTTGGACGAAGACTCCAAGATCTTGAATGCATTGAAAACTGGTCAAGAACAAGTAACTGCCAATGTTTTGACCCAGTCAAAAGAGACGAACCATTTGTGGAGATCCTTCAGGATGATGTGTGGGATCTTTAAGGAGTGTAAGGACATGCAGTCATGGCAGCCTCTTGACCGGTTGCCATCTCACCCCTCTGAATGGGAAGGTATTCGGGCAGGTCTAGATGCTGCCAAGGGAGAAAGAAGTTCAGTCCTTACACCAGTTGCACTTGGAAGGACTCCATCTGGAAGAGAATTGATTGTGGCTACCAGTACTGAAGCTGGTGAGCAAAGTGTTAGGGGGAATGTTGTTTTGGATAAAGGAAAAGGTTTAGCTGGTGATGCATCTGCCCAGCCGGCCACTGATGTAATGTTGGAAACTGGCAATGCTGATATACTCCCTCCAGTTTCAGATAGTGATAGCAGAAGACTGGCCAGACTTGGTGATGATATCAAAGAAAGAAAGAAAATGAAACAAAGAAACCAAGCTGAAGCCAGGGCACATCTTGAGCAGATCAAGTTGCTTGATATGAGTGATGCCAATCTTTTGGGTATCACTAAGGAGGAGTATGCCAGGATTAAAAATGATCCCAGGATAGTTGACCAGTTGAATGAAATGCTGGATGTAAAACTGGACAGACACTATGCTGAGGATGAAGCTGAATTCGATGCCAGGAGTTTAAACATTTCAGTGGAGAAGGCTAAGGAGATAAGGGCCAGTGGGATTCTTAAACGTATTGCAAATGTTAAGAAGGTTGTGAAGAAGGTTTTGAATCCACCAAGAAGGATTCCACAACCAAGAAGACCATTGTCAAGAGATGTTGACCTTAGCACATTCGTTGAATCAACTGGCGAGGTATCCAATGAAGACATTAAGTCCGCTGTACTGGCTTCTGGTGCTGGGAGTATAAAAATTACAAATGAATCTGAAGCTAGAAGCTACTACTCCCAGATCATGTCAACCAGAAGACATAGTGGTACTATCAATAGTGTCAATGTAACAATTAAGCCAGGCACCAAAGTCTTTCAAGTCGAAGTTAATTATACCAGGGGGCCACTGGTTAAAACTGACAATCCTGGTGCTATGCAATATGGGTTCAGCGAATGGGTTGAGATGGTGAATGTTTTGGATGCGAAGGCACAAAAGAATAGGTTTGAGAAAGCTTGGGTGAACTTCTTAAGGGGCAAAATTCAACATAAAGAAAATCTGGAGCAAAAGCTGAATATTGACCCTGAAGACTCACAACCTATTTCTTTGGTGACCAAGAGAAGAAGAACTGGCGAAGGGCCATCTCATTAAGTTCTTTCTTCAGTTATCTACTTGTAATTTGTATTTACATTCTGTAACTTGTATAAATTCCATTTCCTTGTATAAATGAAGTTACCAGTTTGTAACCACAAGGTAGATAATAGATTAAAATCTAACAAACCTAAAAGAAAAACCTAAGGCATTTATTGATCTATAAAAATGCCTTAGAAACTTAGATAGATTTAAATCGAACAAGTCTCTATAGTTCACACTTGTATAGATACAAGAACTAGAAAAAGACTTAGACTATATTTCTAGACAAATAGGGGGAATTTGTTAGGACCAGTTCACCTGGTAAACTGGTCAGTCTCCAGTTGCACCTGGAGACCCAGTGGAACTGTCTAGTCTCCAGTTGCATCTGGAGACCTTAATGATTTGTCGAGAAATATATTAAAGTCCAGTTGCACCGTACAGTTATCGCAACTGAAGACTTCCTCCAGTTGAGAACTGACCAAGTTGAAGAAGCATTCCAGTTGAAGTCAAAGACAACAAATGGAAGATAGAGAATGGCAATGGCAGCGAAGCCCAGTTGACATTCTAGTCAGTTACAAACTGGAGACCATCAGTGGAAAGCCCTTACAAAGCTTTACACTGATTACGAGGAATTGACTTATATGCTTTATGTACCTTTACCCGGATAATAAGCCTTATCTTATTATTTAAGTAATAAAAGGTACATAAAGGTGGTTGAGTAAAGTCACTTTAACATGCGACTTTACACTGCTTTTTAAGGAATTAAATGATATTCCTTAAATGCTCTCAACCACATTTGTACGGCTAAAGTTAACATCTCAAATGTTAACTTTGCCTATAAATACAAGTCATTGCACAACAAGAATATCAAGTGTTCGAACTCACTAAGTGAAAACACACAAACACTTCACACTTTGCAAACCTGCAATATTCTTGGTGAACTTGTGCAATATTCTCTCAATCGCTAAAAGGAACATTTCACAACTTTAAGTGTTTCGATTGTCTTGAGAAATTCCGAGTGTAGATCAATTGTATTTCATAGGTTGTTAGGATATTTACATTCTTTGTATTATCTTGGTTCCGCAACAACCTTGTAATTTGTTTAACATCAATAAATAAATTACACATTGAAAATTACATATTGTCTCATCAAGTTATCTTACAAGTTATTTGTATTATTGCATTGTTCTTTACTTATTGTCATTTATATAAGTAATCTATCTAGAACTTGGTATATACACACTGCAACTGGTCGTCTCCAGTTCAGTGCATATATTGCAAAGTAACTCCACCATCGACATAGAGGTGTCTTCAGTAGTACCATCTAACGAGTTGGGACTTACATTCAAGAATATGGACCTAGGGGATCTATAAATTAAGTCTTTTAAAGCATTTGAAGTATGTAAATTATAATTGGATACATGTAATTTTTATTCCTAGATCCGTCATTGTCTCTCTACCTTTGGGTAGAGGTACGGTTATCTACGTCATACTTTCTTCTAACCCCGCTTTTATCGAGATTGAGTATGGTTGTTGTTGTTGATATATTGAATTTAAAATCATATATATAAAGACGAAAAGTAAAATAATTAAAGGTGATTTAGTCGATTTAGTTCACTAATGCATATAATAGGATATGATGATGAAATATAAAGATGATTGCATAAAATAAAAATTGAAAATTCATTGTTATTTTTTATAATTATAATTTATAATTATAATTATAATTATAATTATAATATAATTATTTATAATTATATTATAATTATAATTTATAATTTATAAAATATATTTTATAATAAACTAAATTGATATTTAAATAAGGTAATTATATAAAAAGAACAATTTAACTACACGAATAATAAAAATATAACTAATATGTTAATTGAGTCATTGAGATATTATAAGCATATTTATTTAAGTTAAGTTAGTTAATAATGTTGGTTGATGCTTTAAAATTACACAAATTGGAGTATTGGATTTTTTTTTAATAAAAAAAACAAAGGATCTGATAAAGCTAAAATATCCTTGAATGAATAACTATTTCATTCACCTCTTTAAATGATTTCTTAAAAAATCTTTTAATATAAAAATTTATAACATTTTATTCCTTAATATTTTGTATTATCTTGGTTCCGCATCAACCTTGTAATTTATTTAACATCAATAAATAAATTACACATTGAAAATTACATATTGTCTCATCAAGTTATCTTACAAGTTATTTGTATTATTGCATTGTTCTTTACTTATTGTCATTTATATAAGTAATCTATCTAGAACTTGGTATATACACACTGCAACTGGTCGTCTCCAGTTCAGTGCATATATTGCAAAGTAACTCCACCATCGACATAGAGGTGTCTTCAGTAGTACCATCTAACGAGTTGGGACTTACATTCAAGAATATGGACCTAGGGGATCTATAAATTAAGTCTTTTAAAGCATTTGAAGTATGTAAATTATAATTGGATACATGTAATTTTTATTCCTAGATCCGTCATTGTCTCTCTACCTTTGGGTAGAGGTACGGTTATCTACGTCATACTTTCTTCTAACCCCGCTTTTATCGAGATTGAGTATGGTTGTTGTTGTTGATATATTGAATTTAAAATCATATATATAAAGACGAAAAGTAAAATAATTAAAGGTGATTTAGTCGATTTAGTTCACTAATGCATATAATAGGATATGATGATGAAATATAAAGATGATTGCATAAAATAAAAATTGAAAATTCATTGTTATTTTTTATAATTATAATTTATAATTATAATTATAATATAATTATAATTATAATTATAATTATAATTATAATTATAATTATAATTATAATTATAATTATAATTATAATTATAATTATAATTATAATTATAATTATAATTATAATTATAATTATAATTATAATTATAATTATAATTATAATTATAATTATAATTATAATTATAATTATAATTATAATTATAATTATAATTATAATTATAATTATAATTATAATTATAATTATAATTATAATTATAATTATAATTATAATTATAATTATAATTATAATTATAATTATAATTATAATTATAATTATAATTATAATTATAATTATAATTATAATTATAATTATAATTATAATTATAATTATAATTATAATTATAATTATAATTATAATTATAATTATAATTCTCAATATAGAGTATATAGTGTTCCAATAAAATAAAATAATTCATTGTTATTTTTTATAATTATAATTTATAATTTATAAAATATATTTTATAATAAACTAAATTGATATTTAAATAAGGTAATTATATAAAAAGAACAATTTAACTACACGAATAATAAAAATATAACTAATATGTTAATTGAGTCATTGAGATATTATAAGCATATTTATTTAAGTTAAGTTAGTTAATAATGTTGGTTGATGCTTTAAAATTACACAAATTGGAGTATTGGATTTTTTTTTAATAAAAAAAACAAAGGATCTGATAAAGCTAAAATATCCTTGAATGAATAACTATTTCATTCACCTCTTTAAATGATTTCTTAAAAAATCTTTTAATATAAAAATTTATAACATTTTATTCCTTAATATTTTAAAGTAACTACATTATTCCCTTTTACAGCAATTACATTTACATCAATAACCCACACCACTCACCGCTGTCATTACCACCCGCCACCATCACTTCACCGCCGCCGTTGTTGCATTGCGTAGATATCTCTCTAGTTATTGTATTATTAACGAGTTATCACTATTACAGCTGATTATTTATTGGCACATCATGAGACCATTCATGGTTGTGTTAATGAGTGAAAAAGCAACACACCTTCTTGGGGATTTTTTTTATTGAGTTAAATGGTCGGTCTCAAACTAATGATAAGTTCTTCTTATTATTTTTTTAAAACGACATATTATCTTATTTTTACTCTTAAATTACATAAATTGGCTAGTTATGTACTAATTAACCAAGCCTATTGGATAATTATGTATTGTGAATTTTTTGATATGACACTGATATGGACTTGTTATGTATTAATAATGAATGATACATTGTGACCCTTTTCAGGGTGAGCTGGTGATCTGTACACCACCAGTTTTTGTTAATACACCACCAAATGGCTTTCATTGTGTTTTACAGTACAACCCTGTAAAACACATTTAGTGGTGTATCATAAAAAACTGGTGGTGTATAGATCGCTTCCTTTCAGGGTGTTACGTCCTTGAGATTTTGACGGAAACCTTTTTCTTTTGAAATGTCAAAGTTTTGTTTTGACTCATTTTCGGTTATATTGGCACTCGATCTTGATGAGTTAACTGTGAGAATCGCTTTCAAATGTTACCGTTGTGTTAGGAATAGATTATGGGTGATGATCTATACACCACTAATTTTTAACCGTATATTACTAAGTATGTTTTAAAGTGTTGTACGGTTGATTTGAGCTAACTTTAATGTAAAAATGGTGGATATTTGAAAATTTGCTAGTTTGGGTCCGGATTTGCTGAAGACTTAAAATTTCATGAAAAGATTAGGTTTTCATATGTATATTAACCGACAAGTGGAGTCTTTATAACCTAATCAAAATATCTTTCGTAGCCATTTTTAAAACCTTTTAACATTGATCATATAATGTTAACGGAACTCAGATCTAAAATATGTTATAAAAAGTAACACCCGATTAATGTCGCCTTCATGAGTTTTGTGTTCTAATACCACGATGATATATATGGGAGGTTGAGATGTAGACTACCTTACTCTATATAAGGTAGAAACGTTATATCCAAGTTTTCAGGGGCGGAGCCAGGAAATTGAGTTGGTGGGGACCAACATTTTTTAATGCAAAGTTTTCTAATAGAGTTAAGCGTGAGACTAATACCTTTCCGTAGCGATCCCTGTGTCACTGATAGCGATACCGAAATTCTCCCAAAAATTGGTACTCGTACCATTTTCATTTCCCATTCGGTACCATTTTCCGGTAAATATTGTGGTATACTATATATTTATTAATAAATAAACTCATTGAATAATTAAAGTATCTTATATAAAAAAATCTCCAGCATCAGAATATTATATTGATAAACTATATCAAATTTAATAAAGGGTAGATTGTTAAAAGATGATAATATAATATTATTGAATTATTTTTTTTAACAGCAATATTGAATTACTTACTTGAGATTGTGAAGACATATGGAATTTGAGTTTTGGTTTGAACATGTGATGATGAGCTCTATGCCACGCTTAGCTTTCATTTACCCTTATCTTATTTTACTGGGTAAAATTTAGTCTGGATATTATTATATCATATACTCGTATCATATTGTTAATAAACTATATATAAATCATAGACAGTTGGCAGGGACCCGTATATATATTAGACTGATATTTGGTTTTGGCTACTAGAAAATCATATTTGTTGGGTTTACTAGGGGTGACCAGGCATCCCCTAGTCACCCCATTCCCTCCGCCCCTGCCAAGTTTTATGTAAGATAAAATAGGATCTCCGTCCTTACAAGATATGAGTACAGAATCTTTGATCTCTATCTCCAGAAATAAAGATGCTAATCACTTGATTCAAGGATGTTGGTTAAAAAACCTTTGTATATGTTGGGTATATTTGGAATTACAATTTGCCGACTTGCAAAAGGGTAAATGGCTAAAAGCTAGCCAATAAAAATGAGGCATTACTGTCCATTCAGCATATGTTTAAAAAATTCAGCCTCACATTATAAATACCAGTTCACATGCTATCTCACTTGCCTAGCAATTACCTTTGCTTACACATACAGAATCTTTCACTTCTGGTCCTACAAATCTTATTATAGCTTCTTTCTCCCTCGGTCACAATACCATACCTCATGGCTTCTAAAGTCATCTCAAGTGGGTATCGGTACACTACTTTGCCCGAGGGCTATGTCCGCCCGGTCAACGATAGACCTAACCTATCTCAAGTCTCCGAATGCAACGATGTTCCAGTTATCGACTTTGGTGGTAGTGATAGAAGGCTCATAAATAAACAAATCGGTGATGCTTGTCGTAATTATGGCTTTTTCCAGGTTTGTTATTGCAAACTCCCACACCCTTGATCGTAAAATGATCTGTACACTACTATTTTTTTTATCTACATGCCATCAAAGTAATGGAAAATTACCATAATACCCTTACGTAAACATGAAATGATATAAGGATATGGTAGTATTAAAATTTGAGGCCATATGAATAAAAATTGATGATGCAGTAATACTTCAACTTTTAGGGCACGTGGTATAAATACTTCAGATTTGTACCCCTAGACTATAAGACCTGTTATTTTCTGGATGTTTCTAAAGACCTGTTATTTTCTGGATGTTTATGACACGTGACAGGTCTATTATATTTTCGGGATGTTTCTGACACGTCTTCTATTTAATTTTTTTTAACAGCAAACATTACAACTAGACCCCAAATAATCCTAAACTGACCCCATTGCCAAGGATTGAACCTTGGTCTTTTACACCAAGAGGCAAAGCCTCTACCACCCCACCAAAGTTGTGATGGCAACTGGTCTATTATATAATTATATATATATGGTTAGGTTATAAATCATGGTGTGCCAAATGAGATAGTGGAGAAAATGCAACAAGTAGGCCGAGAATTCTTCGAGCTACCCGTCGAAGAGAAAATGAAATTGTACTCCGAGGATCCGACAAAGACGATGAGGTTATCGACTAGCTTCAATATTCAAAAAGAACAAGTTCATAACTGGAGAGACTTTCTAAGGCTTCATTGTTATCCTTTGGATCAATACACTCCAGAATGGCCATCCAATCCTTCTCATTTCAAGTAATTATTTCTCTCTTTCAATTCTTCAACACGCACACACACATACATAATTTGCTCTATTGACAAACCCTTTTTGGATGATGATATATTAAAACTAGAATTAGAAATGTGTTATTATTATGTGGTTTGTATATTTGGTTATACTTATTATAAGATAATATTTCCAACATGATAAGCACTAATGATGGGAGTAAAAGTAATTTGGTCTTATTTGTGACATTGACTTGATGATTTATAAATACAACGTGATTAACGAGGATTAAGATTTATTCTTAACCCGCCACACTGAAACTCAATATGTTCATGCCACATCAATAATATATTTAATTACTTTTACCAAGTATTTAAATAAAAACACATTATATTAACATTGATAAAAACAAATTAGAAACATAACAAAAATTAAAACCACTATATTCTATCTATATATATGATTATTCATAGCTCGCCACACTCGAACTCAATATGCTTGCATCACGTCTCAATTGTTCGCTTCATGTCTCAATATGTTCACTTCATGTCAATTATATATTAAACTACTTTTATCAGTTATTTAACATTGATAAAAACAGTACACAAAATATAACAAAAAGTTAAAATCACTATATTCTATCTATATATGTATGCTGCACACACTCATATATACCGTCTTTTTCATCAATATAATACACACGCTACACACACAAATCATACCCACTATATATAAGTTATACACGCGGTATCAGAAAAAAAAATCAGAGGGGACAAAATTAAAAATTAATGAAAAATAAATTTAAAAAGGGGCAAAATGTTAAAATCCTATAGGAAACCTTTAAAAATTCACAAAAAATCTAAAAATACATGACAAATTCTTGTGGTACCGCCAACATATACATATATATCACTACATGGAATCGTGTGTAAACATGAGCGACATAAGGTAAATAAAGTTGACAATTAAAAGGTAAAAGAATAATATCGTATATCCCAATTTTGTAATTTTTTCAACATGGTGTTACAATCTTTATTAAGTATTATATTATATGATATATAGATTACAGATAAATTAAGATAAAATGACCTAAACGTAAGGCGGTTGCCACCAAGTTAGATCAACACGCCAGAGCCTGTAAGGGCAACCCGTGAAGGTCTCATCATGCTGTAGGGAATATGCTGGCACCACCGTCTCGATTACAAATGGCCTTCAACTCTATTCGTTTCGAAATCTGAAGAACATGCATACCGTATAGGCCCATGAAAATGGACGAAACTAGCAACCAATATGGACTATCTTTTTATTCAGAATATAGAGTTGCGTTTAGTTATAAAAAAGGTTTTTTAGTGATTTATTTTTAAATCTCAAGAAAAAGAAAGAGGTTTTTATCATAAATTTGAAAACGCATTTAAATGTGAAGTAGAAAACTCCTTTTGTAAAATAGAAACAGTTAGAAACTATCTATACTTCTATATCTATATTATATGTAAAAAAAATAGTTTTTTTATTTTTTGAAATGTTGAAACTGTGAAATCTTTACACATAACATCCCTTAAAATATTTTTATCTACACTACCATTAACATTAATAATTAAATTACACTATCAATCATTGATCTTTTAAAATATCTCCATTAAACCTTTACATCAATAATTACACCATTTGACATCGCATCCGCCACCAATAGTCGCCCCCACCATCACATCGTTGCCACGACGACTGCCGCTCCATTACGCGGGTGTTGTGCTAGTTATAAGTTTAAGAATTGAGTTTTTTGTTTTCATAGATCTTTTTTATGGAAAATTACATTTAAAAACGTATTTTGTTTGCCTTAAGTCTACTTTTTTTAGTTTTATTATAACTAAACACTCATAATATTACGATCCTTAAAAATTGACATTATTAAATATTAAATCTCATTTCAAATACTGGTAATTAGACAAAGTTTGTTTCTTAACATATTCTAATCTACATGTTATTACTATTTATTCCTAAATTACACATATGACTTGAATGAAATTGAAAACTTTCGAAAAATCTCATATTAATTCAAACCCATAGTAATATATTCCTTTTTCATCACACAAATTTGACCAGTTCTAGAAAGTATAGCCTGATCTTGAATTTGTGGCAAATGTCGATCTTGAATTTAGTGGCAAATGCCGACATTATACGTTATCAAAGTTTGAGTTTTCAGCATGTGATGCAAGTGATGACGCCTTTTGGTGATCTCAAATATGTGTGCTATTTTAGCTCAAGTCAACAATATGTAAATAAAGAATATATCCGACATGCAACTTACATTAAGGCACACATATATTTATGAAATAAAAAAAGTAAGTATAAGGAAAATAGAATTTTTTTAGAGAAGTGTAATACGGTAAAGCGGATTGCTTTTTGTCCAATAGAAGGCTCGAATATTTTATATGAAACATTAGTTAAGATTTATGGTGGCAATGACTTCAAAATACCAAATTATCCTTAGAAAGTCTCCAAAAACAAACGTTATATTATAGATGGAAAATGATAAATCCTTCTAAAGATTAGCTTAAAAATCCTCCTAAACTATAAGAAGGTGACATGTGGTATCCACTAATTCTCTTTCCTAATCTTGCCCCCTGATTTTTATAAATGTCATCATCCAATAATTAAGAGAATTTTTAGGCTATTTGTTAAGAAGATTAATCATTTCCCATTATAGATTATTGATTTAAAAAATAATTATTTCTTGAAACATTTTGTTCTATAGGCTTAATATATATAATACCTTTTTAACTTCATTTTTGTCTACAAAGAATTTACAAAGGCATATAATGCATGTCAAATAACTTCACTACTTTTTCTAATCCTCCTCGCTTCTCACATTCATTATGTATTTAGAAAAGTCATAGATCTAAGATTTTTGGAAAGGAAATGTCTTATACATCTTAATTTCTAATTTCATACTCACATGCGTATCTACTGATTTTGGTGGGAATACCACTCAAGTTTGAATCCTTGTAAAAACATATTCAACCAGTCAAGGTTTCTGGATCTCACCGTCAGACAGCGTTGCAGGGTTGCTAACTTCAGAAGAAAAATTCATTTACGAGACTAAGGGGTTCCTGGGCTTTTGCCTTTTTTTGTGACTTTTTTTCTCATTTTGTATTTTAAAACATCGATTTTCTAAGTATCTTAATTTTGTAGTTATGAGGATTTGTTTTAGTTAAGATATAGAAAAGTATATAATAGATCTTTACGAAAAAACAATAAAATTAGACGCATGCCCGGATAATGTGATGACGACGGGACGGAGGCAGCCATGACGGATACTGGGGGCAGTGGCGGCGAAGGGCAGTGCCAGAGCCAGGATTTTCATTTTGGGGTCGCCGAACGGTATTCCAGTGGCGAAGCTAGAAATTTTTGAGTGGGGGGTCGGGATCTAATTTTTTTTTCCTAACGCTATTAAAATGGGGGGTCGAAACCGAGTATATCGAAATTTTTCTACACGAAAACAATATACCCCTACATCGCAAAAAAAAATTCGGGGGTCGGGCGCCCCCGGCCCCTATATAGCTGCACCCCTGCGGATCATGATATAACAAGCGAATTTAAACGACAAATTAATTACACTATGATGTTGCCAATTATCTTTAAAACTAAATAAATAAATAAAAATAATACTAGAAATATAGGCGACAGGAGGTGGGGGGAGGTGCGCCGACGGTGGTGTGGTGATGAGGATAAAAGTAATTGATGTTGAAAGGGATTGTGTAGTGATATTAAGAGTCGTTAGATCTATATTGCATTTAATAAAAAAAATAAGTTGTTCATTTATATAGAATAGTGACTTGCACGGTACCCGCGCAATGCGGCGGCGGTTGTGGCGACGGTGTGGTAATGAGGGCGACTATTGGTGGTGGAGGCGGTGTCGAGTGGTGTAAAAGTAATTGATGTAAAATGTTAGTAGAGATATTTATAGTGTAATTTAATTAATAATATTAAGGGCAATGTAGGTGAAAAATATGTTAAAAGGTAATGTGTATATTACACAATTTTTTTATAAGGAAAATGTTAAATGAAGCTGTAAGGGTTTCACCTAATGTGCATAAAAAGATTGTATATTTTTATATTGAAAGTTCACGTCCTAAATTTTATGCTACGAATACAACTATTTAATACAGTTTAACGAAAGCTCTTATGACTTTGTTTAACAAAACTCTTCCAATAATTATAATTATAAAGATGAAGGGTTGTTTTTTTTAATTAGATAGGGTAGATAAGTGTGTCCTTTAATAAATAGAAAACAAATGGACGGAATACAATGAGGACAGCTATCTAAATTTACAATGGGCGCACTTGCAGTAGTTGTGCACCAATCTCCTTAATTTATGTTGACATAATTTAATTTATGTTGACATAATGACACCCAACGCGGTATCGTGACATCACATAATAGAACACGTGTTGACATCAGCAAACGAATTAACAATTATATCATACGTACTTTATTTTATTTATTTATTTATTATTATTATTATTATTATTATTATTATTATTATTATTCGTGTTATCAAGTGAAATCAGAATGCATACATATTCTATCATAGAGTTTGTATTTTTTAAGTCACATGTTTATGGGTTTTCGTTTGTATTAATGAGGGCTCTGCTCCTTAATTAGATTGCATTGAAAAAAACTCTACGGCAACGGCTAGTAATGTTAGTTGATTGATAATGGATCAGTTAAAAAAGCACATAAAATACAACGACTTAAATTACAATGGTATTTTTACCTATGGGTTATGGCTCTCGGTACAAGTGGTTAATGTGAGATGACTTTGATGATGAGGAGGTCATGAGTTCAACTCTTACTTATAACAAAAAAATTAGGGTTATATGATGTCCTTAATAGTTTTCCTCTTACGAAAAGTGGAGATGATCGCCTCGGGTGCAGTAGTGCCAGTTATTGATACCAAATTAGTATATAATATGGTATATCAAGTTGTATAAGAAAACTAAAGGGCTAAATCTACATAACTAATGGGACCGTAACAAATATACAGTTGAACTACCATATATATTGAAATGATATAAATATATTATTTGACACAAAAGTCATGTATGCTTCTAGATGCACAATAAACGTCACAAATCTTGTGACTATCTAGTTTGTGTATCTATTATATTAGATTAAATTTGTGTTGATTGGTTCAAGCTTTGAATTTGGTATTATGACATAGTTATCCATTGGTTAATCGTTATCTTGATGTCATGTATTCTTTTCCAGGGAACATGTTAGAAGTTATTGTATTGCAGTTCGAGACTTAGGAATGAGAATATTGGAATCGATATCAGAAAGTTTAGGTTTAGAGAAAGAATGTATAAAAACAATATTAGGGGACCAAGGCCAACACATGGCCATAAACCACTATCCAGTGTGCCCTGAACCCGAGCTAACCTATGGGTTGCCCGGTCATACAGATCCTAACGCGCTCACCATCCTCCTTCAAGACACGCTTGTATCCGGTCTTCAAGTCCTTAAGGATGGCAAGTGGTTAGCTGTTAAGCCACACCCGAATGCATTTGTGATCAACATTGGTGACCAACTAGAGGTACTTGTAACTTTTCTATAATGTTGCATCTATGTGCAATTGTGCATACCCCTAAAATGGTCCTAGAGATGGTCTTGGTACGTTGGACCACGTCTCAGATCCTGACTAGCTTATTATTTTTTTTCTTCCTAGTAGGCGGTTAGTAATGGTGAATACAAGAGCGTGTGGCACCGTGCTGTGGTGAACGCAGAGAAACCAAGAATGTCAATAGCGTCATTTTTATGTCCTTGTAACGATTCCATTATTAGTGCTCCAAAAGAGCTAATACAAGATGGAAGAACACCTGTTTTCAAAAACTTTACTTATCCAGAGTACTACAAAAAGTTTTGGAGTAGAGATCTTGACCGAGAAAATTGCTTAGAATTCTTCAAGAGCTAGCTATATATCATCTTCACCACATCCATTTTTCCAAATAGCTTGTTCATATCACTGCTAGTTCTGTTATTTATGAACATTTGTTATGATCTAAGTCACTTATTAGGGTTCAACTTTACACAAATTGTCTTATGTATTGAACTTCAGTCATGTGCATTATATGTAATGAACTTTCAAATTTCAGTTATTGTATATGTGGCAACCAAATAAGTTGGCACGTCGAATGTCACGCTGTCAGTTTGGAAGTTTTTGATTGGTCGGATATATACAATTACTCGGATTAGAAAGTTCATCACATATAATGTACAACATTGAAGTTTGATACAAATTATGATTATTCGTGTAAAATTGTACTAAGCCCTGTTTATTGTGGTATCTTAAAGAAAAATAATAAAGGAATGGATTTAAGTTTGAAGTTTATTGTGTAAGCAAAAGTTACACCATTTTTTGTGTGTGTACGTGCTGACAAACGTTTCCATTTGTAGTTCACTTTCTTCTCAGTTGTTGATAATGGCTTATCTAGTAGGATTGGACGACATTAACCTGCAAACATTATCCCTTGTCTATCTCTTGCATTTCAGTCGTGTTATCATGTCAATCATGCTTAAATTCAACACAATCACCATTAGTCCGCGGTCCTAATCTTCGGCCCCCACATGTATCACGAATCGCGTAATTAAGTGACTCTGCTTGATACGTATCTCAGGGGCACATTATGGCTGCATTTGACGAATTCAAACTTTCCCTAAATATAAAACAGTCAAAACAATAAATTCATGTCTTAGCTAGTATTATCGTGTTGAAAGGGTTAATTGAAAAACTATGTGTTTTTTTACATGTTTTAGAAAAACCTTTATTGAATTAGACCATTTCCAAGCTTGCATTTGACACCAATAGCTTATGTGATACAGTAGAAAAGCAATTCACTAAAAAAGTTATATAGCAGGCATTCAACAAAATATATATAATATAAGAAACATGATGGTAAAATGATATTATTGATCTATAGTCTACTCAATTATTATCCGGGCTAACGATATAACTTTATCAATTTTTAAATATTAGGTAAAAGTAATATACAATACCTTTCTTCACAGGGTATGGTCCCAATACCATATACGATGATTTCCAGGCATACACGTAATTAGGAGTAGCAGTAGAATAAAATGTCGTTAAAAAAAAAAACATCTTTAACATTATTTAACGTAAAGAAAACTGCTTTCAAGTTACACTTAAAGTATTCAAAGCCTTTAAATTTCTGTCAAAACGATTTTTTGACAAGCTAGTGACTAACTTGAAATTTTGACAAGAGCTGTTAGACGATTATAATGATATTTAAGCAAACAAATCCTTAGAGCATTTGAAATTTATTTCATGACGGTTTTTCTGGTCATATCGTGCTAATGGTTGAAGATCAGATTGATGTTAACAAAAACACGATTAAATTTATTCTAGCATTCAGAACATAAAATTACATAACATCTAAAAGAGTAATTCTTTTAATCACCCTCTCCTACTAGAGGAGCTTTGGGGTATACATCACTAAATCTGATGTGGAGCAAGGAGAGGGCTGCCACATCAGATTTCTTATGTCATGAATGATGATATTTGTATGAATTATTGTT
>CM067168.1:45041088-45066088 GCA_034093135.1 Erigeron breviscapus
ATTGATTTCTCGACATCTTTTTGTGGTCAAAATTCACCCATTTATATCTTCTGGTAAAACTGTAAAAGCGTTAGATTACGTCTGGTGAAAGCTTTTACTTCTTTCATTCCAAACTAAACTTATAAATTCTGATGTAATTTAATGAAAGTAGTTTTTTTTTATGGACAGTACTATATTAAATAGACAACTATCAAGACACCTAAAGTCAAAAGTACAGATATATATATAAAAATATATATATATATATATATATATAAAACTAAGTTTAATAATACAACATCTTCTGGTCTCCTTTAGATTAGCTTTTTGAAAGATTAAATTAAGAGTAAAATTGTAAAATTAACATTCAAAATTTAAAAGTGGATTTATTTTTGTGACATCTAAAAAAATATATAAACATCTATTTTAAGATGAAAAAAGAAGTAATTTTTAAGACTTTAAGCTTTTAGTTTAAATAAGTGAAAACACATAACTTTTAAGAGTGTCTCTTTCTACATTTATAAACTTCAACTTCAATTATTTGTCAAACATTTTTTTTTATCAATTAAAAGCTTCAACTGCAAGTTCTAAATAAAATCTCCAACTTCTAGTTACTATCACAAGCTCTAGCAAATGTTTTAAAATATACCCATAAAGTATTTAAAAAAAAACTACAACTATCTAGCACATAACCAACTTGGTTGGATCATGTCGTTGGATATTTCATCTTTTGAAATACTTTTTCGTAGACAATGTTTAACGTGTTGAATTTTTTAATTAATTAAATTATGAAAAATAAAAAAATCTTCTCAAGTTGATGGTTAAAAATTGTAATAATTATAAATTAGATATTTATGGCTAAAAAGTGTAAATTATTGAATGAAAACAAAAAAAATGTAAGTTAGTGAGACTTATAAATTCTGATGTAATTTAATGAAAGTAGTTTTTTTTTATGGACAGTACTATATTAAATAGACAACTATCAAGACACCTAAAGTCAAAAGTACAGATATATATATAAAAACCTAGAGTTTAATATATATATATATATATATATATATATATATATATATATATATATATATATATATATATATATATATATATATATATATATATATATATATATATATATATATATATATATATATATATATATATATATATATATATATATATATATATATATATATATATATATATATATATATATATATATATATATATATATATATATATATATATATATATATATATATATATATATATATATATATATATATATATATATATATATATATATATATATATATATATATATATATATATATATATATATATATATATATATATATATATATATATATATATATATATATATATATATATATATATATATATATATATATATATATATATATATATATATATATATATATATATATATATATATATATATATATATATATATATATATATATATATATATATATATATATATATATATATATATATATATATATATATATATATATATATATATATATATATATATATATATATATATATATATATATATATATATATATATATATATATATATATATATATATATATATATATATATATATATATATATATATATATATATATATATATATATATATATATATATATATATATATATATATATATATATATATATATATATATATATATATATATATATATATATATATATATATATATATATATATATATATATATATATATATATATATATATATATATATATATATATATATATATATATATATATATATATATATATATATATATATATATATATATATATATATATATATATATATATATATATATATATATATATATATATATATATATATATATATATATATATATATATATATATATATATATATATATATATATATATATATATATATATATATATATATATATATATATATATATATATATATATATATATATATATATATATATATATATATATATATATATATATATATATATATATATATATATATATATATATATATATATATATATATATATATATATATATATATATATATATATATATATATATATATATATATATATATATATATATATATATATATATATATATATATATATATATATATATATATATATATATATATATATATATATATATATATATATATATATATATATATATATATATATATATATATATATATATATATATATATATATATATATATATATATATATATATATATATATATATATATATATATATATATATATATATATATATATATATATATATATATATATATATATATATATATATATATATATATATATATATATATATATATATATATATATATATATATATATATATATATATATATATATATATATATATATATATATATATATATATATATATATATATATATATATATATATATATATATATATATATATATATATATATATATATATATATATATATATATATATATATATATATATATATATATATATATATATATATATATATATATATATATATATATATATATATATATATATATATATATATATATATATATATATATATATATATATATATATATATATATATATATATATATATATATATATATATATATATATATATATATATATATATATATATATATATATATATATATATATATATATATATATATATATATATATATATATATATATATATATATATATATATATATATATATATATATATATATATATATATATATATATATATATATATATATATATATATATATATATATATATATATATATATATATATATATATATATATATATATATATATATATATATATATATATATATATATATATATATATATATATATATATATATATATATATATATATATATATATATATATATATATATATATATATATATATATATATATATATATATATATATATATATATATATATTTAACTTAAAAACTGCCCCATCCGTAACGGATGATACCTTTCATAAAATGGTGTTACTAAAGTGCATCATCAAAACAATATAAATGAAATCCAAGTCTTGGCACCAACATAAATGCCATTCATTATTACATGTATCATAAACGTAAATAATGTAGCCAAAACATAGGCTATGGGAAGTCTAAGCATTCAACAATCTATGCTAATCTTCCTTTATTCTTTTACCCATCTCACGAGCTATACACATCTCTAGCTCATACCTGCTTATCCTGAAGGACACAACATTTTCATAAAAGCAAGTGTTAGCTAATAAATTAGCTAAGTAAGATACACACATTTAATAAAACGTTCTTCATTTTACTTTCATAAAACTTCTTCGTATTTTAGATATCAAAACATGATCACATTACATACTATCCACAAACATCGTAAGATCAACCCATCCTTACCTTTTTCCCACATTCCCTCACATTTCATATCACATCAACGAGTACATACAACTTAATCAACATCTCTTAACTTGGCATAACACACGTAAACATATCTCACGTATACATACTAACACAAGTAGAGTATATACTCCTAATTGTGCCTATTCTTCGTTCTTATCACACGTCTCAACAAATCTTATTAAATCTCACGTCACATTGTAAACCCACGTCTTAAAATTACATGTACATCTTTCTCACATATTCTTATAATTATCTTAATCAACTTATTCTCATTTCTTACATCTTTATCAACATATTCTTACAACTTACATATTACGCACTAGCTTTACAACTAGCACGATTTCCCACGTCTTACGCACTAGCATTACAACTAGCACGATTTCCCACGTCTTACGCACTAGCATTACAACTAGCACGATTTCCCACGTCTTACGCACTAGCATTACAACTAGCACGATTTCCCACGTCTTACGCACTAGCATTACAACTAGCACGATTTCCCACGTCTTACGCACTAGCATTACAACTAGCACGATTTCCCACGTCTTACGCACTAGCATTACAACTAGCACGATTTCCCACGTCTTACGCACTAGCATTACAACTAGCACGATTTCCCACGTCTTACGCACTAGCATTACAACTAGCACGATTTCCCACGTCTTACGCACTAGCATTACAACTAGCACGGTTTCCCACGTCTTACGCACTAGCATTACAACTAGCACGATTTCCCACGTCTTACGCACTAGCATTACAACTAGCACGATTTCCCACGTCTTACGCACTAGCATTACAACTAGCACGATTTCCCACGTCTTACGCACTAGCATTACAACTAGCACGATTTCCCACGTCTTACGCACTAGCATTACAACTAGCAATTTCCCACGTATTTATATCTTTCTTACTTTTTACGCACTAACACTAAGGCTAGAACGGTTTCCCACGTCTTACGCACTAGCATTACAACTAGCACGATTTCCCACGTCTTACGCACTAGCATTACAACTAGCACGATTTCCCACGTCTTACGCACTAGCATTACAACTAGCACGATTTCCCACGTCTTACGCACTAGCATTACAACTAGCACGATTTCCCACGTCTTACGCACTAGCATTACAACTAGCACGATTTCCCACGTCTTACGCACTAGCATTACAACTAGCACGATTTCCCACGTCTTACGCACTAGCATTACAACTAGCACGATTTCCCACGTCTTACGCACTAGCATTACAACTAGCACGATTTCCCACGTCTTACGCACTAGCATTACAACTAGCACGATTTCCCACGTCTTACGCACTAGCATTACAACTAGCACGATTTCCCACGTCTTACGCACTAGCATTACAACTAGCACGATTTCCCACGTCTTACGCACTAGCATTACAACTAGCACGATTTCCCACGTCTTACGCACTAGCATTACAACTAGCACGATTTCCCACGTCTTACGCACTAGCATTACAACTAGCACGATTTCCCACGTCTTACGCACTAGCATTACAACTAGCACGATTTCCCACGTCTTACGCACTAGCATTACAACTAGCACGATTTCCCACGTCTTACGCACTAGCATTACAACTAGCACGATTTCCCACGTCTTACGCACTAGCATTACAACTAGCACGATTTCCCACGTCTTACGCACTAGCATTACAACTAGCACGATTTCCCACGTCTTACGCACTAGCATTACAACTAGCACGATTTCCCACGTCTTACGCACTAGCATTACAACTAGCACGATTTCCCACGTCTTACGCACTAGCATTACAACTAGCACGATTTCCCACGTCTTACGCACTAGCATTACAACTAGCACGATTTCCCACGTCTTACGCACTAGCATTACAACTAGCACGATTTCCCACGTCTTACGCACTAGCATTACAACTAGCACGATTTCCCACGTCTTACGCACTAGCATTACAACTAGCACGATTTCCCACGTCTTACGCACTAGCATTACAACTAGCACGATTTCCCACGTCTTACGCACTAGCATTAAGGCTAGAACGGTTTCCCACATCTCACATTTTACTTTAACATTAGGTATATACATTACCTAACTAGTCCCACATCTACTTTAACGTTTAATCCCACTAACGTGCACAACTCATAGCAATTCCTACGTGTATCTAGTGAACTAGATATTTCACACTTTAAACCCCACACATAAGCCATCACATAACAATCATCAAAGCATATTATTGACATTATCATCATCACAACACATATCATAATCATTTCATGGCAACATAATTATAATCAACATACTACATATGCATATAACCACTTTACTTTAAACGTCATCATATCATAATAAGCCACTTCATCATACATACATTCCCACATAACCTCCCGCATAACCCGAAAAAATCCACACACATAAGATAATCCAGTTAAGAGGTTAATTAAAGAAAACTACTTTTGTTGTGCCTCCAGCGTGAGAAAAGTCATGTATCTTACCTCAATGGAGTACTCAACAATCACAAATGTGTTTACCGTGCTTGACAAGTGTTCCCGACAACCTATGATACAAGAAGGATGGAAATATAAGTCAACTAGACACTTAAACGCGCTTAGAACCTTTCTGCCGGCTGATCTCGCCGAGCCCAGGGGTGGTCTCGTCGAGTTCAAGCTCCAGAATGCATCAAAAGTGAGACCTGACCACGATCTCGTCGAGCCCACTAGTGGTCTCGTCGAGTTCAGTTTTTAGAATCACACCCTTCACTTGCAGGCGACTTTTCGACCTCAAAAAAACCAAATGAGTCAAAACTTAGTTCTTAAGAAATGTAGGGAATTAAAAGACCTTTCCAGAAATATAAAGTTTGACTCTTGAAGTTCTATAATGAATGATTTATGACGTTTACAATATAGGCCTGCAGAAATCGTCCGAAATTCGACCACTTTTGGAAATCGACACTTTTCGCCTATCTATGGGCAAAATCACCAGAAACTTTATTCATATCGATTCAAGGGGACACATAGACCTTTTCAAAAATATAAGATTCATCTCCTAACTCTTTTAATTGAAAGAGATATGATTTTTTCAATATGACTAGATTTTCAGATCTAATAAACCCTTTGTTTTTCAAACTATTTCGACCATCAAATAACCATAGCAACCACCACGACCTATGGATCTCATATGCACCCAAAATATGACTCATATGATGATTTCACAAGATCACTTGTTCCAGGGACAAGAGGATACAATAACAATACGTTAGATTACTCGAAAACCCAAGTAATCGATGACGAAACGTAATCAAATCAACCCTAACCCTTAAGATCCGAATTGATTGGGTAAAAACCATTCAAATGACTCAACAATTGATCAATAAATCATATCTTACCTGGAAGGAAGATTAAACGATCGAAATCTATGCGAAATCACTCCCGAATCGACCCGAAATTGCTCTAAACTTGAAGGAGAGGCCTAGGGTTTTGTGTGTGAGACTTTCTTAGGGTTTGGATCTGATTTTTCTGCCTTAGGGTCGTGCACCATGCCCTATATATGCTGGAAAAACTTTCAAAACTTTACATCTAGGCCCTCGCACTTCCTTATAACTCGTTTCGTCACTTAATTGCTCGTTTAACGCATACGGGAACACTTAACAACTCTTATATCTTATTGGGAACACTAAATGACTTCATTAATCATTATCAACTTTAATTTCATTACTTTAAATCACTTTAACATATATCCCACGTTAATCATTTAATTCACATAATCACATATAAAACACATAGTAACTAACGGTCATTAACGACAAGTTAACGGTCAACGTCAAAAAGTTTTGGGATGTTACAACTAATAACAACAATATTACAATTAATTTGATTACAGTTAATAATATAAAATAAAATATTGATATAAATATGTAACATCCCTAACTTTTAGCTATATTTTGTTATTAGATAGACATTATGCAATAAAGTATTAATTATTTTTAGATTGGGTTAAAAGTGTAAATTAATGATGGAAAACTAAAAAGTGTAAATTAATTTAGACATGTGTTGATTTGATTAATTTTAAGAAATTGAGAGTTGTGATTGGTCAATTAAGGTTAGGTCAGTTGCCTTTTAGTATATAAATTAAGATTAAGATAAGATGACGCTAAACTCTGACTCTATGGACTTATTGTTGTTCTTGTTAACGATTACATCACACATATTTATTAGTTAGTTTCACGAACTGTCCATATGGTTTTATCGAAATTACGTTCATGATCCTTTAGTTTTGAAATATAGTGGGTATCCCTTGATACGAAACTTTGTTACATTCACATTTCTCTTTTTCCAAAAACTAAATCAATAAAACCACAAGGACGGATGAGGTTTAAGGGAAGGGCTATAAATAAATGTAACAAAAACTAAAGAACATGAGTGTAATACATGTCTTAAAGTTAAGATATTGACACATGATAGATTAAATGTTAAAATTTAAAAAAAAAACAAGTAAAATCTATGTGTTTGCATGAGATTTTTAAACATTTTTTAGGTCTTTCATATAAATCACATAAATTAGTCACATATAATATATCATATTCATGATTCATGAACAGGGATTGGGTATTGTAAAACAAGTATTAAAGTAAAACAAATAAGACAAGATCTTGACCCTTAGATCATGGTTAAATTGATGCACGAAGATTCACGAACCAATTGATGCACAATGATTTTCATGATGCATGGTCATTTTCAGTGAAGAGAAACCTATTGTTTTATTTGTTTTACTTTGATACTTGTTTTATTTTACCTAAAACATTCATGAACATATTGGATTGATAATATAAACTTTTTAGTTACATTTTACAGAGGATAAAGATTTCCTAAAGTTACCCAACTTGACTAGTCAAGTTGGGTAAATCTTGACTCTTGATTTAAAATCAAAGGTTAAGATTAAAAGAAGATTACTCTAACTTGACCTATCAAGTTAGTAGTAACTTTAGGGAATTTTCCCTTTTACAGGAGGCCCAACTTTACACAAATCATAACAAAGATCCAAAATGCCCAAAAAAAGAGGCCTTTCATCTTACTTTCAAATTTCAAACTTGAAACTGTTGATAACTTTCTCTCTACACAAAAATAAAATAAAATACCCTTCAAGGGTTTCGACTGAAAATCGGCTATGGCAAATATCAAAAAAGTTGAACAAGTACGTACAAAATGTATATCTACACCCAAAAAGTTGAACAATAAGTCACAAATTATTATTGATGATGATGATGATGATGATGATGATGATGTTGGTGTTGATGATGATGAGATGATGATGATGAGATGATGATGATGATGATGATGATGATGATGATGATGATGATGATGATGATGATGATGATGATGATGATGATGATGATGATGATGATGATGATGATGATGATGATGATGATGATGATGATGATGATGATGATGATGATGATGATGATGATGATGATGATGATGATGATGATGATGATGATGATGATGATGATGATGATGATGATGATGATGATGATGATGATGATGATGATGATGATGATGATGATGATGATGATGATGATGATGATGATGATGATGATGATGATGATGATGATGATGATGATGATGATGATGATGATGATGATGATGATGATGATGATGATGATGATGATGATGATGATGATGATGATGATGATGATGATGATGATGATGATGATGATGATGATGATGATGATGATGATGATGATGATGATGATGATGATGATGATGATGATGATGATGATGATGATGATGATGATGATGATGATGATGATGATGATGATGATGATGATGATGATGATGATGATGATGATGATGATGATGATGATGATGATGATGATGATGATGATGATGATGATGATGATGATGATGATGATGATGATGATGATGATGATGATGATGATGATGATGATGATGATGATGATGATGATGATGATGATGATGATGATGATGATGATGATGATGATGATGATGATGATGATGATGATGATGATGATGATGATGATGATGATGATGATGATGATGATGATGATGATGATGATGATGATGATGATGATGATGATGATGATGATGATGATGATGATGATGATGAAATCCTTCCTGGTTGAGACCACAGGCAAAAATAGGATTTCCAGAAATTGACAAAGTAAAATTTCCATTTATTCATCAGAAGAAACGTCCCTTTTAAAGCAAGAATGGATTTTCCTTGATACCTAACATAATGCATGAAAGGATCTTTGAACAACCAAAAATTTGCTTGAAAAGCCCTGGGAAAGTGCTCTCTTTTTCCATAGAAATAAATTCGTTCAATAAGGGCTCCAGAAGATGTTGATCGTAAGTGAGAAGATTGGTTACGGAGAAAGAGGAAGCCGGATTCATATTCACATACATGAAAAGTATATAGGAAGAAGAATAATCTCTGATTTCTTTTTGATTTTGAATTCAAAATCAAAAAGAAATCAGAGATTATTCTTCTTCCTATATACTTTTCATGTATGTGAATATGAATCCGGCTTCCTCTTTCTCCGTAACCAATCTTCTCACTTACGATCAACATCTTCTGGAGCCCTTATTGAACGAATTTATTTCTATGGAAAAAGAGAGCACTTTCCCAGGGCTTTTCAAGCAAATTTTTGGTTGTTCAAAGATCCTTTCATGCATTATGTTAGGTATCAAGGAAAATCCATTCTTGCTTTAAAAGGGACGTTTCTTCTGATGAATAAATGGAAATTTTACTTTGTCAATTTCTGGAAATCCTATTTTTGCCTGTGGTCTCAACCAGGAAGGATTTATATAAACCAATTATCCAATCATTCCCTTGACTTTCTGGGTTATCATTCAAGTGTGCGGCTAAAGCCTTCAATGGTACGTAGTCAAATGTTAGAAAATGCGTTTCTAATCGATAATGCTATTAAGAAGTTTGATACTCTTGTTCCAATTATGCCTCTGATTGGATCATTGGCTAAATCGAAATTTTGTAACGCATTGGGGCATCCTATTGGTAAGGCGGTTTGGGCCGATTTATCAGATTCTGATATTATTGAGCGCTTTGGGCGTATACACAGAAATCTTTCTCATTATCATAGTGGCTCTTCAAAAAAAAAGAGTTTGTATCAAGTAAAGTATATACTTTACTTGATACAAACTCTTTTTTTTGAAGAGCCACTATGATAATGAGAAAGATTTCTGTGTATACGCCCAAAGCGCTCAATAATATCAGAATCTGATAAATCGGCCCAAACCGCCTTACCAATAGGATGCCCCAATGCGTTACAAAATTTCGATTTAGCCAATGATCCAATCAGAGGCATAATTGGAACAAGAGTATCAAACTTCTTAATAGCATTATCGATTAGAAACGCATTTTCTAACATTTGACTACGTACCATTGAAGGCTTTAGCCGCACACTTGAATGATAACCCAGAAAGTCAAGGAAAAAACTTGTTCTTCTTCCGTAAAAAATTCTTCCAATAATTCCGAACCAAATCTTTTCAAAAAAGCACGTACAGTACTTTTATGCTTACGAGCTAAAGTTCTAGCGCAAGAAAGGCGAAGTATATACTTTACTTGATACAAACTCTTTTTTTTGAAGAGCCACTATGATAATGAGAAAGATTTCTGTGTATACGCCCAAAGCGCTCAATAATATCAGAATCTGATAAATCGGCCCAAACCGCCTTACCAATAGGATGCCCCAATGCGTTACAAAATTTCGATTTAGCCAATGATCCAATCAGAGGCATAATTGGAACAAGAGTATCAAACTTCTTAATAGCATTATCGATTAGAAACGCATTTTCTAACATTTGACTACGTACCATTGAAGGCTTTAGCCGCACACTTGAATGATAACCCAGAAAGTCAAGGAAAATAAGGATTTCCAGAAATTGACAAAGTAAAATTTCCATTTATTCATCAGAAGAAACGTCCCTTTTAAAGCAAGAATGGATTTTCCTTGATACCTAACATAATGCATGAAAGGATCTTTGAACAACCAAAAATTTGCTTGAAAAGCCCTGGGAAAGTGCTCTCTTTTTCCATAGAAATAAATTCGTTCAATAAGGGCTCCAGAAGATGTTGATCGTAAGTGAGAAGATTGGTTACGGAGAAAGAGGAAGCCGGATTCATATTCACATACATGAAAAGTATATAGGAAGAAGAATAATCTCTGATTTCTTTTTGATTTTGAAAATCAAAAAGAAATCAGAGATTATTCTTCTTCCTATATACTTTTCATGTATGTGAATATGAATCCGGCTTCCTCTTTCTCCGTAACCAATCTTCTCACTTACGATCAACATCTTCTGGAGCCCTTATTGAACGAATTTATTTCTATGGAAAAAGAGAGCACTTTCCCAGGGCTTTTCAAGCAAATTTTTGGTTGTTCAAAGATCCTTTCATGCATTATGTTAGGTATCAAGGAAAATCCATTCTTGCTTTAAAAGGGACGTTTCTTCTGATGAATAAATGGAAATTTTACTTTGTCAATTTCTGGAAATCCTATTTTTGCCTGTGGTCTCAACCAGGAAGGATTTATATAAACCAATTATCCAATCATTCCCTTGACTTTCTGGGTTATCATTCAAGTGTGCGGCTAAAGCCTTCAATGGTACGTAGTCAAATGTTAGAAAATGCGTTTCTAATCGATAATGCTATTAAGAAGTTTGATACTCTTGTTCCAATTATGCCTCTGATTGGATCATTGGCTAAATCGAAATTTTGTAACGCATTGGGGCATCCTATTGGTAAGGCGGTTTGGGCCGATTTATCAGATTCTGATATTATTGAGCGCTTTGGGCGTATACACAGAAATCTTTCTCATTATCATAGTGGCTCTTCAAAAAAAAAGAGTTTGTATCAAGTAAAGTATATACTTCGCCTTTCTTGCGCTAGAACTTTAGCTCGTAAGCATAAAAGTACTGTACGTGCTTTTTTGAAAAGATTTGGTTCGGAATTATTGGAAGAATTTTTTACGGAAGAAGAACAAGTTTTTTCCTTGACTTTTCCAAGAGTTTCTTCTATTTTGCGAAGGTTATCTAGAAGGCGGATTTGGTATTTGGATATTATTTGTATCAATGATTTTGGTGAACTATTCTTGCTATTAAGTTCCATGGATTGAGCTTCACAATTTTAATCTCCAATGTGTATGTTTGACTAATATATGCTATTTTGGGGATATATAATGCAGCTTTTGAAGTTTTTTTTTATTTGGATAATCTATAAGTGTTTTTAACTTCCACGTAGTAAGTACTATGCTCCAAGGTTTCATGTTCAGTCCCCATTGTATATTTTTGACTGACATGTGTACGCTATTTTGGGGCTAGCTTAGAGTCTTATTTTGAAGCTTTTATGACATATTATGAGTTCTTTGAGTTGCCGCCGATTGAACCTTTTCATGCCGTTGTTTATTGCTGGATTGCAGTGTTATTGTTTTGTATGCGATGTTTCGGCACCTTGCAAGTCATGGAATGGGTATGATGGCCATTGTCATGCTATTGACAATGAAGGCTGGAAGTTGGTGAGGAACATTATGAAAAAGGTCTGAAATCTTAGAAAAGAGGCTGGAATCCATGAAGATCACTATTGTCTTTGAATGAAAGAATGTTATTTTCTTGTTAAGGTCTCGTGTTTATATGCTCTTAGTGATGACCACCATAATCTTGGTGCCCCCTATTGAATAGTGTAAAAAATTTATGATTTGGATGATAAGCAAGTTAGAGTATATGAAATGCTTATAGCTTTACTTGTTGGCAGTCTGTGATACTACGTTCTCTAGTGTTGGTTATCTTTTTGATCGGCTTTATGGATGTGGGTCAACCGTTGGAGCTTGGATTCATATAACATGTACAGACCTTTTTGAAAAGTATGAAAAGGAACTTCTTTGGTTTTGCCTTTTTTTCTACAAAAGCGATTATCTTTTTTTTTCCTCTCTCAAGAAAGTCAATTTCTAGTCTCTTGTAAAAGGTTAGAATGTTGAGTTATGGGATCGTTTCTTCTTTGTTTTCTTTGATTCAGCATGGAGTGTGTCTTTGTTTGGTTTATCTATTGAATCACCTGTCATTATGCAAATTTGGGTCTGGACTATGGTTATACTTGACAGTAGTAGTTAAACAATGGGAGTAGTCTCTTATTAGAAAGTGTCCAGTCCCATGACTGAGAAAAGAAAGGAAGTGTGAACACTGTGTTATACCTTCAAATTGCAGTCTGTCAATAATTTCTAGGGATAAGTACCTGGGAATGTAATGAACTATACACAATTGTTTATGTTGTGTAATGAACTACTTAGATGTTTATTGTATGCAATGAATTTTTAAATCCCGGTTATTGGATGTATCTAGGTATATGTGGCAACCATATAAGCTGCCACTTGTAAGTTTTTGATTGGTCGGATACATCTAATAACCGGGATTTGAAAGTTCATTGACACACAATAAACATTCGAGTAGTTCAATACACAACATAAACATTTGTGTATAGTTCATTACATTCTCAGGTACTTATCCCTAATTTCTAGTATATGGGTTTCACCCCTACATTATCTTACATATGTCTAAGTTGTAGTTCTAATTATGAGATTTTGGTGTTTGATCAGGGATACTTTTGGAAGGTATTAGCTTCTTAAAATGGCTTAAAACAGTTTGTATTTCTACTTCGTATTGGAAGAGCTAAATCAATCTTTTGATACAAATCTATTATAGAACCTAAATCTGCAGGTCCAAGATTATGTTATGCTAATCTCACAGATTGAAACAAGCCTGCACTCCCATATCATTTACGCTCTGTCACTTTTGTAACCTGACTAGGTCTTATTAATCGCTGGCATTACATCATAAATTATCAACACATCGAGCATTAACTAGATTTGACAATTAATTCACGTTGGTGTTTGTTTATATAAAACGTTGTGTTTAGATTATAACTTATCTATATCTATATTATAAATCTCTACTACTTTAATTCAACATCGCTAACAGATTTTGAAACCTAGTTTCTCCTCATTTTATTAGCCATCGTTCTTCCAAAGACATCACGATTATCGCCCTCACAATCAAATATCGCTAATTAGTCACATTTCCATAACCTCTTATGTTATTCAAGTTGTTCAACTGTGATATGTGAATAGTAAATTTTACAATACACTTAAAAATTTAACCGAACCAAACCAATTTGAACTTGGTTGTCAAGTGTAACCCGATCAGTTCCAATATTGGATACAACGATAAAGTTACATGAAAAAACTCGAACAAACCGAAATCTGAACCCGAACCTGAACCCGAACCGAATGAACAAACCATAAATACAAATTTATTCTATTTTGATGATGGATTGGGCTAGACCTAAAACAAAGGGCCAAAAAACAACAAAGCCCAAAAATAATAGCAAAAGAAACTAACCCTAAAGAACATTATTTAGTGACAAATATAGATATAGATGAGATATATAGACTCTGTCAGTTGTTTACAAAGGTTTTATCCACATTTCAACGCACTCCTTATCTCCACATTACAAAATGCCGGGACCCGTCGTCGAAGAGATTGAATCCGAGAAGAAGATCGAGGTACTCTTATATATATATATATATATCAATACTTAACTTGTAGGATAATACACGTAATAATTATAATTTATAAAACAGGAAGAGGTTCCAGTAGTTGAGGATGTTAAGGAAGAAGATGACCACAACGATGATGACGTGGATGCTGATTCTGATGATGATGAGGATGATAAGGAAGATGGTGTTCTAGGTATCTATCCTATCCAATTACACATTTATATTTTTTATATATATGATTATATTATATATCTATATGTCATGATAAGGAATATGGTGTTATTTATATGATAAGGTATATAGATAGTGATATACTATTAGCTTATAGTTTGAGCTTATTGGCTTATTCGATTTTCGAATTACATCTTAAAAAGATGTTTTGAGTTACATTATCTTCTGAATATTAGAAATAGCTTTAAGTCACCTGTTGTATTATATAAGATTTCATTATATTTGTATTATTGTAAAGAATGAGTTTTATTAGGCATCAATGGGTCTTGGGCATAACAGTATGAGTATCAGTTTTTGATTTTCTAACTTTGTGGTCACTGTTTTCATTGTTTTCATATTATTAGTGTAGTTTAGACTGTTTCGGAAAAAGAAATGGTTTGATTAGGTACCCATAATTGGTATCAAAGAACTTGTATCTTGCTTTATCTGTGTTTGAAACTGTATTTTAGTTACCTGTTATCCATTTGTATATTGTTATCCATCAATCTTTAAGATTATTTAAGTGCTTATCTGCTCATTGGAAAAAAATTTTAGCAGATTAGCAATTCCAAACACCATTAGTAAATATGGTTATTAGTTTATTTTAGAAGGAATATGCTCTAAAATAAGCAGGAATATGTTTATAAGATAAGAAGACAAGGCTTTGTTTAGCGGTGGAAAACTCCCCTTATTTTCTAGAAGTTGTTTCAAAGAAAACTAGCAAACCATGATCAAGGTTGTGTTTTCTAAAATAAATTCGACGAAAAAGAACACCACTTTCCAACTTGTAACTATATTGTGGTAAATTAGTTTTGGATGATAATGTGTAGAAATACTTTTAAGGGTTTTTCCATTAATTTTTATTTTTATCATCTTCAAGTAGTTGACACAATACTCTGGTGTTATTATATTTATGTCATCTTTGTGTTGTTTATTCATTTTAAAACAAATGCAGCCGGAACCGAGAGTTCAAAGCAAAGTAGGAGTGAGAAAAAGAGCCGAAAGGCGATGATGAAGCTTGGAATGAAACCTGTTCTTGGCGTCAGCAGGGTCACCATTAAAAGAGCAAAAAATGTAAGACACTTGTTCATTCTAAGGGGGGTGTTTGGATGTGAAATAGTTGGCGTCATAAAATCACAAACAAAACAACTTATTTTAGGAGAATCAGAAGTATATACCCTTATTTTAGCTTAGTGTTGAACACTCATCATCTACTTTTTTTATATTCTTAATACTTCTATTCTGGGAAGTGGGAAGTTATGGCATTAATAATATCTATTTTTAATAGGCGAATTCACGAAAGTTTTTTTTTTTTTTAATATCTTATATTCGGAAAAAAGTAAATTTATTACTTTTTTTGATTTAGGTATTACTTAATATATATAGAAATGCTGTTTATTATAATTTCAAACAACAGATGAACAGAAGCACATTGTACACTATCTCCTACAGCGTGTTCTTATACAGCCGATTGTTTGAATATTATAATTCTGTACCACATAATCAGTTTTAGACACACATCCTAACACCTGATAAATTGTTAATCTTTAGCTGTGGCTCAACATTTAAACCGCCCTTTCTTTGTGATTATACAGATTATGTTTTTTATCTCAAAGCCGGATGTATTTAAAAGCCCAAATTCCGAAACCTATGTCATATTTGGAGAGGCGAAGATTGAGGATCTAAGCTCACAACTGCAAACTCAAGCAGCCCAACAATTCAGAATGCCCGACATGGGGTCAGTCATGGGCAAACCTGATGTTTCAGCTTCATCTGCTGCTCAGGCAGATGAAGAAGAGGAGGAAGTCGATGAGACTGGTGTTGAGCCACGTGACATTGATCTGGTGATGACTCAAGCTGGTGTGTCAAGGTCCAAGGCTGTCAAAGCTCTCAAGACTCACAGTGGGGACATAGTCAGTGCCATCATGGAGCTTACCACTTAGGTAGATTTCTTTTTGAAGATGAGTTTTTGGAATTATTGTCCCATATGACTACGGTGCACTCTCGTTGGGAGAATATATTAAATTTCTAGCTACTCGGCGTGGATTAGTTTTGATAAGAACAATGATCGTCACTATCTTATTTTAATTATAAGGTTGCTGTTACTGAAATCATTTTGTTTTTGTTTTGCTTAATACCTACCTTTGAATGGCCTATTATTCTAAGGAGTTTTTTTTTTAACGGCAGAATATCCTAAGGAGTGGTTGATCAAGGCTGTTATGTTTTTTTTTGTGATTAGTTTTTCGGTTGACATACATTTTGTCCTCTGTAGGCCCAGCTTTTCACACATCCTTTGACAAAAGGGTATGAACGGATTAGGTGGGAGCCTTAATGTGCGTTTTTAAAATGATCATGTTATATTGAATAGTTAGATTAAGATAACAAACTATTATATAATGGTCACATTATATAATGTTTGGAATTTTATATGTGCCAATTTTACTTGGAATTTCTAAATCAGAAAGTTGATGTTAAACACTGATACAAAAATAGACGGGTAAACGGAAAGATTTTTCCTATTTAGGTTACCTGGAGAAGACAAATGTTTTTTTTTACTCAAATGTCCGAGTCTAAGCGAGATATACCGTAACCGTTTTCGTACCTTTCTTTCATCATCTACAATATATTGTACATAGTGGGAATGTGGGATTCAAACTTAAGACCTTATGTATATCAAGTCTAGGATGTTAAGCACTAGTGATGCGGGTGCATCAAGGCTCACTAACCCAGTCAATCTGATTTGCACTAAACAAACCCTTTTTGTGTATAATTCTCCCCTCAGGCCAGATTATGGAACACAAGATTTCTTAGGGTTCAAAACTCTTAGGGGAATGATTGTACTATCATGGCAGCCAACTAGTCCCAGCCCTAAGTCAAGCCTGTGAGCCCATAAAGAACACATCAGTCATCAGTCCTTTTTGAGATCTGCATTTTCAACATGGAGAGCTGGTTTTTATTTATTAGTCACCTAGTTTACTGTAGCTTTTAATGCTTCAACTACTAATCTGTTTTTCAAAGTTTTATTGTCTTTTCCAAAGCAAGAATTAAATGTTTGCTTTGTTTAGTTATTCCACCCTATAAATAGGCTCCTAAGTTGTATTAGAAGATCATCTTCAGTTTTGAAATAAACATCAGCTTTTGTGGCTATTCTAGAGTGTTCATACTCAAAAAGAAGTCGATAGTTGGTTGTTCTAGTGTGGTGCTGCTGCTTTATCACTAACAACATCTTCTTTCGCCAATTTGATTAATCTTGGTGGTGTTTTAGTACTTTATCCTAGATTCAATCAGATTGCTAGGCTTGGTGGTGGCAACTTTATCCAAGTCATATCTATTGTTTTCTTCATTTTACAATCTTATATCAGTTCCACCTTTCTCCCACGTATCAACTGGTATCAGAGCAAACCAGGTTATCCTTGGTTTGTGTTCTCGTTCTACCGATTCTTCTATTATCTTTCTGAAGTAGTCTTATGGCAATTCCTCCCAACATGACAGCGGCAGAAGCTCAAAATCTGAGGCGTGATAGGCAGATTGAACACCTCCAGAAACAAACAGAACTCATCACCCAACAGCTTGCTAGGCTTCTTGATGAACAACCACGTAAGTTTAAAAGAAGAGACCAGGAGCATATTTATTCTTCTAGTGATGATTCTACCTACAAGAGTAATTACAAAAACGGCTACAATTCTGATGATTTTGGCCACTCCTCATTACGTGGAAAAAGAAGGGTTTGGGATGATTTGCGGGATGTCAAAGCGGAACCACCAGAGTTCCATGGGGGAACTGATGATTTTATCGAATGGCTGAATGACATTGAGAACATCTTTGATGTTAAGGGATATTCTGATGAGAAAAGCTACAAAGTTGTTGTTTTGAAGTTCAAAAAATATGCTTCATTGTGGTGGGAAAACGTAAAAACTAAAAGAGAGAGGAATGGAAAGGCTAAGATCAAGTCATGGAGGAAACTCAAGAAGCTACTCAAAGAAAGGTTCCTACCAGAATCGTACAAGCAAGATCTTTATATCAAGATCACCACTTTCAAACAAGGTAATCTTAATATTGATGATTATACTCGTGAATTTGAACAACTCATGTTACGCAGTGGCATACAAGAGAAGCAAGAGCAAACCATTGTTCGTTACATTGGTGGGTTAAACCATGAGATAGCTGAGAGGTTGGAGTTGCAGCCTTATTGGACCTTTGATGAGGTGTGCAAGTTAGCTTCTAAGATCGAGAAACGTATCAAGGTTAAAAAGGTGGAAAAATCAGCCCCTAAGTTTTTTCCGAAGGAAAGTAATTCCTTTACAAATCCGTTTTATGAAACAGAAAATCCTCCAAAAGTTGAAAGCTCAACGAGACAACAAAAAGACAAAGCACCTAACCTAGATGCCCCAAAGAAAAAGTGTTTCAAATGTCAAGGTTTGGGACATTTTCAAGCAGAATGCCCTAATAGAAGAGTGATGACTTTGAAGGAAATTGAACAAGTCACCATGATTGATGAAGAATATGATTATGAAGAGAGAATCAAACCTGATGAAGGCGAATTACTGGTCATCAGAAGGGTGTTACACACAAATGAGGTAAATTCCAATGAAGAGCAACGTGAACACATATTCCATTCGAGGTGCACGATCCAGGGGAAGGTATGTAGTTTAATTATTGATGGTGGAAGCTGCACAAATGTTGCATCCACCACACTTATCAACAAACTCAACATTCCAACTTCTACTCACCCGAGTCCTTACAAGCTTCAATGGTTGAACAACGGGACCGACATAAAGTTAAGCAAACAGGCCTTACTTTCCTTTTCTATTGGTAATTATTACCAAGATCAAGTTCTTTGTGATGTTATACCCATGGATGCATGTCATATATTACTTGGTAGACCTTGGCAGTATGATAGGCAGGTATTACATGATGGTCGACAAAATACCTATGCTTTCTTTATGGACAAGAAAAAGGTAATTTTGGAGCCATTACCTCCTAGCTTTCTCCTGAAAACTAACCCTGGGCTGATTAACAAGGCTAAGAAAGGTTTATTCCTGACTAAAACACGGGTGGGGAAATCTATTAACAAAGGGAAAGATGTTTTGCTTTTAGCTGAAAACAGAGTAAAAGAAGGAAAAACTAGAGAGCAACTCATGCAATTTAAGCCCCTTCCTAAGGGTGATGAAGTACATTTTGAGCAAGCCAATGAATTTTTCAAAAAAAAGGCAAACAAGCATAAAACAAAAGCTCTGTTTGAACTCAGAGATCTCGTATGGATGCACTTAAGGAAGGAGCAGTTTCCCTTAATAAGGAACAACAAACTCATGCCAAGAGGTGATGGACCGGTGTTGGAAAGAATTGGAGATAATACTTATAAGCTGGAATTACCAGGAAATTCAAATATATCAGCAACCTTCAATGTCGGGGATCTGTCCCCTTACTTCCATGATGGTCCATTAGAAGATTTGAGGACAAATTCTTCTGAACCAGGAGGGGTTGATGCGGGTGCATCAAGGCTCACTAAGTCAATCTGATTTGCACTAAACAAACCCTTTTTGTGTATAATTCTCCCCTCAGGCCAGATTATGGAACACAAGATTTCTTAGGGTTCAAAACTCTTAGGGGAATGATTGTACTATCATGGCAGCCCACTAGTCCCAGCCCCGAGTCAAGCCCGTGAGCCCATAAAGAACTTTTGAGATCTGCATTTTCAACATGGAGAGCTGGTTTTTATTTATTAGTCACCTAGTTTACTGTAGCTTTTAATGCTTCAACTACTAATCTGTTTTTCAAAGTTTTATTGTCTTTTCCAAAGCAAGAATTAAATGTTTGCTTTGTTTAGTTATTCCACCCTATAAATAGGCTCCTAAGTTGTATTAGAAGATCATCTTCAGTTTTGAAATAAACATCAGCTTTTGTGGCTATTCTAGAGTGTTCATACTCAAAAAGGAGTCGATAGTTGGTTGTTCTAGTGTGGTGCTGCTGCTTTATCACTAACAACATCTTCTTTCGCCAATTTGATTAATCTTGGTGGTGTTTTAGTACTTTATCCTAGATTCAATCAGATTGCTAGGCTTGGTGGTGGCAACTTTATCCAAGTCATATCTATTGTTTTCTTCATTTTACAATCTTATATCAGTTCCACCTTTCTCCCACGTATCAACTAGGCTGCTTTGGAGGTTGCTTTCTGATTAAAAAAGGAGACCTGTTGTAAACTGAAAGCAAATTCCTTGTAATAGGCTCAAGTGTTAAATAGAATAGCCTTTTTTTCTTGTTTAAGTGTTTAACTCAAAATACAAGTCGAAATAAAAGTGGTTTTGGAATGTGAATCTAAACGTCTCGAAGGAGAAAATCACTCTGCACAATTCTGGAGTCTGTGAAATTGCGACTTAGTTCTTTTGTGCATAATTCAAGATTTTCTTGATTATTCTGCAAGACACTTTTACATATTAAAAAGATAATAAGCTTACAATGAAGTTAATATATCTATATTGAAGCACCAGTATTTTCATTCGAGTTATATGCATGATTCATTGTTCCTTTATTTGTTGATCACTCGGCACTTTGATCGTATTTCTCCTTGATGACCTGTCAAAACATCGATCTTACCCATCTTAACCATTGCTTGTGCAAATTTACTCTTCCAAAGAAACGGGTTCATAGCATTCTGGTGTACTTGGTTTGCTGTTGATGCACTTGTGAGTAGAGAATGGTCTGAAGTGAACAGGCCTCTATTATTCAAGACGTCAACATAGTATCCTGTGTCAAAAGTGGCTGGTGAACTGGGGTTTGTTGGTACCACAAGACTCAAATCTTTGCTCCCCTTGGGGCATTCCTGCTTTAACTTGCTAGCATACAATGGGTCCAAACTTGGGTCCTGGTTTACTGAGGAGTTGAAGGTGTAAAGTCTGCTAGCAAAGGAGGTACAATGTGCTCTGCCAATGGTATGTGCACCTGTAATTTCATCATTTCAACCTAAATTGGTTAGTCTTTTGTATGATCCGGCCAGGTAGGTTACATCTTATTTTAAGAAGTCAAATGGGTTGATAATTTTCTTAAGTGTAATATAGTAGACATGACTTCCTTGATCACTTTATTCAAAAATATTTAACATGAAATATCTGCTGAGAAATCAGAAAGCCAAACTTTTCAGGATTGAGAAGAGACTGGTCTAGTCTCTCATAGGCTTTTCAAAATTATTTATACATAATTACAAAGAAAGTGGGAAAAAAGGTATTGTGGGTCAACTCGTTTTGATGACCTGTGCAATAATACTCTTCTAACCTGTTACCCAACCCGTCCATTTTGCTACTTATAATAAAAACGAAAAGATGGATCTTGCTTTACCAGAAAGGGTAACCATTTCTTCCTGCGTCAATCCATGGCTCGAGAACATCTGAGTAAGCTGGTTGAGATCTGCTGTTGCAGGAGGCAATGCTGAAGTCTCCGCTAGCAGTGAAACTCTGCCATCTCTTCTCCCAGCTGGGACTTCATACCAAAGTCCCCCACTCTGCAATAACAACAATTTTGCATATGGTTGTAAGTGCCCTTGTTTTCATAAATAACAAATTGCATCAAAATGGCATGATGTTGTTGATTGATGACTTCATCAATACGGAGTGCTATTAAATTTTAATTCTGAAAGCAGGATATTTTGTTGATCATTAAGTTCCATTTTGATGCAATTTTGCTCTTTTCCAATTGTTCTCATTATTCTTACTATCTGGACGCTATCTCTAGCTGCGAATGCAAGTATATCAGCTCAAGAAACAACTCCTGGACAAAGCTTCAAGTCTAGTTTTTGCATTATCAATGATATCGAATCCACGAGAATTTGGATTTTCTACTGGAAATTCTTTTTCTGCCTTATTTGAAGGAGTTGAATCTATCAAAACAGATCCATCACAACCCTGAAACAAAATACTCATGTTAACAAATAACTTCACGAAAAAGGAAATCTAAGAGTTAGGCTTAGAGCTCTCACAACGCCCAAACTTATCATCCAAAAAAACTAGTCCCTGTCAGCACCATATCACTAATCAATAACTAATCCCTTAAAACATCTCCAATGCCATTACTAACCAAGGACTAGTCTTGGACCAACTTATTTTCTCAATAAAATAAATGTTTATGTGAGGGGAGAGAAAAAATCACACACACACACACTCATACAAACTCGTCCTCCCAAGGACTAATCTTCGATGATGAGTCGAGAACGGGTCACACCTAATGGTGTTCACTCATCCGTTCTTGAAGGATGAGTCAAGGATGAGTGAAGGATAAGGGCGTTGTGAGAGCTCTTATAGTCTTACCCTGACAAAACAATCATGGAAATGAAGTCTAATTAGACCCGCAGCAAGACCCGTCTTGAAAGTACGCTTTAACAACCTCCGCTTTGACAATGAGCTCAGCCACCGAGCATGAGCCCGAATAGAATCCAACTTGAAGTTGAGCTTCTAAGTGAATGACCGATCCCAATGTAACCAAAATGAAGATTGTATAAACATGGGCCAACGTTATTATGGAACTCATTTTCAGTATGGCAAGTTATAGATAATGCATTTTCAACTTATTTATAAAGCGATATACGTGTTACTGTAGTGCTAATATAAATAATTGTCTAGTGGCATGTTAGAATGCATCAGCAAAGCTTAAATAATGGTCTTTGACTTAATCTCGAAAACGTGTTTAGGAACTTAAAATGGGGCCTCCTATATATAGACACCCTTTATGGCTTTATTTCGACAGACACCTCTCAAAAGCGGCTACCTAGTCCCCCTTTTGCCCATAATAAGTCGCTCCTTTTGAGTTTATCAGGCCATTCCTATCCATGCGTTGTGGGATGGCAGCGAGCTCATCATCTAAGGCGTCGTGATTTTGCGTCAAAAATTTTCCGAGTGAGGACTAGGTTTTTAATTTTGTTTTTGCTTTTTATTTTCCTTTTGCAGTAATATATATACATATATGTATATATGTGTGGGTGGGGTATATATTCGAAGATGAGGTGAGGATGAGGTACACATCGTAAGGAGAATTCTTGGGGTGTTTTTGGTGATGTGACGTTGATGTGCCAATGAGGATGAGATGCCGATAAGGTGAGGATGTGTTATGGATGGTAATGACATTAATATATTAATCAATATATTAATCAAACGACCCTTTCATTGTTGAAAAGTACAACAACCCCCTTTAGTAAAATTAGTGCTCACAACGCCTCCGTCCATGGATCGTCTCTCACTCGTTTTCTTTTAGAGGGCGAGTCCACACTGTTAAGTGTAACTCGTCCTTGGTCCGTTTTTGGGTTATCCTTCATTGGTAAACGAATGTTTATTTTAAATATATTTTTCAAATCCCTTTTAACATATATATGTGTGTGGGCTGTATAACTTTTTAAACAATAGGGGTATTTCCGGCGGCCAGAAAATGATAGAGGGGAGACCGTTAGTGAGAGAGATGTTGAAGATGATATTTTGATTTAATTAGTAGGATAATCTACAAATTCCGTCCCTGTGTTTGGCCCAAAATTACAGGTTTCATCCATAATTTCATAAAATTACAATTTTCATCCCTAGCTTTTGAACTCTGTCCACATTTTTGGTCCAAAGTCAACAATTTTGGTCAAAAACCCAACAATTGGTCAAAAAGTCAATGTTTTTGGACCAAAAGGGTGGATAGAGGTCCAAAGTTTAAGTCAAGGATAAAAAGTGTAATTTTGTGAAATACGGATTAAACCTGTAATCTTAAA
>CM067168.1:45071088-45243472 GCA_034093135.1 Erigeron breviscapus
ATCAAAATTAAACCAACCTGTTTTGACCCATGCAAGAGGACTCTTTTAACTTGTTACCCAACCCGTTTTGCTTCTTTTAATATAAATGAATAGATGAACGTTGCATTACCTGAAAGAGTAACCATTTCTTCTTGCGTCAATCCATGGCTTGAGAATATTTGAGTAAGCTGGTTTAGATTTGATGTTGCAGGAGGCAATGCTCTAGTCTCCGCTATCAGTGAAACTCTGCCATCTCTTCTGCCAGCTGGAACATCATACCAAAGTCCCCCAGTCTGCAGTAACGACAATTTTACACATGCTTGTAAGTGCCCTTGTTTTCATCAACATCAAATTGCATCAAAATGGCATGTATTTCTGTCTAAACTAATTTGGAAATGTGATCGTTTCCCCCCAAAAAACGATAAATCAGTTTTTTGTTGATAAGGCGAATATAAATCAATGACATAGCTTCCCCTTTTTTTTCAAATGTTGATGATTAAAGTTCTTTTTTTTTTTCTTTTGAGAAACTGACAGAAAGTAAGTTCGATTTTGATGCAATTTTGCCCTTTTCCAATTTTTTTCATTATTCTTACTATCTGGACGCTATCTCTAGCTGCGAATGCAACTATATCAGCGCAAGAAACAACTCCTGGACATAAAGCTTCAAGTCTAGTTTTTGCATTATCAATGATATTGAATCCACGAAGACTTGGATTATTTGCTGGAGAATCTTTTTCCGCCTTATTTGAAGGAGTTGAATCTATTAAAACAGATCCATCACAACCCTGAAACAATTTGTCGTGTTAACGAATAACTTCATGAAAAAAGAAATAAAGAGAAAGAAAGAGTTCCAGTTATAGTCTTACCCTGACAAAACAATCATGGAAATGAAGTCTAACTAGACCGGCAGCCAGACCCCTGTCTTGAAAGTACGCTTTACTAACCTCTTCTTTGATAATGAGCTCAGCTACCGAGCATGAGCCCAATAGAATCCTACTTGAAGTTGAGCTTCTAATTGAATGACCGATCCCAATGTAACCAAAATGAAGATTGTATAAACATGGGCCAACGTTATTATGGAACTCATTTTCAGTATGGCAAGTTACAGATAATGGATTTCTACTTATATACAAAGCAATATATGTATTACTATGTTAGTATGTTATAAAAATAATATTCTAGTAGCATGTTAGAATGCATCAGCAAAGCTTAAATAATGGTCTTCGACTTAATCGCAGAAACATGTTTAGGGACTTAAAATAAGGGCAAGGTTGTTAATGGGTCAGGGTCTAATAATTTTGAATTTGGCAGAGGTTGAGAGTTAGTAGTAGTAGATAGTTCCGGCAATTGATTGAAGTTGACTTGCATTAAATCCAAGTGAAGCAGTTAACCATCAGATAGGTCATACGATAGATATAAGCTCAACTCCCTGCAATCAACATTCCTAGCTTGTGGAACACTAACTTTTCTTAAATAGTTTGAAACACAAGATAAGAGTAGAGATATTCAAGCTGTTTAATGCCCGAGAAAGCCCTGTCCCTATAACCTGGTCCTGGCCTGGTCCCAAAACATGGTCCTAGGCCATACCATACCGGTATTCAATGTTCAGGTCTTGTAGTTTGTCAAATTATTGTGATGTTATAAACTTTTTATAATCAACTGTCATAATAGTTATTAATTATGGATCAAGATCCTCTGAAGTTGATCCAACTTCATAGGTGAAGTTGGATCAACTTCAACAAACTGGACCGATATTTGGACTGCTGTCCTTGAACAGATTTGCATTTCAACGAGGGACCGGGCCCATGAAAGATGATGATAGTATTTAAAATTACCAGGCTGGGCTGGTCCGGGTCGGGCCAGTGATAGGATCAATAGAGTTGAAGATGTAAAAGACATAGATGGGTCACCATGTCACCACGTTTTGTTCTCATTTACATAATTGTGACATTTTTAATATATTATTAGTATTTGCTAATGTTATTGCCTTCACCTGGACACCTTCCAACATTTCTTAGTGCACTTGTTTTTTAGACTTCCAACTTATTTATAACTATATCATATCTTTGGCTTTAATTAGTTTATCGGTTTTCACGGTTAGATAGTACAAACAAAATGCTGTTTTATTGCTATTTGCTAGGAAGACTACGATTCCATCGGTGAAACTGGAATAGTTTCTTCATGCATACATAGTAGATATATATAAAACAGAAAACACCTAGAAATGAATACAACAAGATGTGCTAAAGAATGCAGTATCAATCTGCATAAGAAACGAAAAACATGAATAATAAGAACCATAACACATTGAGGAAACTAGAATTTACAACATCTGGTGTATGCTTATTATGTAATGGAAATATAACTCATTAGAAGAAAACAAGAAAACAAGAAGAGTCCATGTAAGAGACAGATGATGAAGAAGAAGAACGAGTGATCGGTACGTTTGTTCGTCTCAGGTGAGGCAACAACTGTTGTGTGAACATATAAGCCATTATCATTTGGTATTCTTCAAGAAGCTCTACCATGACACCCACTCTCAGCATATCTTATATATTTTTGGTGGTCTGTTCTTGTACATGTTTTTATAGAGATGGAAGACTTATAATTGGTATATATATCAAGGGATTATATATATAAGAGTTAATTACATTTTTCGTCCCTGTGGTTTGCCCCACTTTCACATACCATCCCTGAGACTACGAAATTACGTGTTTCATCCCTGGGTTTGAAATTTCGTTTACAAGTTTGGTCCACGACCCAAACGGCCGTTAAAAAAAATCGTTAAGTCAGATATGTGCCCTGCACATGAGGGTATAATTGTCATTTTACCAATAATTTATCTCTTCCTTATTGGTTTCATACACAAATCCTAAAAAATTGGTAGTGTTACTGCTTCATAATCTAAACCAACCAAAACCAAAATTGATAAAAAGTCAAATCAACTTCTGAGATCTAATCCATTATCAGAACAGATAAACAAAAAAACAATTTGTACATACATATTTTCCATCCATCTATATCTCTGTTTAAATCTATATATCTCTTTATATATGTTCATATATATATCAAAAAAATACTATATACATGAAACCATCCATTTATGTCAAATAAAGATGGAAGATTAAGGCCATTGCAAGAAGTTGAGGAAACGACTACCACAAGAACCATCGTTCTCCCACTCAACCGAAGATAGATAGAAAATCTCCCTTGGGCCGAAGACTTCTTTTCCGGCCAATATCCGGCCGTCGGGTGAATGTCAGATCTGGAGGTGTGAATAAACTAAAAGGGATGTTCATACATATATTATATATATGATATGTACTATATAGTTGTTTACCCTTTTTATAGGTTGTCCCGGATGCGGAAGAAAGTTAAGTAATGTAAAGATTGAAGTTAAAGATGCTTTTTGGATATTGATTGCTTTAGCTAAATGCGGATAATGGAATTGGTAATAGGACCCATAGTGACCCCTTTGAACTATCGGCTCTTTGTACTCTTGTTTTGTCCTTTTGGAAAATTATTATGATGTCTAGGGTTAGACTCGAGTTTTTGGGTATTTTAAATGGGTCGTTTTGTAGTCGTAATGTATTGATTTTGTGTAAATGTGTTTTGGAGAACTCATAATCCGTAACAGGTTTGGATGATGATTTTACGAATGGGTCATGCCGAAATTTCCAATTTTGAATGTCGTCTTTGTAATGTGTCAACTTGGGTAATTGACCCGTTTCGTTGTAAATGCTACACTTGATCAAATAAAAGCTTTCGGGATTTTAAATCACGTATCTTTAACTCATTTTAAAGTTGGGTAAAGGGATTTAAGGTTTGAATATGACTAGTAAAAGGTTGTGCAAGATTGAAGTTTGGATTATGATTTTCACAAGTTTTAGACCTGCAGGAAAACTGCAGGCTGAGGTCCGAAATATCCCACTGCGGCGCAGTGGGGAAGTTTGGTCGTCTGCTTCCGTAACTCCCACTGCGGCGCAGTGGGGAAGTTTGGTCGTCTGCTTCCGTAACTTCCCACTGCGGCGCAGTGGGAGGTGTACACCTCCACTGCGGCGCAGTGGGGGCTTATAAAAAAAAAAAAAAATCTCTTATTTTCCTAAAATGAGTTCGGGTTCTGTTAAGTTTTGCAGCAATATATAATACGGTTACATGTATTTGGAAGAAATTAAGATGATTTTATTTGTGGATTAGAATTTGAGAAGTTAAGGAGGAGGGTGACAATAATCTAGAAATCACCTTATTTTGGAAGACATCATGATACGCAGCAGCTTTAAAAATTTGGTGAAGCCTTTTTTGTTTATGTATACTACATAATGCACGCAAGCGAAACTTCAAGTTTTGGGATATATGTATAGTATTTTTTATAGATTTATATTGTATGTGTTTGTGTTTTTTTTATAGATCTATATTATGTGTTATTTAGATCCAACACAAATATGGATATATAATTTTTCTGGACATAAATTTTGAAGATGATTATAAAATCCGTATATGAAGAAGATGATAACAATGGTGATTTTTGTTGTTGATGGTATTGAAGATCTTGAAGAGGGAGAGTCTGGATAATTCAGTAGATAAGGGTTAGTTACGCTTTTGGTCCTTTACCATAAAAAATGACCATTATACCCTCGGTGTGCCAGTCATGTGACCCTTTTTTAACGTCCGTTTGGGTCGTGGACCAAATATGTTAACGGAGTTCCATACTTAGGGATGAAAGACGTAATTTCGTATACTCAGGAATGATCCTTGAAAGTGGGGCAAACCACGGGGACGAAAAATTTAATTAACTCTATATATAATGATGGGGTGGGACTAGAAATTGTGGGGCATATTCAATGTATTTGCTATAGTATAGGGACGTGATATGTTACAACAAAATTTGATCATCTACCACTACTTATATGTTTTATATAATTGTAGAGTATGTTATGTATTATTTGTACTTTTGCGTATGGCTACGTTTTGATGTGTACATATATCACTTGTTCCGCAGGAGTGCAGTTTTCAACTTCCACCAAACTGTCCACTTTGAATGTCACCGTTAAGATTCGAATAATTAACATGTTCTAAAAAAAAAAAAATTAATTAGTTGAACATCTATCTATTAAAATATAAACGTGTAAATCATTTTCAGATGGTGATAAGCTTTAACTTTTGTGGAAAAGAAACGTAAGGTGATGTGATAAGGTTTACCCAATAAGATTATGTTAACTTTTTTTCAAACATTTGACCGGGTTACGACATCAGGAAAACCTTATCATTTAATAGTAAAGCCTTGTATGTGTCATAGACAACGAAATGTTGAGCGTGGATTGTTATAAGTATTCGAAGTGAAAAATCGCAAGGCGTATCATCCTTACGGATCGAATTTAAAACTTTGAGAGAGTGACACTAACCAAGATCATGTTAACTTACATGCAAGACTTTGGTAGCTTTTTTTTGTGCGTCTTTTTTCTCCACATATCATATGTTTTGAAACATTTATATCAATTTATATAATAGACTTTTTTAGAGGATAATGCATAAATATAATATACTGAAGCGATAGTTTTATAAGTCGATAATACATATAATTGCGATATATTGAAACAAACTTTATGATAAAAGTTTAGCACTTCCTTTTTTCATGACTTAAATAATATCTTGGCCCTTTTTTTACCAGTCACCTTTATATGTACCTAAACTACCAACTTCCTAAAATTTTTATGCGTGGTGTGTTATTTCTTGTCTTCCAATTTGTTCCGTGGTGTATTTCATGATATAAAGAGGGAAGTTATTTTGAGAAAAGATGAAGTTATGACAGGCTTTTGGGATCAATAATTGTCACCTTTTGAGCCTTCGTTTCTTCATCTAATCTTTTAGAAAAGGCAAAACCAAGAAATGCATTAAAACCTCAATAATTGCAACATATTGTTGAAAGGGACACAAACGTACCAAAAATCGAGCAAGTTTTTTTTTTTTAAAATGGCTAGTCAAGCAAGTTATGGCAAGAAATATTATACAAACGTGTAAATACACATGAATCTAACAAGTCTCTCATAATTTAAACTTGACCATACTAAAATAATACACCGATAGAAAAGTTATATGAACAAAAAAAGTATCGGTTCCACTCATCTACGCCTACTAATTCACAGAAAAAAGCAGTCAGCTATTATTCCCTACGACATGGTTCCCTCAATAAGCTAAGCATTTCCATAAACTGGCTATTCCTACACATAAGCCCAGAACGGCAAGCACCTTATGCATATGCATGCGCACGCCTAACAGAAAATCAGTTTTGGGCTTCACACTTGACTTGAATACTTGATCATGTTCTTCATTAGTTGTTGAGACAGCATCCTTAGCAGTTAGGTTACGCTTCTCATAGGTTTCCTTGTCCTGTTGATGCAAGTTTTAGAATCAACAAACTCAAGAAACTACTTTTATGTGGGAAAATAGATACTGCAAAAACCTACCTCAGTCAGTGATTTTCTTGGCTCGCCAGGAGTGGTACTCAATGTTGTTTGTATTCTCTTCTGCAAACGGATTCTTCTTGGTGCAGTTCCTTGGGTATCAAAGCTTGCTCCATTAGCATCACTCTGCAGCTGGCGCTGCCTTATTTTAATGCCTGTTCCGAAATTATTGTCACCATTGGATGCCAACGCAATGTTTCTACCGCTGCTGCAAGAATATTCATTGACTTCTGGAGGATTATGGAAGATGAAATTTTCTTCAATTTTAGGGTTTTGGAGGAAAGAGCCTTTAGCCATCCCAATTTCAAGAGCTTCTTTAGGCTACAAATCACAATCAGGGTTAATTTAGTATTACAAGAAGACAAACTGCAAGAAAAGGCGATGTCCATTCATTTTTTACCCATACATGTTACAAACTTTCACTCAACCAGTTAATATGACATACTTGATATTCTCTTGAAAAAATATGCAATTAGTAATTCATTGTTTTAACAATTTAATCCAGCTAACTCGACAGTTTTATACCATAAAATGCAACCTAGTCCAAATTTTGACCATTTAACACAACATACTTACCTTTTTTAACCAATTAATGCAACATGTTTACCATTATAACCATTTGATGCAACATACTTGCCATTTGTTAACCATTTCATGCAGCATACTTACCATCACGGTTAAAAAAAATCAATTGCAAATATCAGTAATAAGTGAGAGGAACATTGCATATTAATGTACCTGTACTTGGATGACTTCACCATCTGACTCGCTACTATACTCGTGCTCCTTGGCCCGAGTTTCAGGAATGGAAGTTTGAGCAAAATCCCCTTTATAAACAGAATCAACGAAAGAAACCTGATCTGAATCAACTAGGAAGCTGTTCACGAACTCCATTCCATTCGTCCCATACTGGTTCTGCATTCCATATTGTTCGTTTCCAGGGTTCAAAATTCCATAGTTATTCAGATACTCAGGTCCAAGCTGCATTTGCATATGAGAATGCTCAGGAGAGAAGATCTTCGAATCAAAATGTTCCGGTGTAGAATCCAAGAAATGTTGTAGAGCTTCATCTATATCGAAATCTGGCTGCTAAAAAGAAGTTTTGAATATTAAAGTAAAAACAAAAAAAGGAAAAAATGAGAATGTAAAAACTAAATAGTAACATATTTAAGGAAAAATGTACAATTTCAAGCACATTAAGGAAAAAATGAGAATCTTAATCTTAATATATACTATAAGACAGTTAAACTAATAACTTATTAACCAATCAAATCGTTCAATTTTATCAAATTGACTTTCGCTTATGTCATCATTTAATTAAATTATGAATTAAAAATCCTAATAATCATTATCCAAATATATTATTATATTAGTATTTGTAGAAAAAGTCTCATTAATTTACACTTTTTTGTTTTCCATCAATAATTTACACTTTTTAGCCCTGAATACTTAATTTATATTTATTTTTAGCTATCAACTTGAGAGAGTTTTTTTTAAATTTTTAATCATTTAATTAATTGAAAAAATTTCAACATATAAAATATTGTCTACCAAAATTATTTCATAAGATGAAATACAATATATGTGTTCAATTTTCTTATAAATATTAATATTTAATTTAATATTTAATATAAACACAATATGAACTCTAGATACCTATCTCAAACACAATAACAGATAACGATATACAACATCCTTATCCTAAACACAATAAGAATCACAGAACATGGGACGATCAACAAAGCACGATTTACAACAGAGGGTTACTTGAATACTAAATCCAAATTAATATGAACTCCATTCAAGATTCATTTATCTCTCAATCAAAAGGTACAAAATTTTCTCCCTTTTTTATATATTAGTTTTGCGTATTAATGTTTAAAGTTACAATTGTCACTCAAATCAAGAGTCCTAATTGTTATCAAAGAATATGAAAAAATCCTAATTGTTATCTAATTATCATAAGGCAGGTGATTGAAAATAAACTTCTTCGTGTTATGGACCCACGTCATGATTATGTCAAATACATAATCACAAGTATGTTTATATTTTAATTCTTAATTATCTTTCATAATAATATCACATTATGAGTACAATTGATTTCAAACAATTTCATGAGAGAGAAATTATTGTACCATGTGCCCTGTGAAATGACTACGGCAAACAATTTCATCAATATGTCTCAGCTAATAATGACAGTGACGAACCTGTGATTATTGTACTACAACTTGCAAAGTATAACACTTGGAACCATATATCTTCAAAATTATAAGCTTTTATGACTTAAATGTATGAAGATCTAATTTTGATAATATCGTAAACCCCGTGTGTTGGACACGGGTCTAAAATCTAGTGTAAAAACTAAATAGTAACATATTTAAGGAAAAATGTACAATTTCAAGCACATACCATCTGATAGTTGGCAGGCTCAATGTCATGGGCTGTGAACGAAACATCAAGGAAATCCAAAGGGTCATTTTTATCCTCAGAATACTCGATTTTCAGCAAGCCATCGTTTGAAGGCTGAACGTTTGATTGACCAGTCAATATTGGAGTTGCAGGCTCTGATTGAACATCTTCTGTGGACGACTTTACAGCCGAAAGAGGAGATGCATCACTCTGATCAACATCAGCACATTCGAAACTTTCACCATTCTCATCCTTCCCATCATGCTTCTTAAACAACCGGCAAAGCACATATGGACTCTGCAAAAGCATAACAAATATCATATGAATCATATCAACTATTATTATTGTTGTTATGCACCAAACACCCAATATAAGGAGTGTCTAGGATTGCTTATTGGAACCGCTTACTCAGGAGCTTATGAGATAATCTATTCAAAATCAAATACGTAGTTTGATTCTATCCACACACTAAAAAATCCTTATGTTCAAAAAAAAATATACAATTAACAGTCTCAATGACCATTCCCAAATATCACCATTAAGCAGGACATGTTAATCAAAACATCAAATATTTCTGAACAATTACTATGTGTAGAAAGTTTACGCACCTGTCCAGGGTGGGTACCATCAAGCTCCTTTTCTGTAGCACAATACTCATGGATCACCCAATGAGTCCTTTCCCCTTTTGGAGCCCGACCAGTATAGAACACAAGTGTCTTCTTCTTTCCAATCACATTACTTCCCCTGCTAGTTTTAATAGTCCTGTCTTTTCCAGTAGCCTTCCAATAACCGGAAACCGTAGCCCGATTTGATCGCTGCCCATTCTGATATTTTCGATCTTTGGGGCAGAAAAAGAACCATTCATTGTCTATAGATTCAATCACCGACAAATCTACAGTTCAAAAACACCAAATTAGTAAGTTCCCAAATCTGGGCATCATCACAATAGGAAAAAAGGTTCAAACTTTTAGAGTTTTAGTACTACAACAGCAAAATTATCAAAATCTTAAAGCTAGAAATAATCAAAATAGTAAGCTGAAATCCAAAATTCGGTACAGCAAATATACAGTATATATATATATATATCTAAAAAACTTGAATCTAGTTATCATCAAACTCATAAAAAGTTCTAAACTTTATTACATCAACGATCAATATCAAATTATACAAATCACAAACTTGATTACATCGACAGCAAATTATTAAAATAATACATATAGTATCATAAATATTATTCAATCTATACTACAATAACACCAAATTATTACTTTTTTCATCTGGGTATCATCAAAAATGTTCATAATAATCAAAACTATAGAACAAGAACATCAAGCTGTTAAATTTCCTCATCTGGCTATAATTCATATATCAATACAATAACACCAAAATATAAACTATTCTCATCAAAACTGCAAAAAAATTCAAACTTTAATACAATAACACCAAATTATTAACTTTTTTCATCTGGGTATCATCAATATATAAAAAAGATTCAAACTTTATTACAATAAACATATAGATATATAGATATAGATATATACCAGGTAAATCCCAAGGTTCTTTCTTGCAAACATCCACTTCGCGAATACAACTAACTTCTTTATCAAATCCATTGATCTTCAACTTTAAGTAATGACTTACTAATTCTTCATCAGTTGGTCTAAATCTATAACCAACTGGAAGTGATTTCACTGGCAAGATTTCCATTTTTTATCAGGAAAATGATATACACAAGCAATTTTATTTGATCTTTTTTTGTGGGTTATAGAAAAGATTGGATTTTTTTTATAAATTTTTTGTATGCTATTAAAAAGGTTGAACTTTTTTTCAATAATTTTTGTGGGCTATTAAAAAGATTGGATTTTTTATATATATAAATAGGATTTTGATTGAAACGTCAGCTACAGAAAAAAATTAGTGAGTGAAACGAAGAGGAAAGTGGGTGGTAAAGTGATAGAAAGAGAACCCTGGTTTTAATTCTGTGTATATACGCGTATATAATTAATTGGATATATAATTAGGTGTTAATGACTATATTGACCTTGTAATGTGGGAAAACCGTGTTGTTGTTTAATGGTATTTTGTTTGGTGGGTAAGGATAAAATGGAGATAAAGTTAAAATTAAGGCTTAAGGAGGAAGATAAGCTAGTAAAGGTCATACAACCAATTATATGATGCCACGTTGGCAAAAATGTTTTAAACAGGTTTTATTAAGTTTTAAACTACTGATGTACTAAAACCCTCTTAAACCATCGGGTATGGGTCACCTACGTGGTGTCCGACATAAATTAGAACCCATTACGAAGGTTGTGGTCTTACGTTCTATGCCCAGTGTTGTAAAACTCGGCCGACTCGGCCGGGAACTCGGGATCGGAATCAGAATTGGGGGTTAAACGAGTCGAGTTGGCTAGAATCGGGTGAAAACTCGGTCAACGACTTGGTCGCTTGTAAAACTCGGTCAAACTCGTCTGGATCGGTCAAGAATCGGCCGGATCGGTCAAGAATCTGCCGGATCGGGTCAAAACTCGGGTCAACTTTGGTCAAAAAAAATTTTTTGTTTTTTTTTTAAAAAAATTCCTAAATTGGTTTAAGTTTATATTTCTAATGAATGAAGTTTGAACTTTGAAGTATTGTATTAAAGTTTCTAAACAATTATCTTTTAAGTTTGAAGTTTATTCCATATAATTTCAAAAACTATAAATTTTCTATATAAAAACCTGATCCGGGTTCTCCCCGATTCCGATCCGAGTTTTTAAAAACTCGTGACTCCCCCTCTCGCCGATCCGATCCCGAGTCACGAGTTCTCCAACCTTGTCTATACCTCATGTTTTAACTCTTGTCTACTGTAACATCCCAAACTTTTCTTTACTAGTTGACTAATGCCGTTAAGTCAACATTGTGTGTATCGTTAAGTCTATTTTAGATTTAATGTTTATATGAAGTTAATTGTGTGTTATGTGTGAGGCTTGTGAGCCTAAATGTTAATGTAGTATAAATGTGTGTAATATGAAGATTAATGTCTATGTAGTGACATTTAATGAAGGATTAATGATGTATATGGTCAATAATGTAGTTTGTGACCAATAATGAAGGATTAGGAAGCTTAGGGGCTAGTTTTGACATGTGTGTAAAGTCAAAAACGGGTCTAGAGGCTTAGGGGTTGTCATTAGAGTCATTATGCAGATTTTCTTCCCCTAAACAAAGCCCTAGTTGATCCCCTTCCTTCCCTCTCAAGTTCCTCCCTAGATCTATTCGTTTTGGAGCCAAATCGATCGTGTATTGCTTAGACCTTGGATCTTTATCATCGAATACAGGTAATATAGGTATTCCTCATCTGAGATTTGATTGTGTGAGTCTTGTATTAGTCTTAATCCAGGCCATAAGGGTTTGGGTTGGGTTATTTGATTAAACGTTCACCGATTTCATGTTATTCGAATGGTTAAATGGTTGATTTATCATGTAAAGGATTAAGGGATTAATAGGATGATTAAAGGTGATGAAAGTGCAATTAAAAGGATTAATTTTAAGTCCCCAGGTTGGATTTGGGGTATGGGTTCGTATGGAATTCGTTTGATCAAAGAACAAAATTGGTTTGCTGGTCTGCACCCCAGGTGCGGCGCACCAAAGGAGTGGTGCGGCGCACCACAGCCCAGTTTGGGTGTTTGGTGGACCCCGATATGCGACGCACCAAGGGCTGGTGCGGCGCATTTGGTCTTAATCTGAATTCCCTGGATGATTGGTGCGACGCACCAAAGGGTAAGTGCGGCGCACCCATTGTTGATAGAAATTCCCTGGAGGATTGGTGTGACGCACCACATGAAAGGTGTGGCGCACCACATGGCCAGATTTCACAAAATGTGTCATTTAGCTTATATTTCGATTTTGTACGTGTTCTAGGTTATTGGAGACACCTAGTCATCGTTGTATTGTGCTTGTAGCTTGTTGATTAACCGTATCGAGGTAAGATACACTACTTTTGTCACGCTGGGGGTTCAACAAGCAAAGGTTTCATACTTATAACTTCCTTAACGGTAACTTATGATATATGTGGGTATCTCGGGTTACACGGGAGGTATTATGGGATATGTAGTTGACCATGAGACCTGAAATGCAGACCTTAACGTAGTGAAATGAAGTATTGCTTAATGTAGTTGTTGGAATTCGTCTGCCCAAGACACATATTAAATTGACGTGGCTAGTACATGATGATCCAAGTCGGGTCATACCCAATAACAAGCTAGACAAACACTTATGGTATTTATTTATATGATTTGATCTTTAAATAAATATCAATACTTGAAACATTTAGAAAGTGGTTTTCTAAATAATTGCACTTGAGATATGTAAATAAATTATATGGATGATTTATTTTGAGAGAAATGTGAATATGTTTATTTGGCAAAATAAACACTTATGTGTGTTGTGTATAATATGTAATATGTTACATAAGATATGTAACAAGTTATGTTGCAATTCTATATACAAAATGTACAAGTAAATGGTTTATAAAATTTGCACACAAAATGTTTGTGATATCCCCATGTGCCCCCCCCCCCCCCATGTGGTTATGCAAGTAAATTTGATATACATTGAACACTTGTACTTAAAACAAGACATACAACACATAACATAGTTTGTATCAATTTTCTCATGCAAAAAGTAAGCATTAAGTCTCTTATATTCTCAACTAGCTTTCTACCCTTTTTGGACTTACCATTTTCGGCCAAAAAGAGAGAAAAAGGGAAGGCTTTTCAAGTTCATATCCTAGCACATTTGGGTTGTTTGTTGGAGGCTTGGGGTATACAAGCTTGAGGTTCTTCTAGTTTGAAGACTTGCCATTTGAAGACATCATATTCTTCATTTCTACCTTACTAGCTTGGAAGAAAGGTAGTTCTCTAAAACACCCTATGGTTGTTGTTTTGTATGTATGTTATTCATATACATGGATCCTTATTGTTTGGGTTTTCTTTTATAAGTTAAACTTTGGTTCTTAACTATATACACATATTGAAAAGTTCAATTTTTCCGCTGCGTTTTAATATTATAAGGATAATATTACTTTGATAAAAACCCAAAAATCCCAACAATGGTATCAGAGCCGGTTATATGGATACATACATCAAAAGTTGATATTTTGTTTGGACAAAATCCAATGTTTTGGCCTTTTTTTTGTTATGGCCGAAATTAATACACAAAAAGGAGGGTTCTTTTTTCTTGTGTATTTTAGTGTCACAACTTAGCCAAGAGACCTTGTGATTGTTTGTGATGTGTGGATGTGTTTGTATTTTATTTATATGATTTGATCTTTAAATAAATATCAATACTTGAAACATTTAGAAAGTGGTTTTCTAAATAATTGCACTTGAGATATGTAAATAAATTATATGGATGATTTATTTTGAGAGAAATGTGAATATGTTTATTTGGCAAAATAAACACTTATGTGTGTTGTGTATAATATGTAATATGTTAAATAAGATATGTAACAAGTTATGTTGCAATTCTATATACAAAATGTACAAGTAAATGGTTTATAAAATTTGCACACAAAATGTTTGTGATATCCCCATGTGCCCCCCCCCCATGTGGTTATGCAAGTAAATTTGATATACATTGAACACTTGTACTTAAAACAAGACATACAACACATAACATAGTTTGTATCAATTTTCTCATGCAAAAAGTAAGCATTAAGTCTCTTATATTCTCAACTAGCTTTCTACCCTTTTTGGACTTACCATTTTCGGCCAAAAAGAGAGAAAAAGGGAAGGCTTTTCAAGTTCATATCCTAGCACATTTGGGTTGTTTGTTGGAGGCTTGGGGTATACAAGCTTGAGGTTCTTCTAGTTTGAAGACTTGCCATTTGAAGACATCATATTCTTCATTTCTACCTTACTAGCTTGGAAGAAAGGTAGTTCTCTAAAACACCCTATGGTTGTTGTTTTGTATGTATGTTATTCATATACATGGATCCTTATTGTTTGGGTTTTCTTTTATAAGTTAAACTTTGGTTCTTAACTATATACACATATTGAAAAGTTCAATTTTTCCGCTGCGTTTTAATATTATAAGGATAATATTACTTTGATAAAAACCCAAAAATCCCAACAATGGTATCAGAGCCGGTTATATGGATACATACATCAAAAGTTGATATTTTGTTTGGACAAAATCCAATGTTTTGGCCTTTTTTTTGTTATGGCCGAAATTAATACACAAAAAGGAGGGTTCTTTTTTCTTGTGTATTTTAGTGTCACAACTTAGCCAAGAGACCTTGTGATTGTTTGTGATGTGTGGATGTGTTTGTATTTTATTTAATTATTAAATGGTTGTAATAGTTAAATAGAATTTTCTTCATTCATTTGGTTATGTAATTTATTTATTTCATTTGGTATGTAATAAGTAGATTAGTTGCATTTTTCTTGTAAATGTAATCTCCAAGAAAGCATCAAAAGGTTTGGGGGCTGAAGTTGGAGGCCTAATGAAAGGATGAAGAAAGGTGTTCAAAACACATCACAAAAGGTTACTTGAAGCATTTGTTATGTTTGTGTGGTTGTTTGTTATTTTGTCATGTGGATGCTCAAAACTTACAACTTAATGACATACATAAAATTAAAAATTTGGTTCTAAAATTGACATTAACTTGGCAAATTAAAATGGGTTTTATTAAAAAAGGTTAATGGTTATAATTATAAAAATGGATTTTATAAAGAACCTTGAAATATGGATTTCAAAATTCATTATGGTCCATAGTTTTGACTAGAATATAAAACTCAAACGACCCTTTTAAAAACAAGTTAAAACGCCATCTTTTATACAACACTTAATTATTTGGGAACTCTTTGTAGGATAAAGGTCACCTAACTACCTTGAGGGAACTTATAAGTTAAGGTAAATTTAATATACTTATGGGATAAAGGTCACCTAACCACTTGTATATATAAATTTACATGTGTGTGTAAGTAGGACAACTTGATTTGGAAGCCATGTGATTAGGGTCACCGAAGCATGGTAACCAAAGGCGTTGATGGGATTAAACATGCCAACTTAATATAAGATATTAAACCGGTCCCATACCACTAGAAATTGTAAAGTGTTGCAATTGTCAAACGTTGACTACCTTGTTAATTTAGATCATGGGATAAAGGTCACCTAACCATCATTTAAATGTAACGTTGGATTCTAGATTTTAATTATTAATTGTCCATAATAAATAAAAGGGTATTAACAATTAAAATTTATATTTGATATCGAAAAATACTAATAAAGGATTTTGTTAATTTTGTAGATGGCCGCTAACAATGCAATTAACCCCCACCAAAACGTCCATAATTTTTCACTAAGATCCAGATGTGCAAAATCGAGTTTAAAATTTATAAACTAGAAATACCTATAAACTCACTACTACGCACTCACGGGCAGTGGACCCGATCGTTTGTAATATAGTTAACAGGTAAGACCGTGTTCGTTCGCAGGGATTGGTTTGAACTAGTTGTTTACTAAAGTGGTTTGGAAAAAGGGTGTTACTTCAAATCTCTCTTTAACATAAAATTAAACACATAAAATGAAATGAAAACTTCAGACAATAATATTAAAAGATCATCCACCTTGACTTCCCTCGACTTCAAATGTGATTGCTTTAAATTAAGATCAAATTCATTAAGTTGAATAGATAATCGTGTAAGGATAAAGATGCTTACGTGGTACCACCAACCGCTTGCAAATTACCCAAACACCTAATTTGCTAGTTCAATTACCCAAGCCGGTACCACCAATGCTTAAGAAAATATCCCTAGTAATTAGTTTGTTTGATTAACAATTATCAATCATATCTATGTGAATAAATACGTGGTACCACCAACCGTATCTAAACACGTTTACCAATTAATACCTATTATTCTAATGACATTCACCGTGGTACCACCAACCGGAGACAATCAATCATAGACAATTAATTGAAATAAAATACCTATTCACCTAGTACCACTAACGATGAACAAATAAATTATTAATATCACAAAGAATAAAGAATAAGGAATTAATCAATAAAGATCTCAATATAACGATAATAGAATCAACTCTTGAATTAAAACATAGCAATCACATTATCCGTCTAGTTTCATCAAGGTGGATGATAATAGATCTAGCCACTCATGATGAATGGTAAATAATAATCAAAAGAAAAGGTAAACATGATTGTACCAATCGTTTGATGAAAGTAAATTGTAAGACAAGAAAAGTAGATACGATCTAGATGGGTGCACGTAGATCTCCAATGATTTTGAGGAAGAAATCTAGCCTTTGAACCTTGAAGAAATCCCTTATAGTGCAGCTCCTAGAAAGATAATTTGATAAAATGGGAATTAGGTTTTTCTTTTCTATTTATACCTCCCCCAATTTGATGCAAAAGCTGTCAAAAACCCATCAGGCCCGTCAAGCCACTGCGGCGCAGTGGGCAAGTGAGGACTCCACTGCGCCGCAGTGGTTTTCTTCTGCTTTTTATTTTGATTTTTCCCTCTCTGACTGCGGCGCAGTCACCATGCTGCCATCCTCACTGCGGCGCAGTGAAACCCCTTTGACTTTGACTTCGCATGACTGCGGCGCAGTGGCTAATGTTGCCTTCACTGCGTCGCAGTGCAATATCACTGGAAATCATCTCTTTTTTGGCTCTTGATGACTGTGGCGCAGCGGGTCAACAATCTTCCCACTGCGGCGCAGTGTAATATCACTGATCTCGACAAACCTCTTCCAACTTGTAAGCTTGCCCCAAAATTCTATCTCTTCAACTTTAAACAACGCTCGATCACACAAATAAATCTTCTTGGCAAAAAATCATCCGAAATTGCATCAATTGGACACGTACCCTGTTTAGAGCCTGAAAACACTAATAAACACATAAACGCGCCAAATGCCATAAAATCAACTTAAAATACTTAAATAAACGGCCAATAATGATGTGGGCGATGTGTATAAATTGTTCACATCAGATCCATTCTTGAAAGGGATCGTCTCAACCAAAACAACTTTGTGGATTGGTTTCGTAACTTGAGAATTGTTCTCAAGCATGAAAAGAAATCCTATGTGTTAGACGATCCTATTCCGATGAGCCCGAAGAAGGGGATGTTGAAGCCTTTAATGATTGGGTTAAATATACTGAGGACTCCGTGCTAGTTAGTTGCCTCATGTTAGCGAGTATGACTCCCGAACTCCAAAAGGAGTTCGAGCACCATGGGGCATACGACATGATTACCCAACTTAAGGAAATGTTCCAACAAAAGGCAAGGGTAGAGCGCTTCGAAACGGTTCGAGCACTTCATGCATGTCGCATGGATGATTCACAATCCGTCTCAACTTATGTTCTTAAAATGAAAAGTTACATTGATCGCCTCGAAAGACTAAATTGTCCCGTTTCAACCGAGTTGGCTACGAATTTGATCCTCAACTCCTTATCTAAGAGATTTGAAACTTTTGTGTTAAATTATAACATGAACGGATGGGACAAGACCGTTTCCGAGCTCCATGGGATGCTCAAAACGGCCGAGGCTAGCATGGGAAGAAAAGTTCAACCCGTTCTCATGATCAATGAAGGCGGAAAGAAAAGAACCAACCCCGGACCAAAGGCAAATGTTGCTAAAGGAAAGGGAAACTTCAAAAGGAACATCAAAGGAAAGGGAAACTTCAAAAGGAACATCAAAGGAAAGGGAAATGCAAAAATGGAAACCCAAAAACCGAAGAAGCAAAAGGTTGCTGTAAATGACCCATGCTTTGAGTGTGGGGAGGTAGGACATTGGAAACGTAATTGTCCAACCTATCTCAAAGAGTTGAAAGCTAAGAGGGATGCGGAGCATACCTCAGGTACAATATTTATGATATATATTGAGCTTAATAATATTTTTTCTTACATATGGGTATTGGATACCGGATGTGGAACTCATATTTGTAATATGTTACAGGGGTTCATAAGAAAGAAGCACATCAAGAAAGGGGACATTAGTCTCTTTATGGGCAATGGTGCGAAAGTACAAGTTGAAGCTCAAGGAGACTATCTTTTGAAACTTCCAAGTGGTTTGGAAATTGTATTGAACAATGTTTTGTATGCACCAAGTTTGACTAGGAGTATTATTTCTGTTTCCCGTTTAAGACATGCTGGATATGATTTTAATTTTGTTAACAATGATATCCATGTTTCTATGAATGATGTATTTTATTTTAAAGCCATGCCTTTAAATGGTATTTATGAATTGGTTCATGAAAACACAACATATGATAACTCAATGTACCAAGCTACCACCAAGAAACTTAAATTAGATTTAAGTGAAACCTATATTTGGCATTGTCGTCTTGGCCATATAAATAAGAATCGCATACTAACACTTCAAAGAATGGTCTTTTGAAAACAAAATCAAATGATTCATTTGATATATGTGAATCTTGTTTACAAGGCAAGATGACTAAAGCACCTTTCAATGGCACTAATGAAAGGGCGAAAGATTTATTAGGTATCATACATTCGGATGTATGTGGTCCTTTTAAGCCAATGACTAGGAATGGTGAAAGATACTTCATTACATTCACCGATGACTATAGTCGTTACGGTTATGTATACTTGTTAAAACACAAGTATGAAGCTTTTGAAATGTTCAAAACTTTCAAGAATGAAGTAGAAAACCAACTCAGCAAGTCAATAAAAATTCTTCGTTCTGATAGAGGAGGTGAATACCTAAGTGATGCTTTTTAAGATCATCTTAGAAGTTGTGGAATCATCTCACAACTAACTCCACCTGGAACACCACAACATAATGGTGTGTCTGAAAGGAGGAATCGAACCCTATTAGATATGGTTCGTTCCATGATGAGCAAAAGCTCACTACCTCTATCATTTTGGGGTTATGCCATAATCTTTGCTGCCCGAATTTTAAATATGGCTCCCACCAAGAAAGTGGAGAAAACACCTTTTGAAATATGGCATGGAAGAGTTCCATCTTTGTCATACTTAAAGGTATGGGGTTGTGAGGCTTATGTAAGACATGATGCCTCAAGCAAATTAGAGCCCCGATCCACTAAATGTATTTTTGTAGGATATCCTAAAGATGATTTAGGATATTATTTCTACAATCCTAATGAGCAAAATGTATTTGTTGCTCGAAAGGCTGAGTTCTTGGAAACTAAATTCCTTATGGAAGGAGCTAGTTCTAGAACAGTGGAACTTGAAGAAGATCAAGAACCACAAACAGATACACGCTTGGTTGACACTAGTATTCAACAAAAGGATGTTGAAGATGATCAAAGAGTTGATCAAGACACACAAAACGTTCGTAGATCTGGTAGAGCTACTTATCCACCTGAGAGATATGGATTTCTCATGGATGAATGCTATATGGTGGTTTCTGATGAACCAACCAACTACCATGATGCAATATCCAAATCAGATTCGGAAAAATGGTTAGAAGCCATGAACGCTGAGATGCAATCCATGTATGACAACCAAGTTTGGGAATTGGTTGTTGCACCTCCTAATTCCAAAGTAGTTGGAAGTAAGTGGGTGTTCAAATTGAAACACGATATGCATGGAAACTTGAGTACTTATAAAGCTAGACTTGTAGCAAAAGGTTTCACTCAAACTCGAGGGGTCGATTATGATGAAACTTTTTCGCCTGTGGCAATGCTAAAGTCTATTAGGATATTATTTGCCATAGCCGCACATTATGACTATGAGATATGGCAAATGGATGTCAAAACCGCTTTCCTAAATGGATATCTTGAGGAAGATGTCTATATGGATCAGCCTGAAGGTTTTGTCGATCCTAAACATCCTAATAAAGTATGCAAGTTAAAGAAATCAATCTATGGATTGAAACAAGCATCAAGAAGTTGGAATCGTCGTTTTGATGAAGAAGTCAAGAAATTTGGCTTCATAAAAAACGCTGATGAAGCTTGTGTGTACAAGAAGGCTAGTGGGAGCATCATTACTTTTCTAGTATTATATGTCGATGACATTCTACTATTTGGAAATGATATTCCAACCTTGGAAGGTGTAAAAGCCTGGCTTGGAAGTTGCTTTTCCATTAAGGATCTTGGTGAAGCCGCTTTTATTTTGGGAATAAGGATCTATAGGGATAGATCAAGGCACTTAATAGGTTTGAATCAAAGTGCATACATAGAAAAAATCTTGAAAAGGTTCAAGATGGAAAACTCCAAGAAAGGTTTGGTGCCTATTCAGAGAGGAACTATATTAAGCACTTCTCAATCTCCTAGCTCAAAAGCTGAGCAAGAGAGAATGAGTGGAATCCCATATGCATCTGCTATAGGATCCATCATGTATGCTATGATATGCACGAGACCGGACGTGTCATGCGCCTTAAGCATGACAAGTAGATACCAGCAAAATCCAGGAGATAGTCATTGGATGGCTGTCAAATATATATTGAAATATCTTAGAAACACTAAAGATATGTTTTTAATATATGGATCTGGTGAGGAGGAGCTCGTTGTAAAAGGTTACACGGATGCGAGTTTCCAAACTGATCGAGATGATTCTCGATCACAATCGGGGTATATCTTCATTCTAAATGGAGGAGCTGTTTCTTGGAAAAGCTCAAAGCAAGATGTGGTTGCATTGTCCACTACAGAATCGGAATACATCGCCGCTTCTTTGGCAGCACAAGAAGCTGCATGGTTGAAGAAATTCATTGCCGATCTAGGGGTTGTTCCTTCCATTCAGGAACCCCTAGAAATTCTTTGTGATAACGAGGGCGCGATTGCTCAAATCAAAGAACCTCGTGCGCATCAAAAGACTAGACACATTGAGCGGAGATTCAACTACATAAGGGATGAAGTTGAAAAAGGAAAGATATGTATTTGCAAAGTTCACACCGATCAAAATATTGCGGACCCACTCACGAAGCTCCTTGAGAGGCCTAAGCATGAGAGTCATACTTGTGCCATGGGACTTCGATATTCTAGTGATTGGATTTGATCTATTTTATGTATTTGGATATCGGAATACTTGTATTTGGTAACACTTTTATATGAATATTGGTATTATGCATTTAAATTGTGTTATGTTCCATTTTTGCATGTTTAAATCCATGAATGAGTTAATTATTCTAAATATCCGTAGTCGATCATATTTGTGGGAACAAATATGAATGTAAGACTATTATGAACTTGGATTGGTAGATATTCAAAAGGTTTTGAATATAGAGCAAAGTGTTGCTACCAAGGTTCATAGATATTTGTGGGATACAAATATTGGACTGACCTGCTCTCAAGCATTACTACATAGAATCTCTATGATTGATCATAAGTAATCTTGAGTTAAAAGGCGAATATCATTGTATCCTCAGACCTGAGATACATATTGGGTCTTGAAATTCACTGAATGTTATACTTTGATTTAGTTCTTCGCTGTTCTGAAACATGGCAGTACATAAGGCTAAACTCAGGTATGATATAAGGTGATTGTGAAAGACGTATGTAGTCAAAATGGAATTTGTCCCTCTTATACGTTGAGAGTAAGATGTCTAAGGCCTGCTACAAAGTTAAATCAATAGAGAATGATCACTCTGTGTCTCTAAGATTTAACATGACATCTGTGACAAAAGGATAAATGATCGATTCACCTAAATCATTTCAAGTAAGAGACTTGAAGAGGATGATGTTATTGAATGGCACTTCGTCATACGTATTAGGGGTAGCAAACCGTTGTTAGGCGGTATTTGCTGCTTGCGTCAATCTTCTATGAATCTTGTGCAAGTGGGAGATTGTTGGAATTCGTCTGCCCAAGACACATATTAAATTGACGTGGCTAGTACGTGATGATCCAAGTCGGGTCATACCCAATAACAAGCTAGACAAACACTTATGGTATTTATTTATATGATTTGATCTTTAAATAAATATCAATACTTGAAACATTTAGAAAGTGGTTTTCTAAATAATTGCACTTGAGATATGTAAATAAATTATATGGATGATTTATTTTGAGAGAAATGTGAATATGTTTATTTGGCAAAATAAACACTTATGTGTGTTGTGTATAATATGTAATATGTTACATAAGATATGTAACAAGTTATGTTGCAATTCTATATACAAAATGTACAAGTAAATGGTTTATAAAATTTGCACACAAAATGTTTGTGATATCCCCATGTGCCCCCCCCCCCATGTGGTTATGCAAGTAAATTTGATATACATTGAACACTTGTACTTAAAACAAGAGTGACAACACATAACATAGTTTGTATCAATTTTCTCATGCAAAAAGTAAGCATTAAGTCTCTTATATTCTCAACTAGCTTTCTACCCTTTTTGGACTTACCATTTTCGGCCAAAAAGAGAGAAAAAGGGAAGGCTTTTCAAGTTCATATCCTAGCACATTTGGGTTGTTTGTTGGAGGCTTGGGGTATACAAGCTTGAGGTTCTTCTAGTTTGAAGACTTGCCATTTGAAGACATCATATTCTTCATTTCTACCTTACTAGCTTGGAAGAAAGGTAGTTCTCTAAAACACCCTATGGTTGTTGTTTTGTATGTATGTTATTCATATACATGGATCCTTATTGTTTGGGTTTTCTTTTATAAGTTAAACTTTGGTTCTTAACTATATACACATATTGAAAAGTTCAATTTTTCCGCTGCGTTTTAATATTATAAGGATAATATTACTTTGATAAAAACCCCAAAATCCCAACAGTAGTATGTTGCTATGCAGTTTATGTAGTATTACGAAGTAGCTTGTGATGCTTTGAGATGTAGTATATGTTGTTGATTGTTGATATGTGCATGGTTGTATGGCTTGCTCAACTAGTTCACTAGACTTGTTAAGTTGCCATGACACGTGCACGTTTAAGGGCCCAAAACGTAAAAGCAGTAAACGTAGTAAATGTTTAGGTAATGCAGTCACTTAAACTAAATAATGCAGGATCGAGCTCGTTAAACTTTGATGCAGGAAAGTGTTAAGCTTAACCCGTACTTGCCCTAGCCCGGCTAAGTGCGCTGACGTAGTTGTTGCTTGGGTGGCTCCTTGCAACATGGTCTTTATAATGCAGGGCGAGTAATACGAGGGGTTTGACCAACCTCCATATACGGATTACTCTTGGATTGGCTTGCCATTCCTTAACGACGTACGATGATTAGCCTTTTGTTGATCATCCAGTCGGGTGTGATGCAGGGCACACTTATATGTAGATAACGAAGATATGTGAGACAATGTGTGAACTAATGCAGGATAGGCACATTTAGGATGATTATCCTATTTGATATGAAGTTGATATGCAGACATGTGCGTTGTGTGTTGTGCCTAATGAGTTTGTCTAATAATGAAGAAATGTTTTAATTGGACAAATGCTTTTAAATTAAGTGTGGTCTTACTTAGCTATTCTTATAGCTAACACTTGTTTCTTTAATGTGGTTGTTCCCTCAGGTTTAGCTTGATGGATTAGTGACGCAGGACATGTGAGCTCGGGTAGATGCAATGAAGGAGCCTTAGCCACCCATAGACGATTCTTTCTTAGACATTTAGTTACATATCGTACTTTATGTCATATTTATGTAGTGATGTGTGAACGGTTGTTTTATGTTGGGCAACCGTTGGGTTTTCATTTGAACTATTGTTTGATATGGCATGTAACACCAACTAAATGCAGAAACCGAAATGTTTTTATCGGTTTTGACTTTTAAAGTCTTTTCTTCCGCAATTTGACACCGTTAGGTGAAAGTTTTTGAAAACCCATATTTTTAAACGTCGGGTGTTACAAGTTGGTATCATAGAATTGGTTTAAGTGAACCAAAATTCGACTATGTCGTAGGATTTTGGACTTAGACCGATGAGAAGTAGGATTGGCTTAAGTAGGATGCCTAGCTAATGAAGTGGAATGCTCTAAGACGGGTTGGGGAGTGAGTGAGAATTTGATTTAAGGCTTGATTATTGTGTGTGATAATGTAGTTATATGTAGTAGAGCCTTAACATATGTGGTCACTCTTTAACTTTTGGCTAACCGTCGTTGTTGCTTTGTAGAGTTAATGGCAAACACTAGAGCTAGTAACCAAAGAGCAGGAGGAAATGGTGGTGGTGTTCCTCCTAATGGAAACGGGGCTGGAAATGAAGTAGAGCAAAGGCCACCCCGTGCACAAAATCGTCATCTTGGTGATCCACCAACCGCCTCTGAAGTAGATAGGGCAAACCCGGTAATAGAGCATGTTCCCAATCAAGCCCAATTGCATGAAGAATTGAGAGCTATCCGAGCTCTCTTGATGAGAAATGAACAAGAGTTAGCTCAAATGAGGGCTGAAAGAAATGCAGAAAGGGTTGGGAGTGAACAAAGGGGTGAGCGTTCAGAAGGGAATTACTCTAATCCCTCCCAAAGTGCTGAACCATCTATGGCAGCCGTGGGTGTTAATGAAGTTAATGGTAGAAGACTTGGAGTTGTTAATGCACCTCGTGTTAATAACTTCAAATATGAAAGTTTTGTGTGCTAGTAGGATGTTGAAGAAGAATGCCCGTAATTGGTGGAGGGCTACTACAGTGTCTATGGCCCCTGAGGTACTTGCAGTTATGCCTTGGGGAACATTTAAGGAGAAGTTTCTAGAGGAGTATGTGGGAACGCGTGAGTTAAGGCTGATTGAAAAGGAGTTTAGATCGTTGGTTGCTAAACCCGGTGCAATTTCTGAATATGCACACTCGTTTATGGAGAAGTTGAAGTTTGTTGGACACTTGGTTCAAAGGCAGGAGGACCAAATTGAGGCTTATTGTGATGGTCTCCCCGTTAGTTATCGTGGATTATGTAGACAACATGTGACCTTATCGGCGGCTATTAAGGAGTCAAAGAGGTTGGATGATGACTTCAAAAGCGAGAAAGTTGTGGTGAAGATTGATGACAAGAAAGTAGGGTTTAAAAGAGGGTCAAATTGGTCATCTAACTATAATAATAATAATAAGAAGTTTCGTGGGAATTCTAGCTTGAGTGGTGACAAAGATAAAAAGAAGAATGGGTCTTGGTGTGCTTTTTGCAAGAATGTTCATGAAGGTAAATGTTCCGATAAGACAAGAAGGTGTCATAAGTGTGGGAAGTCGGGACATCTTGCAACAGAATGTAGGGACAAGATTCGTTGCTACAAGTGTCAAGAAACGGGTCATCTTATTGCCGATTGCCCACAAATGAAGAATGACGGGAAGAAAGCAGCCACTTCAGCAACAAAAGTGAGAGCCTTGCAGATGACTGTTGATGATGCTAAGAACAACGACGAGGTGGTAAGTGGTACTTTCCTTGTTAATTCCAAACCTGCTTCTATTTTATTTGATTCGGGTGCAAATAGGTCGTTCGTGTCCACTTTATTTGCTCCTAAGCTAGGAAGAGTCACTACCCCTTTAGATTGCTCGATAGAGGTGGAAATTGCTAATGGTACGGTTAGTGAGATACGTGTGGGATATGATGATTGTGATATTGAGATTGAAGGTCGTTTGTTTCCAGTCCAGTTATTGCCTACTACCTTAGCCGGTTTTGATGTAGTGATTGGTATGGATTGGTTGTCTAGAAATGAAGCTAATATTTTGTGTTCCCAAAAGATTATTCGATTTCCTACACTCGATGGTAATGTGGTAACGGTTTATGGAGATAAGAAAAGAGGGGGAATAAAGATCATTAGTATGATGAAGGCTATTAATGTATAAGGAAGAATAAGAGTCATTTCTTGGCCTATGTTATTGATGTGAGAAAGGAGAAGCCTTCTATTGCTAGTGTTGACGTAGTATCCGATTTTCCTGATGTGTTTCCCGAAGATCTTCCCGGTATTCCTCCTGACCGTGAAGTTACTTTTCAGATAGATCTTATTCCCGGTGCTACACCTGTTGCTAAAGCACCTTACCGATTAGCTCCTACAGAAATGAAAGAGTTAATGTCTCAACTTCAGGAGTTACTTAACAAAGGTTTCATTCAACCTAGTTCTTCACCTTGGGGAGCTCCGATTCTCTTTGTTAAAAAGAAGGATGGATCTATGCGCATGTGCATAGACTACCGTGAGTTGAATAAGCGAACGGTTAAGAATAAATATCCTCTTCCGCGAATTGATGATCTCTTTGATCAACTACATGGTGCTTCATATTTTTCAAAGATAGATTTACGGTCCGGTTATCATCAATTGAAGGTTAAGAAGGAAGATGTAACAAAGACGGCTTTCCGGACTAGATATGGTCATTATGAGTTCTTGGTTATGCCATTTGGGTTGACTAATGCTCCAGCCGCGTTTATGGATTTAATGAATCGGGTATGCCGTCCCTTTCTAGATCATTTTGTTATTTTGTTTATTGATGATATTTTGATCTATTCTAAGTCAGAAGATGAACACCGAGAGCATTTGAAAGCAGTTTTGGAGGTGTTGAGGGAGAAGAAGTTGTATGCCAAGTTTTCTAAATGTGAGTTTTGGCTTCGAGAGGTGCAGTTTCTTGGTCATGTTATTTCATCAGAAGGTATTAAAGTAGATCCTTCAAAGATTGAAGCTGTTTCAAAGTGGGAGCAGCCAAAGACTCCTACTGAGATTAAAAGTTTTCTTGATTTGGCTGGATATTATAGAAGATTCATTCAGGATTTCTCCCGAATAGCCAAGCCTATGACTGAACTAACGAAGAAAGGGGTAAAGTTTGAGTGGACCGATAAGCAGGAGAATGCATTTCAAACGTTGAAGAAGAAGTTGTGTGAAGCTCCTATACTTGCCTTGCCTGAAGGTACCGATGATTTGGTTGTGTATAGTGATGCATCTATCACGGGTTTGGGTTGTGTACTAATGCAGAGGGACAAGGTGATCGCCTATGCTTCCCGCCAGTTGAAACCACATGAGAAGAATTACCCTACCCATGATCTTGAATTGGCCGCAGTTGTATTTGCATTGAAATTGTGGAGACATTATCTTTATGGTACAAAATGCACTTTGTTTACCGATCATAAAAGTTTGCAGTATGTCTTTAATCAAAAGGAGATGAACGTGAGACAAAGGAGGTGGATGGAATTACTTAAGGATTATGATTGTGAAATCAAATACCATCCGGGAAAAGCCAATGTAGTGGCGGATGCACTAAGTAGGAAGGTGCAAAGTTCTTCTTGTAAGTTGATGAGCATGCAAGTTCAAGCCAAGTCGGGGCTACTCGATCGAATTAAAAAAGCATAAGTGGGGGCATTGATGAAGGATAACATTGACAGTGAAAGCATTGGAAAGAAGAAACGTCTTGTGATGGAGACTAATAGCCGCGAGTTCAAAACATACAAGGGTCGAATTTGGGTGCCATTGCTTGGAGGTAACCGAGAATTGATCTTTGAGGAAACCCATAGAAGTAGATATTCGGTTCATCCCGGTGTCACCAAAATGTATGCAGATTTAAAGCCGATTTATTGGTGGCCGGATATTAAAGGAGAAGTGGTTCATTTTGTAGCAAAGTGTTTGACGTGTGCACGTGTGAAGACGGACCATCAAAAGCCGTATGGTTTGTTGCATCAATTAGACATTCCCGAGTGGAAATGGGATCATATTACCATGGACTTTGTAACGAAGTTACCTAAAACGCCGAAAGGGAATGATATGATATGGGTGATTGTAGATAGATTGACGAAGAGTGCTCATTTTCTAGCTACCCGACAAGATGTGCCTTTAACGAAGATGGCAAAGATGTATATTGATGAAGTAGTTGCGAAACATGGAGTTCTGTTAGGTCCAGAATTAGTCCAGAATTAGTCCAGATTTAATGGACTGGTTCAGACTGGACTACTGGAACCTTATCAAATATAAGTCAAGAAAACATGTTTTGCTGGACATGCTCCAGACCCGACTTCTGGAGCCTCACTGAAGATCTGACCAGAAAACATGTTCGACTGGACCTACTCCAGACTTGGAATCTGGAGTCCCTCTGAAGATTTGCTCAGAAATAATTGAAGACTAGTGAGCAATACTTGTATAAGAAATAATTGAAGACTAGTGAGCAATACTTGTATAGGTAATCTGGAGCATTCTCCAGATTAGCTCACTGAAGACTTCACCCCAGTCCAGATCTACTCTACTGAAGACATTCTGACTGAAGTCAAAGACTGAAGTCTGGAGGAAGAAGACTTATCAAATGGCGGAGTCCACTGGAAAGTCTTACCAGATCTGCACACTGGAGGATGGTCAGTGTTCTAGATACTACAAGTCTGAACACTGATAACGAGGTTTGACTTAAGCCTTTAACACACTTTCCAAGGAACAACCCACTTGTTCCTTAACAAAGTATACGTGTGTTAAAGTGGTTGGATATAAGGATACACTTGCACTTGATGTGACAATATCCTTATTCTTATCTAATACATTTAATGTTCTTGTCGGATCATTAAATGTATACAACCATATTTGTACGGCACAAAATTCACTGGTGAATTTTGTTGCCTATAAATACTAAGTCATTTCCTTAGAGAAAAATACTTTTAAGCATACACTTTGCATGAAAGTGAATTTGTCTAAAATACTCTCGATCTTAAACAGGGATACTTCACAACTTTAAGTATCTCGATCCTAAAGAGCTATTTGACAAATATAGATCATTTGTAATTCAAAGGTTGTTAGGATACATACTTTATTGTATTATCTTGATTCCGCAACAACCTTGTATTTTGTTTAAACATCAATAAATGAAATACCCAGAAAACTACATAATGTTCCACTTTACTTGTTTATTGCTTTAAGTCTTGTATTACTTTGTTTATATATCTTGCATATTTATTTACAAGTAATACTAGTCCAATTCTAGTGCTTATTATACTTGTTGTATTTTACACTTTCTAGGTTAACCGTCTTGAGCTTATAAACGGGACTCACAAGTTCCTTTATCTATTGTTTCGGATAGAGACTCGAGGTTTGTATCAAACTTTTGGAAGGGTCTTCAACGGGAGTTGGGTAGTAGAATAAATTTGAGTACCGCCTACCATCCTCAAACCGATGGGCAAAGTGAGAGAACCATTCAAACCTTGGAGGATATGTTGAGGACGTGTGTACTTGAATACGGTGGAGCATGGGATGATCATTTGAAGATGATTGAGTTTGCTTACAACAATAGTCACCATGCAAGCATAGGAATGCCACCATTTGAGATGCTATATGAAAGAAGGTGTAGGACTCCAAGTTGTTGGATGGAGCCCGGTAAAAAGCAGTTGACCGGTCCCGAAATTATTGAAATTACCTCTGAAAGGTTAATGTAGCTAAAGAAGCCTTACGTGTGGCAAGAGAAAGGCAGAAAACATATGCAGATAAGAAAAGGAGACCGATTGAGTTTAATGTTGGTGATTTAGTGATGCTGAAAGTATCACCTTGGAAAGGAGTTATTCGATTTGGAAAGAAGGGAAAGTTGAGTCCACGTTTCATTGGACCTTTTAAAGTTGTGAAGCGCATTAAAGATGTGGCATATCAATTGGAATTACCTCCAGAATTGGATGGAATTCACAACACCTTCCATGTATACTACTTGAGGAAATGTTTGGCTGAGGAGTCAAGTGTGATTCCTATTAAAGACGTGAGTATTGACCCAATGAAGAGAATAGTAGACGAACCGGTAGCGATACTTGGAAGAAAGCAGAAGAAGTTACGCCGAAAAGTGATTGACCTTGTGTTGATAAAGTGGAAGCATAATCATGGAGAAAGCTTAACGTGGGAAACTGAAGCAGTAATGAAGGAAAAGTATCCCGAGTTGTTCCTTACTGATGAGATTCCGGGGACGGAATCCTCTTAAGGGGGAGGTAATTGTAACATCCCAAACTTTTCTTTACTAGTTGACTAATGCCGTTAAGTCAACATTGTGTGTGTCGTTAAGTCTATTTTAGATTTAATGTTTATATGAAGTTAATTGTGTGTTATGTGTGAGGCTTGTGAGCCTAAATGTTAATGTAGTATAAATGTGTGTAATATGAAGATTAATGTCTATGTAATGACATTTAATGAAGATTAATGTCTATGTAGTGACATTTAATGAAGGATTAATGATGTATATGGTCAATAATGTAGTTTGTGACCAATAATGAAGGATTAGGAAGCTTAGGGGCTAGTTTTGACATGTGTGTAAAGTCAAAAACGGGTCTAGAGGCTTAGGGGTTGTCATTAGAGTCATTATGCAGATTTTCTTCCCCTAAACAAAGCCCTAGTTGATCCCTGATGTGCTAAATCGAGTTTAAAATTTATAAACTAGAAATACCTAAAAACTCACTACTACACACTATCGGGCAGTGGACCCGATCGTATGCAATATAGTTAAAATGTAAGTCCAGGTTCGTTCACGGGGATTGGTTTGAATCAATTGTTTAGTAGAATGGTTTGGAAAAAGGGTGTTGCTTTGATTCTCTCTTCGACAATAACTTTAAAAGACAAATGCATATAAGTAAAGGTAAGTCTCAAACAATATTGGTAAATATCATCCACCTTGACTCCGCTAGACTTCAAACATGATTGCTTTCAATTAAGACCAAATTCGTTAAGAGTTGACACGATAAACGTGAGAGAATGAAATGCTCGCGTGGTACCACCAACCGCTCACAAGTCACCCAAACACCTAACTGCTAGTTTAATTACCCAAGCCGGTACCACCAATGCCTAGACAACCTTACCAACAACTAGTTTGTTCGATTATCAAATGACCAATTGCGCCTATGTGAAAATAACGTGGTACCACCAACCGTTACAAAACACGTTGACAAAATGATTCCTTCTATTAATTTGACATTCACTATCATACCATGAACTAGTGATAATCACTCATAGACAAGCGACCGTTTGAAAATCACATATGCATTCGACTAGTACCACTAACGAAGAACACACATGCCACCAATATCAAATTAATACAATTAAAGGAATTAAATCATCAAGATCACGACACAACGATAATTGAAATCAACTCTTTGAATTAAAACATATAGCAATCACATCATTCGTCTAGTTTCATCAAGGTGGACAATAGTAAGATTAGCCACTCATGATTAAATTGAATTTACAATAAGAATCAAGGAAGAACATAAAGTACCAATTGTTTGAAGAATGGAAATTGCAAGACAATTAAGTAGATACGATCTAGATGGGTGCACGTGAATCTTCAATGAATCGAAAGACGATCAAATCTTGAATTGACCCTTGAAGTATTCCCTGAAGTGCAGCTCCTAGAAAGAGTATTTGATATCTTGGGAATTAGGTTTTTTTTCTATTTATACCCTCTTTGTTTTGGTGCAAAAGCTGCCCAAAAACCCTTCAGGTTCGACCCCTCACTGCGGCGCAGTGGGCGTGTAAGGCCCCCACTGCGTCGCAGTCATAACTCACTGGCCAAAAGTGGATGCTGGATAAGGCTCACTGCGGCGCAGTGGGACATGATCACACCCACTGCGTCGCAGTGGATACTCACTGGACAAAGTCTCCCAATTTCTGGTGGCTGACTGCGGCGCAGTGGGCAACGGTATCTCCCACTGCGTCGCAGTGTATACTCACTGGTCTTGATGTGCCTTTTCCACCTGGATGACTGCGGCGCAGTGGGCACATGAACACCCCACTGCGTCGCAGTCCAATGCTTCTGGTCTCGATGCCACTTGTAACATATGAATACTTGCATAATTTCTATCTCTTTTCACCTCTCGACCTCTCCGATCAACTTCATGGCCGCGAAATTACTCGAAATTGCACCAAACGGACACGTCACCTGTTTAGAACCTGAAACCACTAACAAAACCCATAAACGCGCCAAATGCCAACAAAATCGAGTAAAAACATATAATAAAAAGGCCAATAACGATGTGGGCAATGGGTATAAGTTGGTCACATCAAATCCCCCCACACTTGAGCATTGCTTGTCCTCAAGCAAATCCAAAATTCAGAGAAAAAGTAATCCTTGGCAAAGAAGCTAAATAAACAATTACGAGTATCAAAAAGAAGCAACACCAAGTATGTCGAGGACAAAGAAGTTGGGTGAAGCAGTTTTAATCTTAAATGAAAACCCGAAATGTTTGACAATATCTGAACAATCCACAAGCCTCAATAACACGACTATGCACAAGTGAAACAAATGAACCTATCAATATCATTCTACTCCAAGAAACTTACTTTTGGGTTGAATATATCAAGAAACACTCATAGCGCAGTCGTGATGCATATCTTACCATAGGCTTGAACAAGGATCATAGCTCCACCGACATGGCGTAAGCACCAAGTACATCATCAAAATATGGCATATAAGTTGGTTGTATAGTTAGGCTAAGGTATATGTAATGGATATTTACAATGGTGAGGGAGTGTAGGTTAGAAATGAAATGAAACAATCAAATATATAAGTTGAGTATGAAATATGAACAAAATAGTCTAATCAAAACCCGTACCATTGATTGCCAACAAACCATGAACCCATAAATTGCTTATCCGCTAAGTCACCTCAACAATACCAAGCAAACTCGACACCATTGTGGTGTATCAACATCAAACAACTTAAAATCCACCAAACTCTCCATTCATAATGATACAACAAAACTCTAGACATATGAAACTGAGAAGTACCCACTAGTAGCCCAAGTTCTTTTTCTTTTTTTTTTTTTTTTTTTTTTTTTTTTTTTTCTGTTTTTCAATTTTTCACTTTTTTTCTTTATTATTTTTTTTCGAACCACTTTTACTCTACTAGAAGGTACCTCTTACAATGATGAACAATGTCTAACAAACTTACTTTCCTCATGAACAATCCAACACAATGAAGCTCTCCCAAAATGTCCATACAAACCAATGACAATCAATGGCCCCCCAGATTAGACTATCGGTATAGTGAGGGTATGATTAGGTAAAGTTTACATAATTGAGTGTATATATTCAAATGGAAAAAGCTAAGTGAGTATGAGTATAGTAAGGGTATGAATAAATAAAAGAAAAAGTGAAAACAAAGAAAGAAAATTATGGGTCAAACCTATATGCCAAATTCGTCATCCGATGTACTTTTATCACAAAAGTGATCTCACTGCGGTCTCGTCATGATCACAAGGCCAAGTTCTAGCTCAACACATCACCGGCACACTCAAATCAGAGAAAAGAACCCGGAAATGGAATAAATTAACCTCAAATTCGCACATCTTAGTGCAGAGTTCGAAATGGAACCCTTACTCCCGAATAAATCCAAGAGCCTAAGAGAGGGACAAATTACAAGGCAATCAAACTAAAACCGTAAACACCTAGCACTCTATATATGAACAATGAATCTCACAACTTTTAGGTGTTTGGGAAATTTTGAGTATGCAAGTAATGTTATCAAACCACAAGGATAAGCCCAATAACCGTTCAGAACACATTTCGCCGATTAAAATTTTACCAAGGACAAATTTGTAGTAAAATTGCTCATTAAATAATATGAATTAAGTGACAAAAGCAATTTACCACAAGGACAAGCCCCACTCAAGTTCAAAACCATATCAACTTCTATCATCCCGCCAAATTGAAGGCAACCAATTCTCAAACATGCACATCATAGTTCAGAGTTCAAGATAGAACCCTTACTCTCGGATATAAACCCAAAAGCCTACGAGAGGGACACATCCACAAGAACGGCTAAAATCTCAATGGCAAAACAACAGAAGAGATACACCCGGTAGCTTAAACCTATTTGCCACCCCCCCACACTTAAGATGGACAATGCCCTTACTGTCCAAATACAGTCAAACAAGGGTAAATAGGGGTAAGCAACATAGAAGAATCAGAGCACATACCGGAATAAGGACTGTGTGTGATCAATGCCAATAAAGATGCCAATCAAAAATAAAGCGCTGAACTTACTGCCAGCATATGCACATGACATCAAAGTGAGCTACTAACACGATCACACAATCAAACAACTAGAACTAGTCCTCCCCCACACTTGGGTTCCACTAGGCATTGCCACCAAACGGAGAGACCTGTCCAACCTTAAATAGCAAATATAAAACCAAATATCCATATAAAAATTAAACTAATCTACAGTCGCATGCAGAAAATTAAAGAAACAAAACAAAAGAAAAGAATACAAATGTTTCATCACCCCGTAGGGTGGATACCAAACAAAAATAAATGTACAACAGTCATGCAAACCAGAATCAAGCATAGATGTGTCCTATCCCATGGTCACTGGAACTGGCCATGATAGCCATAGGGGAGACCGGATGTATCAAACAAATCAGTGACCCAAGTACGCTCCCCCTCCTGACCGGAACTAGATGCACCAACATCTCCTCCAGTAGGTCCACCACCAAAACCCGAACCAGAACCTGCAACAAACCCAGGGTGAAAAGAGGATGATCCACCAACATCTCCACCAGACGGTCCAGTGGTCCAAGGTCTCCAATCAGCACTAGTACCTGCATCAACAGACGACCTACCTCCAAAAGTACCGAACTGCACAGGACCACGAGGAGATCCCCCAAGGTCATGTGGGAAGAAAGAACCTCCTCCCTGACGATATGGCGGAACATAAATAGGAGGAGGTGAGAACTCAGGAATAGGAGTAGGAGGAACGAACTGCTGGCCATGGTACTTAGCATCCCACATCGGCTGATAGTAATCAAGTGTGTAGTTGGTGTGGGCCTGCTGCGATCCCATCCAGGTCATATCCTGATCCATCCGCCGCTGATAATCATCAAAAGCCTGGCGGCTAGCCTGCTGCCCATCCATGATCTGCTGCAGCTGGGACCCAAGATCAGTCAAATCAATACTAGGACGCCCCCGCCTCCTCTGAGGCTCCTGAGGAGCATCCCCCATCTCCTCATCATCAGAATCCTCCACCTCAGGAGGCGGTGAAGGGATAACACCTGTATCTTCCATCAACCTTACCTGTTCATTCTTTTTCGGCTTCTTAACAATCTTGGCAATAATCAACTCCTTCTCAGTCAAGTGCTCTAGCTGAACCGGCAAAGACAGACCCTCATGACAAACATCCGTATCAAAAACGCCCATCCGCTTGTAAAGACGGGTTATAAAATGCCCGAGCACCAACCTTGAATCAGAGTGATTCACCATCCTATCTAACACAACCAACGGGGCCAATGCAAACCTCCTAGGTGCCCCCTCTGAAAACAACTTAATCAACCATAGGTCAAGCTGGTACGCCTTGTCCCAATGGGTGGACCTTTGTACCAGGAACGTTACAATCATCCTATGCAACAATCTTAGCTTCACACTGCTAATCTTCGACACACTTACATAGCCACAAGAAGGCCAATTGTGTCCCCCTGAAATTCTAGACCAATACTGGGGAATCGACTCCCCATCCCCCAAATCCTGCTTCACAAACAACCCCTTTCTCAACAGAGCCCTAAATTCTTGGCTATCTAATTGGTCTCTCGAATACATGCCACAATAAAACCCGAATTCAGGGACAGATAACCTCCTAGCCTGTCCCCCGCAAAAGAAAGTTACAACCCGCTCCTCAAAAATATCCTTTATCTCATTGAGCTCTTTGGTCAACTTCAGAGTGGAATAAAATTCAAGACACAATTCGCGGAAAACAGGTTCCCGATTATAGAAAACATTATGCCACATGTCACTACTGACCATCTGGTCACCAATTTGGACCTCAATACGGAACCACCGACGGATATCATCCTGAACCCCATAATTTCTGGCAAAAGCTGGGTCAAGGTATTTAGGTGGGCAAACTACCTGACGGTGTATAGCGAAGAGTTTATTCAAATAGTTGTTCTTATGGGGTTGCCTAGCCCCATCGAATGCCAACCAAGCGTGTGCTTCATCCATATCCCGCTCTCCAAATTTCAAAACGGGCACTTCCGGCTCTTGCCTAGCCCTTTTTGAACCAGACGCGCTTCCTTGTCCAACCTCCATCTGTCTCCTCTGACTTGCGGACTGCAATCACAACCAATAAAACAAACAAACAATTATTAAATATACGGAATGCAAATTGATTCTTAATAACTACAAAACAAAATATGGGCAGAAAGTTAACACTGCGGCGCAGTGGGACTGGGTGGTCCTCACTGCGTCGCAGTGAGACCATATACACGTGGAAGCCAGAAGGAAACCACTGCGGCGCAGTGGCACACAAACACCTCCACTGCGGCACAGTGGCAAGGTTACTGGGCAAGCATCCCGTGTTCATCACAAATTCAGCAAAAATGGGTAGATTAAAACCAACAATCTATCATATCTCAACAATGTAACAACAATTAGGCTAGCATTAACCTCCCCTACACTTGTCCATCAAAATCCCCAAAAATTTTCGAAAACCTAGATTAGGTGTAACTCAAATCCGGATGAACAAGTGTTAGAAGCTACAAATTAAGCACACCAATGGTATCCATAGCACATAATTAACACTACCCATAAATTAATTTGACAATTAAAAGCCTAAAAATCAAAAATCAAATATTTAAAGAAAAATAAAAGAAAAGTCAAGAAATCATACCTCTTTACCCATGATACTGAAGAAAGATGATAATCTAAGACAAAGAGTAAGAACAATGCAAAGATTGGTGAAGTAATGGGGGAAGTTTGAGAGCAAAAGGGAGTTCTTTGCTTTGGAAAATAAGTGAGAGAGAAAGCAAAAAAAACTGATAAGAATTTTGTGGTGAAAGAGGGTGCACTCGTCGACTGGCAATAATGCACACAAATCTGTTGACCGGTCAAAGGCCTCACTGCGGCGCAGTGGGAAACGGTATCTCCCACTGCGTCGCAGTGAACCAACTTTTCTCCCAGGGGCCAGTATAAAAGGACTGCGGCGCAGTGGGAATCTTTCTCCCCCACTGCGTCGCAGTGAACCAACTTTTCTCCCAGGGGCCAGTATAAAAGGACTGCGGCGCAGTGGGCAATCTTTCTCCCCCACTGCGTCGCAGTGAACCAACTTTTCTCCCAGGGGCCAGTATAAAAGGACTGCGGCGCAGTGGGCAATCTTTCTCCCCCACTGCGTCGCAGTGAACCAACTTTTCTCCCAGGGGCCAGTATAAAAGGACTGCGGCGCAGTGGGCAATCTTTCTCCCCCACTGCGTCGCAGTGAACCAACTTTTCTCCCAGGGGCCAGTATAAAAGGACTGCGGCGCAGTGGGCAATCTTTCTCCCCCACTGCGTCGCAGTGAACCAACTTTTCTCCCAGGGGCCAGTATAAAAGGACTGCGGCGCAGTGGGCAATCTTTCTCCCCCACTGCGTCGCAGTGAACCAACTTTTCTCCCAGGGGCCAGTATAAAAGGACTGCGGCGCAGTGGGCAATCTTTCTCCCCCACTGCGTCGCAGTGAACCAACTTTTCTCCCAGGGGCCAGTATAAAAGGACTGCGGCGCAGTGGGCAATCTTTCTCCCCCACTGCGTCGCAGTGAACCAACTTTTCTCCCAGGGGCCAGTATAAAAGGACTGCGGCGCAGTGGGCAATCTTTCTCCCCCACTGCGTCGCAGTGAACCAACTTTTCTCCCAGGGGCCAGTATAAAAGGACTGCGGCGCAGTGGGCAATCTTTCTCCCCCACTGCGTCGCAGTGAACCAACTTTTCTCCCAGGGGCCAGTATAAAAGGACTGCGGCGCAGTGGGCAATCTTTCTCCCCCACTGCGTCGCAGTGAACCAACTTTTCTCCCAGGGGCCAGTATAAAAGGACTGCGGCGCAGTGGGCAATCTTTCTCCCCCACTGCGTCGCAGTGAACCAACTTTTCTCCCAGGGGCCAGTATAAAAGGACTGCGGCGCAGTGGGCAATCTTTCTCCCCCACTGCGTCGCAGTGAACCAACTTTTCTCCCAGGGGCCAGTATAAAAGGACTGCGGCGCAGTGGGCAATCTTTCTCCCCCACTGCGTCGCAGTGAACCAACTTTTCTCCCAGGGGCCAGTATAAAAGGACTGCGGCGCAGTGGGCAATCTTTCTCCCCCACTGCGTCGCAGTGAACCAACTTTTCTCCCAGGGGCCAGTATAAAAGGACTGCGGCGCAGTGGGCAATCTTTCTCCCCCACTGCGTCGCAGTGAACCAACTTTTCTCCCAGGGGCCAGTATAAAAGGACTGCGGCGCAGTGGGCAATCTTTCTCCCCCACTGCGTCGCAGTGAACCAACTTTTCTCCCAGGGGCCAGTATAAAAGGACTGCGGCGCAGTGGGCAATCTTTCTCCCCCACTGCGTCGCAGTGAACCAACTTTTCTCCCAGGGGCCAGTATAAAAGGACTGCGGCGCAGTGGGCAATCACCCCCAACTGCGTCGCAGTGACATTAACAATGAAAGACCCATTTCCATCCCTTTTGAACAGTTCAACATAACCGGATGGATACACATGCTTGATCACAAAAGGTCCTATCCACCTAGAAGTCAACTTGGGTTGTTTGATTTTAAATTTGGACAAGAACAACAAAACTTTTGCCCCAACCTTAAAGTCCTTCCTACGGAGCCTTTTGTCATGATAGATTTTGGTCTTTTCCTTATAAAGCCTAGAATTTTCATATGCTCCCAACCGAAGCTCATCGAGCTCATGGAGCTGCAACATTCTTAGTTCACCGGCTTCCATCATGTCAAGGTTCAAATTTCTCAACGCCCAATAAGCCTTATGCTCTATCTCAATGGGTAAATGGCAAGTCTTACCATAGAGCAACCGGTATGGCGTGGTGCCAATCGGTGTCTTAAAGGCGGTCCTAAACGCCCACAAGGCATCATCAAGCTTCTTAGACCAAACCTTGGGGTTATCCCCGACCGTTTTTTCCAAAATCCTTTTCAAGGCCCTATTGGTGTTTTCCACTTGACCACTGGTCTGTGGATGATAGGAAGTAGAAAAGTAATGACAAACACCATATCTTTTTAGAACCTTAGCTAATTGGTGATTGGCAAAGTGGGTACCTCGGTCACTAATCAGAGCTCTAGGACAACCAAAGCGACAAAACAACTGTTTCAGAAAATCAATGACTACCCGAGCATCATTCGTGGGCAAAGCCTTGGCTTCGGCCCACTTAGACACGTAATCAACAGCAACAAGTATGTAAAGGAACTTGTTAGACGGTGGGAATGGTCCCATGAAGTCTATTCCCCAAATATCGAAAACCTCACATACCTGAATTCCTTGTTGGGGCATCTCATCCCGCTTGGTGATGTTCCCTTGTCGTTGGCAAATGTCACAAGTCTCTACTAAGGTTTGAGCCTCCCTGAAAATGGTGGGCCAATAGAAACCTGCATCAAATACTTTCTTACCGGTAACCGAAGGACCATAATGACCTCCAGTTGGTCCATAGTGACAAGCATCCAAAATCTCCCTAGTCTCAGCTCCTGCCACACATCTTCTCACCATCCCATCTGCACAAACACGAAATAAGTATGGGCTGTCCCAAAAATAGTACTTGGCATCCGATATGAGCTTCTTCTTCTGTTGATGCGTGAAGTCATTTGGTATCTCACCTACAACCAAATAGTTAGCAATATCTGCAAACCAAGGAGCATCATTAGAAGTAGAAATAAACATTAGAGACTCATCGGGGAAGTGATCATTGATCTCCCCATCACGAAGTTCCTCCCGGTGAGGATCTTCCAATCGACTCAAGTGGTCGGCAGCCAAGTTTTCAGCCCCTTTCTTATCCTTGATCTCAATATCAAATTCTTGTAACAACAAGATCCATCGGATAAGTCTGGGTTTAGCATCTTGTTTCGAGAACAAGTATTTCAGGGCTGAATGGTCAGTAAAAACAATGGTCTTGCTTAGAACCAAATAAGATCTAAATTTATCAAAAGCAAAAACCACAGCAAGCAACTCTTTCTCAGTAGTGGTGTAATTTTGCTGGGCTGGGTTCAATGTTTTACTAGCAAAGTAAATAGGCTTGAAATGTTTATCAACCCTTTGCCCAAGTACGGCTCCCACAGCAAAATCACTAGCATCACACATCAACTCAAAGGGCAATTCCCAATCCGGCCCAACCATAATGGGTGAATTGGTCAATTTCTCCTTCAAAACCTGAAAAGCACTTACACAAGCATCATCAAATACAAAAGGGATGTCCTTCTCCAACAAGTGGGTCATAGGACGAGTAATCTTAGAAAAGTCTTTAATGAAACGGCGGTAAAAACCGGCATGTCCAAGAAAACTCCTTACCCCTTTCACATTGGAAGGCGGGGGTAGTTTGGCTATAACATCAATCTTAGCCCTATCAACCTCTATCCCGGCCTTAGACACTTTGTGACCTAGCACAATACCCTCGGTCACCATGAAGTGACATTTTTCCCAATTTAACACAAGTTGTGCCCTTTCACACCTTTCCAACATCTTATCTAAATTATGCAAACAGGTACGAAATGAGTCCCCAAAAACCGAGAAATCATCCATGAAAACCTCCATGGAGGTTTCAAGCATGTCCTGGAATATAGCAATCATACACCTTTGAAAGGTGCCAGGGGCATTACAAAGACCAAACGGCATTCGCCGATAAGCAAAAGTGCCAAAGGGGCACGTAAAAGTGGTCTTCTCTTGATCCTTTGGATCAATGGGTATTTGGAAGTGCCCGGAAAACCCATCAAGGAAACAAAAGTACTCATTACCTGCTAATCTCTCTAACATTTGATCAATGAAAGGCAATGGAAAGTGATCTTTTCGGGTGGCATCATTAAGTTTACGGTAGTCAATACAAACCCGCCAACCCGTGACAGTCCTAGTAGCCAAAAGCTCCCTATTCTCATTTTCAATAACCGTCATACCCCCCTTTTTGGGTACACAATGAACCGGGCTAACCCAAGGACTATCAGCTATAGGGAAAATAATTCCCGCATCTAACAATTTAATCACTTCCTTTTTAACTACTTCTTTCATATTGGGATTCAGCCGCCTTTGTCTTTGGACAACGGGCTTCACATCATCGACAAAATCAATCTTATGTTGACAAAAGTTAGGACTAATACCTGGAATGTCGGTAGTCTTCCAAGCAAAAGCCCGCTTATGGGCTCTAAGCACAGTCAGGAGGAGTCCTTTCTCGTCACTCGAGAGTGAAGACGAGATAACAACTGGTAAAGATGATTCACCTGCCAAGTAAGCATACTCCAAATGGGCAGGTAATGGCTTAAGCTCCAGGTCCGTAGGTGGTACATCAACTGAATTAGGTACCAATGAGCTTCCATTAGCAACTACCTCCTCAAAACTGTCATCAACTAGAGGTGTCTCATCCAAACTAAGAGCCATTACTTCAGCAAACAAATCATCATCATCAATTTCTCCAGCTCCTAGATAGGCAATCTCCTCATCTCCCATATCTGTCTCCATCAACTCCTGAAATTCTTGGTCCAAAGCATCATCTATTACATCAATCCTGAAATACGACTCATCATTAGAATAAGTATGCTTAATAGACCTTTCTACATTAAAGACAATCCTATCCGTACCCACACCCAAAGATATTTCCTTATCCTTCACACGGATGATAGCATCCGCGGTATTTAGGAAAGGTCGTCCAAGAATAAGGGGTACCTGGGCATCCTCCTCCATTTCTAAGATAACAAAGTCAACTAGGAAGACAATATGACCCACTTTGACTCTAATATTTTCAGCAATCCCCATGGGATACTGAAATGAGTGGTCGGCAAGCCTAATACTCATGCGAGTCGGGCGAAGGATTCCTAAGGCCAACTTACTCCAAACCGAATAAGGCATCAAATTAACACTAGCTCCTAAATCAGCTAAAGCCTTACAAATTATGGTTCTAATAGAGCAAGTGATTAGAAAACTCCCTGGGTCTTCAAGCTTAGGCGGAATGCGGTTCTGCAAGATAGCAGAACACTCGGCATTTAGAAAAGTAGCTTTTGCCTCCTCCAACTTCCCTTTATCCGTCACAAGTTCCTTGATGAACTTGGCATAGTGAGGCATTCCCTGTATCAAATCAACTAAAGGAACATTAATATGCACATTGGAAATCATTTGAACAAACTTATTATATTGTTCCTTTAGCTTAGCCTTCTTGAACCGTTGTGGAAATGGCACTTTTGGTTTATAAGCCTTAACCTCGGGTTCCGCAACCGTTTTTGGTGGAGTGACCGGAGTCTTCACGGTCGGGTTCTCCTCCATCTCAATCTCCTCATCAATCTCATCATCATCACCTGAATTATGTACATCCGAAACAACAACAACATTAGGCATAGAAGGAGGGTCATATGATTTACCTGTACGAGTTGTGATGGCCTTGGCCTCCTCATGGCGAGCTTGAGGTGGTGTGTACTTCTGCCCCTGATTCTGTCCTTGATTTGGTCCTTGATTCGGTCCCATGCTAAACTGAGGCTTAGGATTCTGTTGAGTAGTGCTAGGTAAAGTACCTTGTGGCCTAGAAAGGGCAGCCATCCTACTCTCTAGATCCTTGAAGTTCACACATTGATTTTTCATATTTATCTCAACCTTGCCATCAATTCTATCTAACCTCTCATTCAACGCCTTGGTATCATCCCGAATAATTTTAATGCTATTGTTGGTTTCGGCTTGATTACTTACCAATTGCTTCATCATTTCCCTCAACTCGGCATTTGGATCGGCATTAGAGGAAGAAGATCCAGATCCTTGTCCTTGTTGAGGTTGTTGTTGAGGTTGACTTTGAAAATTATCCCTTTGCCATCGATTTCCTGAAAAACGAGAGTTGTTAGCAGGAAAAGAAGAGTTATAAGAGGGATTACCTGAAGGACGGTTTTGGTAACCGGTATTGCGTTGGTAGCTCCCTTGTTGTTGATTTTGGATGTAGCTAACATCTTCGGGTCCCCGACTTGGACAATCTTCCGAATAATGCATATTTCCACAATGGTCACATCCATCGGCAACAACCTTCACATCCCTTTCAATGGCCCCAAACCGACTCTCTTGCATAGCAAAGCCTTTCTCCATACGCTCAGATAGCGCTCTCATCTCTCCAATCATTCCCGAATCATGACTAGCCTCGACCTTTGCAACTCGGCCTTGGCTAGTACCCTTCTTCAACCGTATCTCATTCTTTAAAAACCTATCATCATCCATATTTGCGTTATCCTTGGCCATGGACTCTAAGATTTCAAAGCCCTCATTTGGTGTGATCTTGTTGAACCCACCACCAAAAGCATAACCTAGCTCACGTTTAGACTTCTTATTGAGCCCATCAAAGAATAGCTCGACATATTGTTCTTTAGTCATGTTGTGACCCAGGCAATTTCTCAACATCTCTTTAAATCGGATCCACGCATCAACCACATCTTCATCCTCATCTTGGGCGAAAGACCGAATCAAGTTCTCCAACTTTCTTTGAGTTCTAAGTGAGTAGAACTCACCAATGAACGCTTGCTTAAGTTGGTCCCAAGTCGTAATGCAATTTTCCGGAAGGTCATTGAACCAATCAAGAGCATCACCGGTAATAGACATAGGAAATGTCTCGAGTTTTACGGCATTCATTTGATTTTGCCCGTATTGGTATAACCTTGCCAACTTTTCAAATCTCTCTAGATGTTGATACGGATCCCACTTCCTTTTCCCATCAAATTGTTGCTCCTCAATGCTCTTAAGATGATTACCCTTTAGGTTGAAATCATGAGCGATGGGAGGAGGTCTAATAGGACTACCCCGGTTTGCAGGAATAGTACGGACCCTTTCACCATACCGTATGTCATTTGGGTCCCTTTCCCCATCTGCCATCTCGTCTTCTAACTTAACTTCAAGCTTGAACAATTCTTCCAAATAGAACCCCTCCTCGTCAGAATCAGGAGTGGGTCTAGCAATGGGCGAGAATGGTGTTGGTGTTGTGAAGTAAAACCTACGTCTAGTTGGTGTTCTCAACGGACTATTAAGAGGTAAACCAGAAGACCGCAAGTTCATCAACTAGAAAGTAGACCTGCAAAACACAACTAACCAACACGTCAACTGCACCTGTGATAATACAAGAAATGCAAAACTAATCTATTAAAGCAAATAACTTCCTCACGCGTGAGGAAGGATCAAACCACTAAATTAACAACCAAAACAGCGCACAATCCCCGGCAGCGGCGCCAAAAACTTGATGTGCTAAATCGAGTTTAAAATTTATAAACTAGAAATACCTAAAAACTCACTACTACACACTATCGGGCAGTGGACCCGATCGTATGCAATATAGTTAAAACGTAAGTCCAGGTTCGTTCACGGGGATTGGTTTGAATCAATTGTTTAGTAGAATGGTTTGGAAAAAGGGTGTTGCTTTGATTCTCTCTTCGACAATAACTTTAAAAGACAAATGCATATAAGTAAAGGTAAGTCTCAAACAATATTGGTAAATATCATCCACCTTGACTCCGCTAGACTTCAAACATGATTGCTTTCAATTAAGACCAAATTCGTTAAGAGTTGACACGATAAACGTGAGAGAATGAAATGCTCGCGTGGTACCACCAACCGCTCACAAGTCACCCAAACACCTAACTGCTAGTTTAATTACCCAAGCCGGTACCACCAATGCCTAGACAACCTTACCAACAACTAGTTTGTTTGATTATCAAATTACCAATTGCGCCTATGTGAAAATAACGTGGTACCACCAACCGTTACAAAACACGTTGACAAAATGATTCCTTCTATTAATTTGACATTCACTATCATACCATGAACTAGTGATAATCACTCATAGACAAGCGACCGTTTGAAAATCACATATGCATTCGACTAGTACCACTAACGAAGAACACACATGCCACCAATATCAAATTAATACAATTAAAGGAATTAAATCATCAAGATCACGACACAACGATAATTGAAATCAACTCTTTGAATTAAAACATATAGCAATCACATCATTCGTCTAGTTTCATCAAGGTGGACAATAGTAAGATTAGCCACTCATGATTAAATTGAATTTACAATAAGAATCAAGGAAGAACATAAAGTACCAATTGTTTGAAGAATGGAAATTGCAAGACAATTAAGTAGATACGATCTAGATGGGTGCACGTGAATCTTCAATGAATTGAAAGACGATCAAATCTTGAATTGACCCTTGAAGTATTCCCTGAAGTGCAGCTCCTAGAAAGTGTATTTAATATCTTGGGAATTAGGTTTTTTTTCTATTTATACCCTCTTTGTTTTGGTGCAAAAGCTGCCCAAAAACCCTTCAGGTTCGACCCCTCACTGCGGCGCAGTGGGCGTGTAAGGCCCCCACTGCGTCGCAGTCATAACTCACTGGCCAAAAGTGGATGCTGGATAAGGCTCACTGCGGCGCAATGGGACATGATCACACCCACTGCGTCGCAGTGGATACTCACTGGACAAAGTCTCCCAATTTCTGGTGGCTGACTGCGGCGCAGTGGGCAACGGTATCTCCCACTGCGTCGCAGTGTATACTCACTGGTCTTGATGTGCCTTTTCCACCTGGATGACTGCGGCGCAGTGGGCACATGAACACCCCACTGCGTCGCAGTCCAATGCTTCTGGTCTCGATGCCACTTGTAACATATGAATACTTGCATAATTTCTATCTCTTTTCACCTCTCGACCTCTCCGATCAACTTCATGGCCGCGAAATTACTCGAAATTGCACCAAACGGACACGTCACCTGTTTAGAACCTGAAACCACTAACAAAACCCATAAACGCGCCAAATGCCAACAAAATCGAGTAAAAACATATAATAAAAAGGCCAATAACGATGTGGGTAATGGGTATAAGTTGGTCACATCAATCCCCTTCCTTCCCTCTCAAGTTCCTCCCTAGATCTATTCGTTTTGGAGCCAAATCGATCGTGTATTGCTTAGACCTTGGATCTTTATCATCGAATACAGGTAATATAGGTATTCCTCATCTGAGATTTGATTGTGTGAGTCTTGTATTAGTCTTAATCCAGGCCATAAGGGTTTGGGTTGGGTTATTTGATTAAACGTTCACCGATTTCATGTTATTCGAATGGTTAAATGGTTGATTTATCATGTAAAGGATTAAGGGATTAATAGGATGATTAAAGGTGATGAAAGTGCAATTAAAAGGATTAATTTTAAGTCCCCAGGTTGGATTTGGGGTATGGGTTCGTATGGAATTCGTTTGATCAAAGAACAAAATTGGTTTGCTGGTCTGCACCCCAGGTGCGGCGCACCAAAGGAGTGGTGCGGCGCACCACATGGCCAGATTTCACAAAATGTGTCATTTAGCTTATATTTTGATCTTGTACTTGTTCTAGGTTATTGGAGACACCTAGTCATCGTTGTATTGTGCTTGTAGCTTGTTGATTAACCGTATCGAGGTAAGATACACTACTTTTGTCACGCTGGGGGTTCAACAAGCAAAGGTTTCATACTTATAACTTCCTTAACGGTAACTTATGATATATGTGGGTATCTCGGGTTACACGGGAGGTATTATGGGATATGTAGTTGACCATGAGACCTGAAATGCAGACCTTAACGTAGTGAAATGAAGTATTGCTTAATGTAGTATGTTGCTATGCAGTTTATGTAGTATTACGAAGTAGCTTGTGATGCTTTGAGATGTAGTATATGTTGTTGATTGTTGATATGTGCATGGTTGTATGGCTTGCTCAACTAGTTCATTAGACTTGTTAAGTTGCCATGACACGTGCACGTTTAAGGGTCCAAAACGTAAAAGCAGTAAACGTAGTAAATGTTTAGGTAATGCAGTCACCTAAACTAAATAATGCAGGATCGAGCTCGTTAAACTTTGATGCAGGAAAGTGTTAAGCTTAACCCGTACTTGCCCTAGCCCGGCTAAGTGCGCTGACGTAGTTATTGCTTGGGTGGCTCCTTGCAACATGGTCTTTATAATACAGGGCGAGTAATACGAGGGGTTTGACCAACCTCCATATACGGATTACTCTTGGATTGGCTTGCCATTCCTTAACGACGTACGATGATTAGCCTTTTGTTGATCATCCAGTCGGGTGTGATGCAGGGCACACTTATATGTAGATAACGAAGATATGTGAGACAATGTGTGAACTAATGCAGGATAGGCACATTTAGGATGATTATCCTATTTGATATGAAGTTGATATGCAGACATGTGCGTTGTGTGTTGTGCCTAATGAGTTTGTCTAATAATGAAGAAATGTTTTAATTGGACAAATGCTTTTAAATTAAGTGTGGTCTTACTTAGCTATTCTTATAGCTAACACTTGTTTCTTTAATGTGGTTGTTCCCTCAGGTTTAGCTTGATGGATTAGTGACGCTGGACATGTGAGCTCGGGTAGATGCAATGAAGGAGCCTTAGCCACCCATAGACGATTCTTTCTTAGACATTTAGTTACATATCGTACTTTATGTCGTATTTATGTAGTGATGTGTGAACGGTTGTTTTATGTTGGGCAACCGTTGGGTTTTCATTTGAATTATTGTTTGATATGGCATGTAACACCAACTAAATGCAGAAACCGAAATGTTTTTATCGGTTTTGACTTTTAAAGTCTTTTCTTCCGCAATTTGACACCGTTAGGTGAAAGTTTTTGAAAACCCATATTTTTAAACGTCGGGTGTTACATCTACGGTTTTGGTTCGACTGAAAAATAAATTTAATATATATTTTATCTTTGATCATGAATTCGAAATGGGTGAAAATGAGTCAAAATGAGTATAGTAGCATGATCTTAAAATTTGACCCATTCATAAATAATTTGTTTCGGTCTTTATTAAGCTTGAATACTCTATTAATTATGTTTAACACAAATTTGAATCTTTTATTAATGTTCATACTTGGCTAGCTTTTTACATAAGGGATAACGGTAGAAAATAGAAAGCACTTTTCGACCAATTCACGAAAATAGCAGTGACCTTTAAAAGTTTACTTTTTAGCAATGAACTTTCATTTATTCCCGAAAATAGTAACATTTGACACGCGTACATGATGACATGGACATTTTTTGATTACGTGGCATTTTTTAATGACGTGGCATTCTTTATAACTACACAAAATAGAAAGGGTCTTTCGACCAATTTACGAAAATAGCAGTAACCTTTAAAAGTTTTACTTTTTAGCAATAAACTCTCATTTATTGTCAGATTACTCCAACACCGACGGCGGCAGTGTTGGAGGTGGAGGTGGTTTCTTCTCGATTTCTTCAACTAATTTAGAAACCGTCGGCGGTTTGTTTGAGTTTGAGTTAACCTCTTGACCTTCGCTATCTGGATCTATGTCATCCGTTGACGAACTATTCTTAAACGGCCCAGATCCGGCCTATGAAACTCTCGTCTCACTTTGAACATCCTCAGGATCTCCCTTTGACTAAAACGACGACGTTTTGGCATCTAACTTTAGAGATTTTTAACCGTGAGATAAACGAAGAAGAGCTAGATCTATGCCTCCTTTAAGATCTTCATACTCAATTTTTCAATGCTTCAAAATGGAAGAGACTCAACAGAAATCAATGAAATCAAGCTGAAATTAGCTTCAAAAGAAAACGACGAGAAGAATTCTTTGCCGGAACAGAAATTGAAACGGAGCCATGTCATTTTTTGGGAGAAAATGACACGGCTGATAAAAATTACATAATAAATAAATAAAGAATAATGTCATGTCATTAAAAAATGCCACGTAATCAAAAAAATGTCCACGTCATCATGTACACGTGTCAAATGTTACTATTTTCGAGAATAAATGAAAGTTCATTGCTATAAAGTAAAACTTTTAAAGTTCACTGCTATTTTCTTGAATTGGCCGAAAGGTGCTTTCTATTTTCTGCAGTTATCCCTTTACATAATTAGCTCGGGTATTGGTTTATGAGTTTGAGTTCATAAACACATTTAATAGTTGAAGTTCAAGTTTAAATTCAATTTCATTTATGATATGATAATATATCTAAAGTTCAAAAGCTTATAAAATGTATTAAACTAACTTCGTTGAGCTTGTTTGACTTGTTAAACTGGAGTCAAATTAACAAAAATGGATTTCAAAAACGCCAAGTGAAACATTAATTTTTTAAACACAATTTGTATAAAATAAATGAAACTTATTCCTATCTATATAAAAAGAAAAATCTCGTGAAACACTTTTTTTGCTTGAGTTTTTTTTCAAATTTGTTTTTTTAACCAATGTGCCTACATGATTTTTTCTTTTTCTCTTATTTGATTATGTTTTTACCTAACGTTTAATTTTCATTTGCTTTTTGGATTTTATATGTAGTAATATTTTCATTTGGGTCGTTAGCAACTTTTAAACCATGATACATAATAAAGAATTAACTTTTAGACTAGTTATCTAATTTCAATGTTATATTTAAACATTTTCATTTATTAGTATAATTTGTAAGAGTTTTTTAAATAAGAAAGAAGCAGTATTTGTTATTCCAATCCAACGATATAACACTAGTTCTTTATTTATGATAGTAATAATAGATAAGAATCCGCTAAAGTTGTTTTCAACTTTATTGATAAAATTGAAGGTGCCTTGTCCCTTGATTTTATCTCAAAGGTTAAGATCGTCAACTTTACTATTAAAAGTTAAGACTGTCAACTTTAATAAGGCCGGTCCTTATAGGGCGTCTTCCCCCGCGTCCGACGGCGTCCGACGCCAAGGAGGGGGAGGATGCTAGGGTGTGTCCAAGGCGGCGTCTGTGGGGTTTCTTATAACTTTAGACACGCGTCCAACGTGATGTGAGGGAAAGAATAGGGGGGGAATAAAGGGTTATAAGAAGGGGGTATTCTTGAGGTGTTCTAAGAGAGAGAAAAACTGATGAATAGTGAAAGAATAGGGAAAGACGATAAGGAGTGGCCTAATAAAGTTAACTTTAGATATCTCAATCTGAAATGTAAATTTGGGTGTCGGTATATATATTTTCAAAGAAATCATTATAGGAAAATTGTCATGTAAAATTAAATTTTTTTTGCAACTTGTCATGTGATGCTCCACTCAAACAGCATATCAGCAACACTTCAAACATATGTGTAGAATATTTAGTACACGTACTACATGTCTATATATGTTAAAACAACGGTTACTATCATATATTATAAAGAAAATAAAAAGGTATCCGCACGATACGACGCTGATAGTAGAGTGATGGTGGCGACTAGTGGTGGTGTCGAGTAATGTAGGTAACTAATGTAAAGGAGGTAATGTAGGTAATTTAAATTTAAATATTGAAAAAAGATAGATGGGTAATTTAAAGAGATCAAATATATAATTGAAAAACAAAAAGGGACAATCCATTATAAGGGGGAGTATAAAAGTATATAGATCTATATATAATTTGACTAATTTCAATAACCTCAACCCAAAAAGTGAATACAAACACACGTATTTCGTATTTTGTATCCCAAAATGATTTATCTTTTAAGTGTTGATTATATGTTTCTGTACAGCAGGAAAATACAGAAATAACTGATATACACTTAACACTTCAAGGCCGTGAATAACAGGAAAAGGAATATGCATGTTATATTCCTGTCATTTTCTATTTTCCATCAAGTGTACCTACACCTTCAAAATTGTCAACATTTCAACATTTTCTCCTGTCAAAAGTGATCAATATCGTCAATCTGACTTGTTTCTTCAAAAATATGTCAAAACCATCAAGAAATCAACATCGAGAACATGTCATTCTAACAGGTGAAAACACAACCGTGAGACTTGCATGATCTGATAAAGAATAGTCTTCTGGCCATGATCCGTTTTCAGTTTCTGTTGGGAATAACTCTGCATTTTTCACGCCCAATCCTAATGTGAGATGTGTTTCATTTGCATTGTCTTCTTGATCCCGGGTCGTGTCTTCAATCTGGTAATTCCATATTCGTTGTTGAAATTCTTTATAGTCTAGAACGCCATTTCCATCAAGGTCTGCTTGGGACCATAAGTCTTTTGTTTCCTCTTCATTTAGGCCATACTTCTGACCGATAAGATTAAGCTGCATTAAAAAACCAAATTTATAATTTTGACTGAAAAATAATAATACGGTAATAGAATTGTATTTATAAACAAAACTGGGTTACTCTACCTGTCGCAATGCTTCACAAAATCCTGAGTAGGTGATATGATCACCATCACTCACAGCCTTCAAAAATGCAAAAGCATTTTCATCAGTAAGTGAGGCGCGACTCACATGGTACTGAAAAGTGAGAATTTATATTTAAAATTGAAGAAAATGTAATTATATATACATACATATGCACACAACTGACACAAGTGAGCAATTAGGGTGTTTAAATATGTGTTTTGGAGCTATTTATCTAATTATTGAGTAATGTAATTTAGATGTTTTATAAAATTATTTTGCTTTAAGATATTTGATATTTTGATTATTAAGGAATTAAATATCCAGTTACGGATAATTAGTTTCATACCAGCTACATGAAAACTGTTTCATACCAAAGATTAAATGTCGCTTCATTAGAATCGATTATCTACTTGTAATCATTGAATAATAATGTAATCTCCTTGTAAATATACATCTAAACACCCCTAAACGCCTAACCAAATCTGAATATCCAGAACTGAAAAGTGAAAACCAAATGAAAGACTAACTAAACTGGAAAAGATAGTGTTTCACATACCTTGAACAGACCGAAGACTGCATCACTCCAACTGGTTATGAGTAATTTTCGATATTTATTTGGATTAAGAAGCCATATGAAATCCACACCACATATATTTCCACGATGATTTCTATGGCTAACCCACTGGCATAAAATAAACATGTTGGATCGATCAAAAACAGAGGGCAAGTATTCATGAGAATGATCAAAAAGTTATGATAAAGATATTGACCTTATGTGCGTCAGCATCAGTATATTGATGAGCAGTATCATACGATGAGACGAATCCCTGCGACCTTAGAAACTTGTAAACATGCCCTCTCTTGCTCCCATTCCAGTCACTGAAAGAGAGAAAAGGTTAAACGTTGCGACAAAAAGTTAAATAGTGTGGCTAATATTGACATGAAGCAATTAAAGGGGTGTTTGGGTTTGTGTTTATAAACATGTATCTTATTACTGTGACTTGAAAAGGTTATAATGAATTTCTATGTGTTTGAATTACCAGAATTTATTAAACACGTAAACATCTTATTATTAGAACTTCAAACAATGTAAGCATATCCAAACCCTACCTTTGATAGTCATTTTTCATTACAGATTATTCTATGATTCATTTCAGATACTCATTTCCAAAACACACGTCCAAACACTCCCTAAATTATTTAAATGAAAACAATATTTACCCGCAGAGAATGATTGGCAAAGGATCAAGATTGTTCTCTTTCTGATAAGTATCAACAGATTGCAAGATTTTGTACACCTAAAAATAATGCACTAGAAGAGGTCACTTTTTTTGAAATGTAAAGCCAGAAAAGGTCACTTTAGAAAGTAAAGATGACACATACACATGAAAACGGATGATGAAGTTAGGTTTACCTGTCTCAATCTTTCCAAAGACAAGCTTGAATCATGCGGAAACAACAAGTGAGTATTAACTATAAGAAGTTCCCGACATACATTCTTGGATCGACATTGTGCAATGGGCGCGATTACTTCAACATGCAAAAGCTGAGCAACACGATCTCCAAAATCATTGAAGAGAAACTCTTTATGGTCAATTACTCGAAAGTAATCTTTATGCACAGCCGTTAACAAGCCTGTTGTATTACAAGACACACAACAACTTTAAATTGTGTAGTAAAACACTTCGGTTTGGGTCTTTGGGAATCTACGGATGAGAAAATAGTTGATAACTGATAACATACCATCACCACGATTATTGGTTCGTGGAAGCTTGAAACTAATATAACCTGCATCCCCAAGCTTTTTGTCATACATATCAACAAGTTCTTCATTTTTAACCCAAAATTCCTAACAACAAACATCAACACTTAAAAAAAATTATATAATCCCGTACAAGTTTACCAACATAAAATATTAACGGATGAGCCAAACCTGAAGGCAAACAATGGATGATCTTGCACACAACAACAAATCCAAAATCTTTTCATTCCTATTCAACCAATAAGCCCTAATTTCACTTTCTCTGCAAGCCTTACCCATTTAAATTTTATGTTTTCCAACTAAAACCCAATAACCCATTAACAAAAACAGACTCTAAAAAAGTAACAACTTTATAAATTTCAACCAAAAACCATTAACAAAAACATTATATATAAAAAAAAAAGATGCAATCTTAACCAAAACCCATCAAAAAAAATACATAAAAAGAAACTAGGGGTAAAAAATTGGTCTAAGAGTGAAAATATATGAGGTCCCAAGTAAAAAATGTATGAGCAAAAATATATACCCCTTGTGTCTACGGAGGTTCACCCGCAACGACTCCATGGGATTCACCCGCTCGCAAAACGGGTCGGATAACTAAGTTAATAAAGGTACGAACTTTGCTAACTCAAACTAAAACCCATTAACAAAAGCATCAAAAAGATGCAAACTTTAAGTTCCATTTAGTACAGAATTTTTTTTTTTAGTTTTTCCTTTTTCATTTTTCAATTAACAAAAAGGGATTTTTATGTCTAGATTCTAGAAACCACATGAAACTTTTGGAAAAACATTTAGTGTCAAGCCTAGAAAACAAAATGAGCTTTTCATTTCAAAAATAAAAAACTTAACAAACTATGTGTATGAGTTTTTCAAAGGGTAGTTTTTTTAATTACAATGATAATATCTTTAAAAAATCACATTTAAATTTTATGTTTTCCAACTAAAACCCAATAACCCATTAACAAAAACAGACTCTAAAAAAGTAACAACTTTATAAATTTCAACCAAAAACCATTAACAAAAACATTATATATAAAAAAAAAAGATACAAACTTTTAAAAATTCTAACCAAAACCCATTAACAAAAACACAAAAAAGATTCGAACTTTACAAAATTCAAGTAAAATTGGATCTGGGATATACCTCATAAACCAATCGCTTGTAAATAGGAGCAAGAATATTGAAAGTTGTGCATGAAAAGCAAGATGGGTCATCAAAATTATTATTGATTCCTGATGATGGGCTTCTTCTTGTGGGCAATCCTCTGTTCTTCCTTCCCATAATTCCTAATTTGTTTTTTTTTTTGTATATATATAAAAATTATACAAAATCTTGAAAAAACAACCAATTATTAGTATAAAATAAAGGTTGTATTTTTTCTCTGTATATATATTTTTAAAGAGTGACAAAGATTTATAATGGGCTGTTGTTTTTGTTACCTTGAATGTATAGGTATAAAAACATGAAGGAAATGGCTAATGAATGGAGAAACAGAATCAAATTGTGTGGGGACATCCTGGGTTTATATCGCCATTGAAGAAGATGAACATTGTGGGATTATATATATTGTATTGTATATGTGTGTATATATATAGTATATGTATATATGTAAAATGAAATAATGAGGGAATAATAATAATGTTTTCTTTTTGAGCTTGAGGGATGTATGTATGTGCGGTGCTAATGGCGTATAATTCGCTTTCTTAAATTTCAATGAATAATGAGTGGTTATTGTGAAAGAAATATGCGTATTCCTATTCTTTATTTGTCTGGATTTTAATATAATAATTTTTAACTAAGTTTGTATTTTTCTTAGATTTTTTTTAATAACATATATTATGAGTTTTCATGGTCGACACTTTCTACTTAAATATCTTAAGAATAACCATAAAATTGTTCGAAAACAATTACAGTATAACCATTTTACTTAAATATTTGGGTGGTATCTTAAAAAAAAAGATATCTAGGAAAAAAAAATTCATTTATTTATTTATTTTCAATTATAAGGTTTTGCTAAAAACATCATTTAAAACTACAGTTAAGGTGTATTAAATAGTTATACACTTACCATAAAATTCATAGGTAAACTTTGGATATAGAAGGTACAAACTTTTTATACCCTCTGTATTCTAGCATTTTCCGTAATTTTAATTTTAGTCTCATATAATTATAGAAAGTAACGCGAATATAGTCAATGGATCATTCAATAAAGCTGGAAATACGACCGACAATTTTGAGTTAAATGTAAAAATGGTCCTTGTGGTTTGTCAAATTTTGCAACGACAGTCCCTGCCTTGTTTTTTTAGCAACGGTGATCCCTGAAGTTATGTTTTAGTTGCATCCGCAGTCCACTTTGACGGAACCGTCTAATAAAAACCGTTAAATGCCCCATGTGCTCCTCACATGAGGGTAAATTGACCTTTTCCACATACAACCACTTTATCATTTTTCCTTCCGGCTTTGACTCTTTCACTTTTTTCCCTTTCCTTTTATTTTCATCACCACCATCAAACACAAATGTTTTTATAATAAAACCCAACAACATCAAACACAAAAACACCAAAATCCATTCCGTCTTATTGCATATATTCATACAATTCCAAACAAAAATTTGTAAACACCTGCAAATCATTCTATCTCCTTCTTCTTTACCCATATTCATACATAGATATATAATTCCAAAGAAGAAATCATAAATGCAATCACAAAATCTTTTTCTTCTTTTTCTATAAACACACATTCACACACACACACCCATGCTTCCACCCCCCAATTCATCAATTTCCAATTTTAGATCGATTCAGATTTAGTTTTTAAGTTAATCAATTTTTATCCCATTCTTGCAACTACCTTTTCAATTTTTCAATATTACTAATTTTTTTTTGTCTTATTTTATCATTATCAAAATCAACTTCAGGATTAAAAATCTACCATCATCAAAATCAATACTAGCATCAAGACAGAAAACATATAAAACCCATCATCATAAAAAATACCAACATCGTCGGTTGGGTGTACAAATATATAAAACCCAACATCTAAAAAACCTTTTTATGCTCATAAAATGTGGCACGAGCTTTTGGACTAACAAACCTTTTTATGCTTACAAAATGTAAGATTTAATCTAGTCAAACGGGCCTCTAAAAACTCTATAATTTTTGTGGCACAAGCTTGTAAAGATCCGATCATATTGATGAGACAGAAGCAGGATGGAGAAGTGTATTTTATTTTAGATTTAGGAAATTGTATGTGTATGTATGTATTTATTTATGTAATATATAATATATATATATATATATAATAAATATATACCATGATAATATATATATATATATATAGGTTTTAGGTAAAATAAAACAAGTATTAAAGTAAAACAAATAAAACAATAGGTTTTTCTTTACTGAAAATCACCGTGCATCATGAAAATCATCGTGCATCAATTGCTTCGTGAATCTTCGTGCATCAATTTAACCATGATCTAAGGGTCAAGATCTTGTCTTATTTGTTTTACTTTAATATTTGTTTTACAATACCTAACCCTATATATATATATATATATATATATATGGATGATGACTGATGAGAAAGGAGAAGAAAATGGAAAGAAACGAGAAAACAGATTAGGGGATATAAGGTGGATAGATCCTTCGAAAAGTCTATTATACCCCTCATGTGAGTGGCACATGGGGTAACTAACGGTTTCTATTAGACGGTTCCGTTAAAGTGGACTGCGGATGCAACTAAAACATAACTTCAGGGATCACCGTTGCTAAAAAAACAAGGCAGGGACTGTCGTTGCAAAATTTGACAAACCACAAGGACCATTTTTGCATTTAACTCAATTTTTAAAAATCAAAGAACATTAGTCCATAGGGGGATAAACCTAAATGAATGAACCGTATTTGTCTTTAGGCCGTTCTAGTATTTTGCCATGTAAAAATAAAAGGTTCTTGTATATTTGTTTTTTTCTTTGATGCGAAACATTTCAAAAGCTTGTTTTTATAGCCAATGGTTTTGATATATTATCTATATCTATCTAATACTATCTTATAAAGCATTTTGCCTTTTTTTTTAAGAAAAGATGATTTGAACTACCCAAAATACCCCTATTCTTTATTCACTAATTTAAACATCTCTACCTAATATACCTATAATAACCTTAAATCTCAACCACTCATTTTTTTTCTCTCTCCTCAAATCTCAACCACTCATTTTTTCTCTCTCATCCATAAATCATTTTATTCCTCTAATTCATTCAAAATCTTTTATCTCAAAAACTGTATATCGATAAATTATAAAAATTGTATGGGTGTTCTTAAAATTTCATGCTCTTTCATTAGAGATGTCATTCGATATACTTTCGACGAATTTTTAAATCCGATGGTGGAGCCCGTACGACTAAGGCATTTGGCTATCATACTCTATGACTTGACCTATCACCCCTACCATCTCACCGCCGCAACGCGCGAGCACTATCTCTCGTAATACCTAATAAAGCAAGCATCATTTTTTTTTCTTATTAAACTTTAAGCTTTTGATATTACTAAAATACCCTTACATCTATAATACCTAATAAAGCAAACATCCTTTTTTTTCTTATTAAACTTTAAGCCTTTGATATTACTAAAATACACTTACATAAAACCAAAAATCTTTACATATCTCATATTTCACCAGTGCCCCTTTATGAAAACATACGCTTTTCATTAACTACACCACCCTTTTATGTGACAACCGTCAATTTTCCATTCAATTAGTTAAAATAAATTTTATACAATTAGGATATACATTAATGAATAATGACTTTCTGAGTTAAGTTAGGACATGATTAAGTGTATGAGTATGTGCTAAACTTTCTTATTGATTATGTGACTAATCAATCTACTAAATGAACTATCTTGAAAAGTTTAAAAACCTTGATGATGAGCAAATAGAAAATAAAAAGATCAAAATTCATGAGAAATCGTAAAACGTTTATTTTTCGCGTGAGTCTTTCTCGTATGAACTTAAGACTTTGTAGAACCTAATATCTAGTGTTTTAACACTCTAATATGATTTTTAATTCACAATATAACACACTTGAAAAATTGAAAGATTTAATTAAATCCCATGAATAGTAAGGAGGTTAAAAATCTAAGTATACTAGACTTTTATGCCACCATGACACCACCATGTTCCACCACCACTTGCCACCTTCCATGAACCTTCCTTCCACCTCCATACCACTCTTACTTAGCCCCCAAGGCTCTAAACCCACGGCCATAAGTCTCTTTAGAGATATTTTATGCTTAAACTTCACCAAAACATCTTAAACTACACCATATCTTTCACTATATATACTAGCCTTATGTAAACATCAATACTTGCTAATTCACACTCTCAACACTTCTCTTCTTAAATCCCTATCATTCCAAGATCAATACTTGTTCAAGTTCAAGCATATCTCTCACAACCTTTCATCATCCCAAGTTTTCAATTCAACCAATGTTGTCTTGAATTCGTTGGTTGCAATTTGTAAACACGACGTTGTTATCGGGAATTCTCTCAAGAACTTCACAAAGCCTAGTTATAATGCCCACATGAGGCTGTGATATTTCATCTATATTCAAGTAAACAAGTCCAAGTTAAAGTCGATTCTCTCAAGATCTTCTTCGGTGTTCATTCCTATATCGTTACTTTGATCTTAGAATTTATAATTCTCCAAACTTGTAAGTGTTTTTATGAAACCTTACTATTTATTGTCTTATGATTATATGACTATATGTTATGTATTGAAATGCTTGTCAACTTATTTTATACTCAAATGATATGTATTTACATTTAAATACGTTAAATATCGCTTTTATACGAATATTGAATTGTTGGCACTTTTGTAGAAATACATGAGTAAATCACTTTTAATAAATACTTTTATATACTAATTATGGTATTGATGTGACTAACTTATACCCATTGCCCACATTGTTTTTGGCCGTTATATTATATGTTTTTTGTCGAATTTGTGTGCATTTGGCGCGTTTATGTGTTTGTTAGTGTTTTCAGGTTCTAAACAAGTACGCGTTCATTTTGTGCAAATTCGGATGATTATTGGCCAGAAGTCGTTTGTGAAGTCGAGAGTCGTTTCGAGTGGAAGAGTTAGCGAGTGTCGGGATCGTAAGATGAAGGTTGTACACCAAGCATATGACTGCGACGCAGTGGAGATGTACGTAGCCCACTGCGCCGCAGCCATTATCCACGGCCTTGTTCGTTCAAATCCCCCACTGCGCCGCAGTGGGGATGGTGTGATGGTCACTGCGCCGCAGTCAGATATAGGAAAAGAAAGACGTGGAAATCCACTGCGATGCAGTGGTGGTGAACTGGACCACTGCGCCGCAGTCAGCACCAGTCAGTCAACCAGTTGGTCAACCAGTGGAGGGACTGCGACGCAGTGGGGGCCTTACACGCTCACTGCGCCGCAGTGAGTACACGGAACTGAAGGGTTTTGGCAGTTTTTGGACCAAATAAGGGAGGAGTATAAATAGAAAAATAAGCTATCATTCTAAGGCATCAAAATATCTTTCTAGGAGCTGCACTTCAGGGAATACTTCAAGGGTCAATTCAAGATCTAATCGTCTTCGATTCATTGGAGATTCACGTGCACCCATCTAGATCGTATCTACTTATTTGTCTTGCAATTTCGTTTCTTCAAACAATTGGTACTTTATGTTCTTTCTTGATTCTTATTGTAATTTCAATATAATCATGAGTGGCTAATTCTTCTATTGTCCACCTTGATGAAACTAGACGAATGATGTGATTGCTATATATTTTAATTCAAAGAGTTGATTTCAATTATCGTTGAGTCGTGATCTTGATGATTTAATTCCTTTATTTGTATTAATTTGATATTGGTGGCATGTGTGTTCTTCGTTAGTGGTACTAGTCGAATGCATATGTGATTTTCTAACGGTCGCTTGTCTATGAGCGATTATCACTAGTTCATGGTATGATAGTGAATGTCAAATTAATAAAAGGAGTCATTTTGTCAACGTGTTTAGAAACGGTTGGTGGTACCACGTTTTAATTCACATAGGCGCAATTGGTAATTTGGTAATCAAACAAGCTAAGTGTTGGTAAGATTGTCTAGGCATTGGTGGTACCGGCTTGGGTAATTAAACTAGCAGTTAGGTGTTTGGGTGATTTGTGAGCGGTTGGTGGTACCACGCGAGCATTTCATTCTCTCACGTTTATCGTGTCAACTCTTAATGAATTTGGTCTTAACTGAAAGCAATCATGTCTGAAGGCTAGCGGAGTCAAGGTGGATGATATTTACCATTATTGTTTGAGACTTACCTTTACTTAAACGCATTTGTCCTTTAAAGTTATTGTCCGAGTGAGAATCAAAGTAACACCCTTTTTCCAAACCCCTTTACTAAACAATTAATTCAAACCAATCCCCGTGAACGAACCTGGACTTACCTTTTTACTATATTACATATGATCGGGTCCACTGCCCGATAGTGTGTAGTAGTGAGTTTTTAGGTATTTCTTGTTTATAAATTTTAAACTCGATTTAGCACATTTAACGCAACTTGGTTCACCGTTTGGGTACTACATGACCCTAACCTCATGACTTGACACAACGTGAAGTACAATACTGGTTTTTCTTGCCATTTAAGGTATCTCTTCATTTTATAATTAATACATTTTGTATTAATTATAATCCTACTATTTAAAGTATCTCTCTATATATAAATATATATATATATATATATATATTTGTATTCATCCATGAATACATTATATGTACCAATATATATATATATATATATATATATATATATATATATATATATATATATATATATATATATATATATATATATATATATATATATATATATATATATATATATATATATATATATATATATATATATATATATATATATATATATATATATATATATATATATATATATATATATATATATATATATATATATATATATATATATATATATATATATATATATATATATATATATATATATATATATATATATATATATATATATATATATATATATATATATATATATATATATATATATATATATATATATATATATATATATATATATATATATATATATATATATATATATATATATATATATATATATATATATATATATATATATATATATATATATATATATATATATATATATATATATATATATATATATATATATATATATATATATATATATATATATATATATATATATATATATATATATATATATATATATATATATATATATATATATATATATATATATATATATATATATATATATATATATATATATATATATATATATATATATATATATATATATATATATATATATATATATATATATATATATATATATATATATATATATATATATATATATATATATATATATATATATATATATATATATATATATATATATATATATATATATATATATATATATATATATATATATATATATATATATATATATATATATATATATATATATATATATATATATATATATATATATATATATATATATATATATATATATATATATATATATATATATATATATATATATATATATATATATATATATATATATATATATATATATATATATATATATATATATATATATATATATATATATATATATATATATATATATATATATATATATATATATATATATATATATATATATATATATATATATATATATATATATATATATATATATATATATATATATATATATATATATATATATATATATATATATATATATATATATATATATATATATATATATATATATATATATATATATATATATATATATATATATATATATATATATATATATATATATATATATATATATATATATATATATATATATATATATATATATATATATATATATATATATATATATATATATATATATATATATATATATATATATATATATATATATATATATATATATATATATATATATATATATATATATATATATATATATATATATATATATATATATATATATATATATATATATATATATATATATATATATATATATATATATATATATATATATATATATATATATATATATATATATATATATATATATATATATATATATATATATATATATATATATATATATATATACATATATCTATATATATATATATATATGTGCTAAACCGAGTTTAAAATTTATAAACAAGAATATAGTAAAAAGGTAAGTCCAGGTTCGTTCGCGGGGATTGGTTTGAATTAATTGTTTAGTAAAGGGGTTTGGAAAAAGGGTGTTACTTTGATTCTCACTCTGACAATAACTTTAAAAGACAAATGCGTATAAGTAAAGGTAAGTCTCAAACAATAATGGTAAATATCATCCACCTTGACTCCGCTAGACTTCAAACATGATTGCTTTCAGTTAAGACCAAATTCGTTAAGAGTTGACACGATAAACGTGAGAGAATGAAATGCTCGCGTGGTACCACCAACCGCTCACAAGTCACCCAAACACCTAACTGCTAGTTTAATTACCCAAGCCGGTACCACCAACGCCTAGACAATCTTACCAACACTTAGCTTGTTTGATTACCAAATTACCAATTGCGCCTATGTGAATTAAAACGTGGTACCACCAACCGTTTCTAAACACGTTGACAAAATGACTCCTTTTATTAATTTGACATTCACTATCATACCATGAACTAGTGATAATCGCTCATAGACAAGCGACCGTTAGAAAATCACATATGCATTCGACTAGTACCACTAACGAAGAACACACATGCCACCAATATCAAATTAATACAAATAAAGGAATTAAATCATCAAGATCACGACACAACGATAATTGAAATCAACTCTTTGAATTAAAATATAAAGCAATCACATCATTCGTCTAGTTTCATCAAGGTGGACAATAGAAGAATTAGCCACTCATGATCAAATTGAAATTACAATAAGAATCAAGAAAGAACATAAAGTACCAATTGTTTGAAGAAATGGAAATTGCAAGACAGTAAGTAGATACGATCTAGATGGGTGCACGTGAATCTTCAATGGATCGAAAGACGATCAAATCTTGAATTGACCCTTGAAGTATTCCCTGAAGTGCAGCTCCTAGAAAGATATTTGATCAAAAACCCTTAGGAAAATTCTCCCCAAAAGTCACTCCCCGTTCAGAAACTTGGCCAGCTATTTATATGAATTAGTCGCGTAACGCCCGTTACATATGGTAACGGCCGTTACCATCCATCGACACCCATAACGGCCGTCACCATTGTGACGGCCGTTATGCCTTCCAGAATCCGTCTTCTTCATCTTTCACTTGATTTCAACCGAATCCTTCTCCCGAGTCCTCCATAAGTCATCAAAATCGACCAATTCATCCGCATAATCATTTTCCAACCTGAAAACACTAAACATACCTCAAAGCATCGAAAGTTGGAAATAAAACTGTAAAAACGACGAATAAATGGTTCTAAATTCACGTGGGAAATGGTATAGAATATGACACATCAAATCCCCCCACACTTGAGCATTGCTTGTCCTCAAGCAAATCCTGAATTAAAGCATAAAGTAATCCTTGACAATGGAGCAAAATAAACAATGACGAGTATCAAAAAGAAGCCACACCAAGTATGTCAAATGACAAAAAGGTTGGGTGAAGCAGTTTTAATCTTAAATGAAAACCCGAAATGTTTGACAATACCTGAACAATCCGCAAGCCGTGATAACACAACCAAGCACAAGTGAAACAACCGAACCTATCAAAATCATTCTACTCCAACAAACTTACTCTTGGGGTTGAATATATATGAAGAATCACTCATAGCACGGTCGTGATGTATGCTATTTTACCATAGGCTTGAACTAGGATCATTGCTCCACCAACACGGCGCAAGCACCAAGTACATCATCCAAAATAGGCATAAAGGTAGGTTGTATAGTTAAACTAAGGTATATATGATGGATATTTACAACGAATGAATGGGAATATAGGTTAATTAAGAAAAGAAAAGAAAAAGTATGGTCAAACCTAAATGCCAATTCGTCATCCGATGTACTTAGTCACGATCACCAGGCCAAGTTCTAGAATCAACACATCACCGGCACACTCTTATCAAGAGAAGAACCCGGAAATGGAATGGATTAACCTCAAACACGCACATCTTAGTGCAGGGCATCAAAATGAAAACCCTTACTCCCGAATAAATCCAAGAGCCTAAGAGAGGGACGTATTTACAAGGCAATCAAACCAAAACCGAAACCTAACACAACTATACAAAATGATGAAATCTCACAATTTGGTGTTAGGGATATATTTGAGTGCACAAGTAATGATATCAATCCCGAGGGACTAGCCAAATAATCGTTCAGAACACATTTCGCCGGTTAAAAATTTTGCCAAGGAAACAGTTTGTAGTAAAATTGCTTATTAAGATATGAATTAAGTGACCAAAAGCAACTTACCACAAGGACAAGCTCAACTCAAGTTAAAAACCATATCAACTCTATTGTCCCACCAGATTGAAAACACCGATTCCAAACATGACACATCACAACACTAGACATATAAAAATGAGATGTACCTCCTAGTAGCCCAAGTTCTTTTTCTCTTTTTTTTTTCTTCTTTTTTTTTTTTTTTTTTTTTTTTTTCAATTTTTTCTTTTTTTTTTTTTCTTTTTTTTTTTTTCTTTTTTTTTCCTTTGTTGGGGGGTTTTGTTTTTTTTTTTTTTTTTGTTAATTTTTTTTGTTTTAGTAAGTTTTTTTTTTTTTTTTTTTTTTTTTTTTTTTTTTCTTTTTTTTTTTTTTTTTTTTTTTTTTTTTTTTTTTTTTTTTTTTTTTCTTTTTTTTTTTTTTTTTTTTTTTTTTCTTTTTTTTTTTTTTTTTTTTTTTTTTTTTTTTTTTTTTTTTCTTTTTTTTTTTTTTTTTTTTTTTTTTTTTTTTTTCTTTTTTTTTTTTTTTTTATAATATTTTTGGATTTTTTATTTTTTTTTTTCTTTTTTTTTTTTTTTTCTTTTTTTTTTTTTCTTTTTTTTTTTTTTTTTTTTCTTTTTTTTTTCTTTTTTTTTTCTTTTTTTTTTTTTTCTTTTTTTTTTTTTTCTTTTTTTTTTTTTTTTCTTTTTTTTTTTTTTTTTTTTTTTTGGCATAAAGGTAGGTTGTATAGTTAAACTAAGGTATATATGATGGATATTTACAACGAATGAATGGGAATATAGGTTAATTAAGAAAAGAAAAATAAAAAGTACTAAGTCTTTCACCCACAAGGGTGATTACAAACCAAACTATAAAAGAAATAAAAGAACGGAAATTAAAGTGTTCGAACAAGCATAAACCATAGCCATCAAACCAACCAACTGACGGCATCAACATCAACAAACCAATCACTCCGGGGGTGGAAAAACAGATGGGGTGCTATCACCATAATACTTCTCACTAAACAAATCGGCACCATAGTAATCAAAAGCAGGTCCAGAATACCTCGCCCTGCTATCAGGTACCTGACTCGAGCTGCTAGCACCATCACCTGAAGGTCTCGGCTGTCTCAGCTGTGGATAATAGTGATCAAATGCAGCTTGGCCGATCGGATAAAGCTGTGGTGGCACAAACTGCTGCTGCTGTGGCTGAGGCACATCAGAAGGACCAGGTGGAGGAGGTGTAGAATCTATCCAGCGCTGCAAGTGTGGCTGGTAGTACTCCTGCTGATAGGCCAGGCGATTAACCTGGCTGCCAATGAAACGGGACCAATCATCCTGACGGTCCATCCTATCGTGCAGCCCAGTCATACTGTGAAAAATGTCATCCACCATAATACTTCTCACTAAACAAATCGGCACCATAGTAATCAAAAGCAGGTCCAGAATACCTCGCCCTGCTATCAGGTACCTGACTCGAGCTGCTAGCACCATCACCTGAAGGTCTCGGCTGTCTCAGCTGTGGATAATAGTGATCAAATGCAGCTTGGCCGATCGGATAAAGCTGTGGTGGCACAAACTGCTGCTGCTGTGGCTGAGGCACATCAGAAGGACCAGGTGGAGGAGGTGTAGAATCTATCCAGCGCTGCAAGTGTGGCTGGTAGTACTCCTGCTGATAGGCCAGGCGATTAACCTGGCTGCCAATGAAACGGGACCAATCATCCTGACGGTCCATCCTATCGTGCACCCAGTCATACTGTGAAAAATGTCATCCACCATAATACTTCTCACTAAACAAATCGGCACCATAGTAATCAAAAGCAGGTCCAGAATACCTCGCCCTGCTATCAGGTACCTGACTCGAGCTGCTAGCACCATCACCTGAAGGTCTCGGCTGTCTCAGCTGTGGATAATAGTGATCAAATGCAGCTTGGCCGATCGGATAAAGCTGTGGTGGCACAAACTGCTGCTGCTGTGGCTGAGGCACATCAGAAGGACCAGGTGGAGGAGGTGTAGAATCTATCCAGCGCTGCAAGTGTGGCTGGTAGTACTCCTGCTGATAGGCCAGGCGATTAACCTGGCTGCCAATGAAACGGGACCAATCATCCTGACGGTCCATCCTATCGTGCAGCCCAGTCATACTGTGAAAAATGTCATCCACCATAATACCTCTCACTAAACAAATCGGCACCATAGTAATCAAAAGCAGGTCCAGAATACCTCGCCCTGCTATCAGGTACCTGACTCGAGCTGCTAGCACCATCACCTGAAGGTCTCGGCTGTCTCAGCTGTGGATAATAGTGATCAAATGCAGCTTGGCCGATCGGATAAAGCTGTGGTGGCACAAACTGCTGCTGCTGTGGCTGAGGCAATCAAACCAAAACCGAAACCTAACACAACTATACAAAATGATGAAATCTCACAATTTGGTGTTAGGGATATATTTGAGTGCACAAGTAATGATATCAATCCCGAGGGACTAGCCAAATAATCGTTCAGAACACATTTCGCCGGTTAAAAATTTTGCCAAGGAAACAGTTTGTAGTAAAATTGCTTATTAAGATATGAATTAAGTGACCAAAAGCAACTTACCACAAGGACAAGCTCAACTCAAGTTAAAAACCATATCAACTTCTATTGTCCCACCAGATTGAAAACACCGATTCCAAACGTGCACATCACAGTGAAGAGCTCAAAATAGAAACTCCTACCCTTGGATAAAATCCGAAGGCCCATGAGAGGGACACATCAACAAAACCGGTAGTAATCTCAATGGCAAAACAACAAACGTGATAGTACCCGGTAGCTTAAACCTATTTGCCACCCCCCCACACCCCCCCCCCCCCCCCCCCCCCCCCCCCCCCCCCCCCCCCCCCCCCCCCCCCCCCCCCCCCCCCCCCCCCCCCCCCCCCCCCCCCCCCCCCCCCCCCCCCCCCCCCCCCCCCCCCCCCCCCCCCCCCCCCCCCCCCCCCCCCCCCCCCCCCCCCCCCCCCCCCCCCCCCCCCCCCCCCCCCCCCCCCCCCCCCCCCCCCCCCCCCCCCCCCCCCCCCCCCCCCCCCCCCCCCCCCCCCCCCCCCCCCCCCCCCCCCCCCCCCCCCCCCCCCCCCCCCCCCCCCCCCCCCCCCCCCCCCCCCCCCCCCCCCCCCCCCCCCCCCCCCCCCCCCCCCCCCCCCCCCCCCCCCCCCCCCCCCCCCCCCCCCCCCCCCCCCCCCCCCCCCCCCCCCCCCCCCCCCCCCCCCCCCCCCCCCCCCCCCCCCCCCCCCCCCCCCCCCCCCCCCCCCCCCCCCCCCCCCCCCCCCCCCCCCCCCCCCCCCCCCCCCCCCCCCCCCCCCCCCCCCCCCCCCCCCCCCCCCCCCCCCCCCCCCCCCCCCCCCCCCCCCCCCCCCCCCCCCCCCCCCCCCCCCCCCCCCCCCCCCCCCCCCCCCCCCCCCCCCCCCCCCCCCCCCCCCCCCCCCCCCCCCCCCCCCCCCCCCCCCCCCCCCCCCCCCCCCCCCCCCCCCCCCCCCCCCCCCCCCCCCCCCCCCCCCCCCCCCCCCCCCCCCCCCCCCCCCCCCCCCCCCCCCCCCCCCCCCCCCCCCCCCCCCCCCCCCCCCCCCCCCCCCCCCCCCCCCCCCCCCCCCCCCCCCCCCCCCCCCCCCCCCCCCCCCCCCCCCCCCCCCCCCCCCCCCCCCCCCCCCCCCCCCCCCCCCCCCCCCCCCCCCCCCCCCCCCCCCCCCCCCCCCCCCCCCCCCCCCCCCCCCCCCCCCCCCCCCCCCCCCCCCCCCCCCCCCCCCCCCCCCCCCCCCCCCCCCCCCCCCCCCCCCCCCCCCCCCCCCCCCCCCCCCCCCCCCCCCCCCCCCCCCCCCCCCCCCCCCCCCCCCCCCCCCCCCCCCCCCCCCCCCCCCCCCCCCCCCCCCCCCCCCCCCCCCCCCCCCCCCCCCCCCCCCCCCCCCCCCCCCCCCCCCCCCCCCCCCCCCCCCCCCCCCCCCCCCCCCCCCCCCCCCCCCCCCCCCCCCCCCCCCCCCCCCCCCCCCCCCCCCCCCCCCCCCCCCCCCCCCCCCCCCCCCCCCCCCCCCCCCCCCCCCCCCCCCCCCCCCCCCCCCCCCCCCCCCCCCCCCCCCCCCCCCCCCCCCCCCCCCCCCCCCCCCCCCCCCCCCCCCCCCCCCCCCCCCCCCCCCCCCCCCCCCCCCCCCCCCCCCCCCCCCCCCCCCCCCCCCCCCCCCCCCCCCCCCCCCCCCCCCCCCCCCCCCCCCCCCCCCCCCCCCCCCCCCCCCCCCCCCCCCCCCCCCCCCCCCCCCCCCCCCCCCCCCCCCCCCCCCCCCCCCCCCCCCCCCCCCCCCCCCCCCCCCCCCCCCCCCCCCCCCCCCCCCCCCCCCCCCCCCCCCCCCCCCCCCCCCACAAGGGTGATTACAAACCAAACTATAAAAGAAATAAAAGAACGGAAATTAAAGTGTTCGAACAAGCATAAACCATAGCCATCAAACCAACCAAACTATAAAAGAAATAAAAGAACGGAAATTAAAGTGTTCGAACAAGCATAAACCATAGCCATCAAACCAACCAACTGACGGCATCAACATCAACAAACCAATCACTCCGGGGGTGGAAAAACAGATGGGGTGCTATCACCATAATACTTCTCACTAAACAAATCGGCACCATAGTAATCAAAAGCAGGTCCAGAATACCTCGCCCTGCTATCAGGTACCTGACTCGAGCTGCTAGCACCATCACCTGAAGGTCTCGGCTGTCTCAGCTGTGGATAATAGTGATCAAATGCAGCTTGGCCGATCGGATAAAGCTGTGGTGGCACAAACTGCTGCTGCTGTGGCTGAGGCACATCAGAAGGACCAGGTGGAGGAGGTGTAGAATCTATCCAGCGCTGCAAGTGTGGCTGGTAGTACTCCTGCTGATAGGCCAGGCGATTAACCTGGCTGCCAATGAAACGGGACCAATCATCCTGACGGTCCATCCTATCGTGCAACCCTGTCACACTGTGATAAATCTCATCCACGCGCTGCCCTAGACCTGAAAAATCAAAAACAGAGGAACTGGAACCAACTCCTCCAGTAGGTACTGAAGCACTAGGAGTCTCTCTAACTGGCTCCCCAGCACCCTCATCATCAGCATCCATGTCATCATCCTCCTCACTACTACTACTCACATGCTGCAGTAGAATACCCATCCGAATCAAAGCTGCCCTGTCAAGTAACATACTATGGCAAACACCCTGAAATCCCGGAATATGGCCAAATGGATCCGGCTGAATCAACCCCATGCGCCTAGCCAAGTGACAAACAAAGTGCCCACCAGCAATAAACCCTCTAGCCTTACCATGTCCACGCTCGTACAAGTAATAAGCAATGCACCTAGCCAGGTTACAAGGAACTTTCTTCAACATACAGTAGAAGAAAAACAAATCTGTGTTGGTGGCATTGTTAGGACAGTTGTTCCTATTCGAAATGGTCTCGGCTATCATCCTCAGAACCAATCTATACACAGGGTTTCTCACAGCAGACTGCTTAATAGTATTATGATACGCTTGATCGCTCAAGTCTTCAGAATTCCAAAACTGAGCAGCAGTCATACCTGCAGGCCACTGAACAATGCCCTTGGTAAATGAGGTCCTTCTCACCTCTTCCTCCGAATATAATCCCAATGCAACCCCAAACTCCTGAAATGACATAGTGTGAACCCTAGCTCCCAAAGTGAATGTCATAACTGTGGCCTTACACCTAGTCTCATCGGTGTTCAACCTGAAAGAGCTAAAGAACTCTATACACAACTCCTTCCAAATAGTAGTATTGATGGAAAACAAAACCCTCCATTGGGGTGTCAACAAACTATTCAACTCATCAATATCCAAACCCAATTCTTCCAAATTATCAAGATCTAACCTTCGGTTGGCTACAAACGGTCTAGTCCGTATCATTTCCCGGGTAACCTTAGGTTGATATTCTGCAGGTACCTGCTCGGGAGTGCGAATGATAGGGGCTTCAGGTTGCCTTGCTTGTGAACCTGAACCTTCAGCTACAGCAGCCCTGTTTGCTCTCATCTCACGTTGTCTCTTGGTGGCCATCTACAAAATCAAAAATAACTGATAAGGCCGCAAATAATCTCAACAACATAATACTTCACAATTAAAGTTAACATACTACCCACATTGTCCAAATTGACTCATTAAATCCATATCAATTCACAAAATCATACCATCTTCTCAAAAATCAAACACACATAAACCTCCCCCACACTTAACCTAAACTATGGGGTAAACAATCATCTTCTACAAATATGAAATAAGCATATGGTATCTACACATCAACATCAAGCAAATAACCATACCCCAATAACCTTGAATCAAAACCCTACACACATATTCTGTTCTTAAACAAAAACTAACCTTCTATTTAGAAAATAAGCAAAAATTAAAAGAAAAGGAGAAGTTAAAAGCAAAAATTGAAGGAAACATACCTGATTGAAGTAGGTCTGTGGTGATTAATGGAAGAAAAAGAGAAGAAATAACAATAAAACAATACCTTAGTTCTGTATTGCCTGCCGATATGTGTGTGAGGTTGAGATATGATTTGTGAGATCTGCATAAAATTCGGCCCTCTTATCCACATAAAATTCCTCGTAACGGCCGTCACAAGTGGCAACGGGCGTTACCAATCAACATAGAGCGTAACGGCCGTAACACATATAACGGGCGTTACAAAACTAAATGGAGCATGACGGCCGTAACGCGCACGTTACAGTAAGAACCAAAATTTCCCTCCTAACGGGCGTTAGGAGGGTGACGGGCGTTACACTGCCAGTTCAAAGTCAATCAAAATTTTTTTTTTTTTATTTTTTTTTTTTTATTTTTTTTTTTTTTTATTTTTTTTTTTTTTATTTTTTTTTTGAATTTTTATTTTGAATTTTTTTTTGATTTTTTTTTTTTTTATTTTTTTTTTTTTTTTATTTTTTTTGAATTTTTATTTTGAATTTTTTTTATTTTTTTTTTTTTTATTTTTTTTTTGAATTTATTTTTTTTTTTTTTATTTTTTTTTTTTTTTTTTTTTTTATTTTTTTTTTTTTTTTTATTTTTTTTTTGAATTTTTTTTATTTTTTTTTTTTTTATTTTTTTTTTCCTTTATTTTTTTTGAATTTTTATTTTGAATTTTTTTTATTTTTTTTTTTTTATTTTTTTTTGTTTTTTTTTGATTTTTTTTTAGTTTTTTTTTGTTCTGGTTTTTTATTTTTTTTCCTCCTTTTTATTCTTTTATGCTTTACCGCATGAGGTTCCCTCCTTTTTTTTTTTTTTTTTTTTTTTTTTTTTTTTTTTTTTTTTTTTATTTTTTTTTTTTTTTATTTTTTTTTTTTTTTATTCCTTTTTTTTTTTTTTTTATTTTTTTTTTTTATTTTTTTTTTTTTTATTTTTTTTTTTTTTATTTTTTTTTTTTTTATTTTTTTTTTTTTTTTATTTTTTATTTTTTTTATTTTTTTTTTTTATTTTTTTTTTTTTTTTATTTTTTTTTTTTTTTTATTTTTTTTTTTTTATTTTTTTTTTTTTATTTTTTCTTCATTTTTTTTTCTTATTTCATTTTTTCTCTTTTTTTTTTTTATTTTTTTTTTTTTTATTTTTTTTTTTTTATTTTTTTTTTTTTTATTTTTTTTTTTTTATTTTTTTTTTTTTATTTTTTTTTTTTTTTTTTTTTTTTTTTTTTTATTTTTTTTTTTTATTTTTTTTTTTATTTTTTTTTTTTTTTATTTTTTTTTTTTTATTTTTTTTTTTTTTTTATTTTTTTATTTTTTCTTTTTTTTTTCTTTATTTTTTTTTTTTTTGTTTTTTTTTTTATTTTTTTTTTTTGTGAGCTACTTTTTTACTCTGTCTAATTTATTTTTTTTTTTTTTTGGTGGGCTCACTCGTACACTCCTTTAAATAATTCCTTTGATTTTTTTTTGAATTTTTATTTTGAATTTTTTTTGATTTTTTTTTTTTGATTTTTTTGAATTTTTATTTTTTTTTTTTTTTTTTTTTTTTTTTATTTTTTTTTTTTTTTTATTTTTTTTTTTTTTTATTTTTTTTTTTTTTTATTTTTTTTTTTTTTTTTTTTTTTTTTTTTTTTTTTTTTTTTTTTTTATTTTTTTTTTTTTTTTTTTTTTTTTTTTTATTTTTTTTTTTTTTTATTTTTTTTTTTTTTTATTTTTTTTTTTTTTTATTTTTTTTTTTTTTTTATTTTTTTTTTTTTTTTATTTTTTTTTTTTTCTTTTTTTTTTTTTTTTTTTTTTTTTTTTTTTTTTTTTTATTTTTTTTTTTTTTTATTTTTTTTTTTTTTTTATTTTTTTATTTTTTCTTTTTTTTTTCTTTTTTTTAAAACTCTATTTTTTTTTTTTTTGTTTTTCTCATTTTTTTTTTTTATTTTTTTTTTTTTTATTTTTTTTTTTTTTTTTATTTTTTTTATTTTTTTTTTTTTTTTTTTTTTTTTTATTTTTTTTTTTTTTGGTTATTTTTTTTTTGCATTTGTTTTACAGATTTTTTTTTCCATTTGATTTCGAACTATTTTTTTTTTTTATTTTTTTATTTTTTTTTTTTTATTTTTTTTTTTTTTTTTATTTTTTTCTGTTTTTTCGTACACTCCTTTAAATAATTCCTTTGATTTTTTTTGAATTTTTATTTTGAATTTTTTTTATTTTTTTTTTTTTATTTTTTTTTGATTTTTTATTTTTTTTTTTTTTATTTTTTTTTAATATTTTTTTTTTTTTTTTATTTGCTTAGATTTTTTTTATTTTTTTTTTTTTTTTTATTTTTTTTATTTTTTATTTTTTTTTTTTTTATTTTTTTTTTTTTTTTTTTTATTTTTTTTTTTTTTTGTTTTTGTTGTTGATTTATTTTGCCTCGTCAGCTTCAATAATTATGAAATCTACAGGAAAAACCAAACCTCCCACCTGAATTAACACATCTTCTAATATTCCAATAGGTCTTATTTCAGACTTATCGGCCAAATTGATCTTCATGTTAATTGGTTTCGGTGTTCCTAAGTTCAGCTTGTAGTAAAGAGAAGAAGGCATGAGATTAATGCTTGCGCCCGAATCATTTAAGGCACGTTTTACCGTTAAGTTACCAATCTTACAGGGAATAGTAAAACTACCTGGATCTCCTCGTTTTTCGGGCAACTTACCTGTTACAGCTGCTGAGCAAACTTCCTCTAGCACTGTAGTAGCCACACCATCCAGATGCTTCTTATTCATCAAAATCTGCTTCAAGCACTTTGCATATCCTGGCATCTGCGCAATTGCATCTAAAAATGGAATATTGATATGCAATTTTCTGAGGTGACTTACAAATTTATCCATTTGTTCCTTTAGCTTATTTTTCACCAATCGCTGGGGAAATGGAACCTTCGGCTTATATGTCTTAACAGTTGGTTCCTCAGCGGGCTTCTCAACAGGTTTAGCAACGGGTTGGGGTGGAACGGCCGGTGTCGGCACGGCTACTTCCGGTTCCATCTCAATCTCGTCATCAACTTGCTCCTCCTCTTCATTAACCTGCACAGATTGAAACGAATCATTAGGTGAAGATTTAGCTGAATCATAAGTGTTACCTGCCCTCGTAGTGATAGCATTCACATGCTCGTTTCTGACATTAGGTTGGGTATCCCTTCTCCATGGTCCTTGATTACTCGATTGAGGCTTTGGATTCTGTTGGGTAGTGCTCGGTAGAGTACCCGGAGGCCTAGAAAGGGCAGCCATCCTACTCTCGAGATCCTTAAAGTTAACACATTGATTCTTCATGTTGATCTCCACCTTCCCGTTTATTGCATCCAACCTCTCGCTCAAAGCCTTAGTATCTTCCCTGATCATTTTAATGCTATTGTTGGTTTCAACCTGATTACTAACCAACTGCTTCATCATCTCCCTCAACTCGTCATTTGGGCCGGCATTAGAAGATCCTGATCCTTGGCCTTGCTGTGTCTGCTGCTGAGGCTGATTCTTATAATTGTCTCCTTGCCACCTGTTACCTGAAAAACGAGAACTATTAGCCTGAAAGGAAGAGTTATAGGAAGGATTACCTGAAGAACGGTTTTGGTAACCGGAATTGCGTTGATAGCTTCCTTGTTGTTGGTTTTGGATGTAGTTAACATCTTCGGGTCCCCGACTTGGACAATCTTCCGAATAATGCATATTCCCACAATAGTCACATCCATCGGCAACAACCTTCACATCCCTTTCAATGGCCCCAAATCGACTCTCTTGCATGGCAAAGCCCTTTTCCATGCGCTCCGATAGCGCTCTAATCTCTCCTATCATCCCCGAATCATGACTAGCTTCGACCTTCGCAACTCGGCCTTGGCTAGTACCCTTCTTCAACCTTCTTTCATTCTTTAAAAACCGATCATCATCCATGTTGGCATTATCCTTGGCCATGGACTCTAAGATTTCGAAACCCTCATTTGGTGTGATCTTATTGAACCCACCACCAAAAGCATAACCTAGCTCACGTTTGGACTTCTTATCGAGCCCATCAAAGAATAGCTCGACATATTGCTCTCTAGTCATATTATGACCCGGGCAATTTCTCAACATCTCTTTAAATCGGATCCACGCATCAACAACATCTTCATCTTCGTCTTGGGCAAACGACCTAATCAAGTTTTCCAACTTTCTTTGGGTTCTAAGTGAGTAGAACTCACCAATAAAGGCTTGCTTAAGTTGGTCCCAAGTCGTAATGCAATTTTCCGGAAGGTCATTGAACCAATCAAGAGCATCGCCGGTAATAGACATTGGAAATGTCTCGAGTTTTACGGCATTCATTTGATTCTGCCCGTATTGGTATAACCTTGCCAATTTTTCAAATCTTTCTAGATGTTGATACGGATCCCACTTCCTCTTACCATCAAATTGTTGTTCCTCAATGCTCTTAAGATGATTACCCTTTAGGTTGAAGTCATGAGCAATTGCCGGAGGTCTAATAGGACTACCCCGGTTTGCGGGAATAGTACGAACCCTTTCGCCATACCGTATATCATTTGGGTCCCTGTCTTCGTCTGCCATTTCGGTCTCTTCTACCTTAACTTCAAGATCAAAAAATTCGTCCAAATTAAACCCCTCCTCGTCTGAATCAGGAGTAGGCTTAGCAATGGGTGAGAATGGTGGAGGTGTTGTGAGGTTAGATCTACGTCTAGATGGTGTTCTCAACGGACTATTAAGAGGTAAACCCGAAGACCTCAAGTTCATCAACTAAAAGGTAGACCTGCAAAACACAACTAACCAAACACGTCAACTGCACCTGTGATAAGATAAGAAAAGAAAATCTAAACTATTAAAGCAAATAACTTCCTCACGCGCGAGGAAGGATCAAACCACTAAATTAACAACTAAAACAGCGCACAATCCCCGGCAGCGGCGCCAAAAACTTGATGTGCTAAATCGAGTTTAAAATTTATAAACAAGAAATACCTAAAACTCACTACTACACACTATCGGGCAGTGGACCCGATCGTATGCAATATAGTAAAAAGGTAAGTCTCAAACAATAATGGTAAATATTATCCACCTTGACTCCGCTAGACTTCAAACATGATTGCTTTCAGTTAAGACCAAATTCGTTAAGAGTTGACATGATAAACGTGAGAGAATGAAATGCTCGCGTGGTACCACCAACCGTTTCTAAACACGTTGACAAAATGACTCCTTTTATTAATTTGACATTCACTATCATACCATGAACTAGTGATAATCGCTCATAGACAAGCGACCGTTAGAAAATCACATATGCATTCGACTAGTACCACTAACGAAGAACACACATGCCACCAATATCAAATTAATACAAATAAAGGAATTAAATCATCAAGATCACGACACAACGATAATTGAAATCAACTCTTTGAATTAAAATATAAAGCAATCACATCATTCGTCTAGTTTCATCAAGGTGGACAATAGAAGAATTAGCCACTCATGATCAAATTTAAATTACAATAAGAATCAAGAAAGAACATAAAGTACCAATTGTTTGAAGAAATGGAAATTGCAAGACAGTAAGTAGATACGATCTAGATGGGTGCACGTGAATCTTCAATGGATCGAAAGACGATCAAATCTTGAATTGACCCTTGAAGTATTCCCTGAAGTGCAGCTCCTAGAAAGATATTTGATCAAAAACCCTTAGGAAAATTCTCCCCAAAAGTCACTCCCCGTTCAGAAACTTGGCCAGCTATTTATATGAATTAGTCGCGTAACACCCGTTACATATGGTAACGGCCGTTACCATCCATCGACACCCATAACGGCCGTCACCCTTGTGACGGCCGTTATGCCTTCCAGAATCCGTCTTCTTCATCTTTCACTTGATTTCAACCGAATCCTTCTCCCGAGTCTTCCATAAATCATCAAAATCACGACACAACGATAATTGAAATCAACTCTTTGAATTAAAATATAAAGCAATCACATCATTCGTCTAGTTTCATCAAGGTGGACAATAGAAGAATTAGCCACTCATGATCAAATTTAAATTACAATAAGAATCAAGAAAGAACATAAAGTACCAATTGTTTGAAGAAATGGAAATTGCAAGACAGTAAGTAGATACGATCTAGATGGGTGCACGTGAATCTTCAATGGATCGAAAGACGATCAAATCTTGAATTGACCCTTGAAGTATTCCCTGAAGTGCAGCTCCTAGAAAGATATTTGATCAAAAACCCTTAGGAAAATTCTCCCCAAAAGTCACTCCCCGTTCAGAAACTTGGCCAGCTATTTATATGAATTAGTCGCGTAACACCCGTTACATATGGTAACGGCCGTTACCATCCATCGACACCCATAACGGCCGTCACCCTTGTGACGCCCGTTACATATCCATTGAAAAGCTTACGGCCGTTGTGAACCCGTTACAGTAACACGCCAATTTGCAACCATAACGCCCGTCATGTTTGTTACGCCCGTTACACTTGACCTAGATCAACTAACACCCGTCACCCTTGTGACGGCCGTTACATGTCCCTTTACGGCCGTAATGAGACAGTAACAGGGAGAGCCAAAATTCATTAGATAACGCCCGTCACCATTGTGACGGCCGTTATGCCTTCCAGAATCCGTCTTCTTCATCTTTCACTTGATTTCAACCGAATCCTTCTCCCGAGTCTTCCATAAATCATCAAAATCAACCAATTCATCCGCATAATCATTTTCCAACCTGAAAACACTAAACATACCTCAAAGCATCGAAAGTTGGAAATAAAACTGTAAAAACGACGAATAAATGGTTCTAAATTCACGTGGGACATGGTATAAAATATGACACATCAGTAAATCAAATTATTTTAATCCAAAAGCCTCCATCAAGTACCACCCTTACCACCAGAGTAAAAATGTTTTAAGGCTGAAACAAGAAAAGGTTTGGGATGTTTTATACCGAGTATCCCTACATATCAATATCCAATAGCACACTCCCGGTGCCCAAATAATAATATCACAAATCAAAGTCAATACACCAGATCGCGCCTCTGAGTGTACCAACCCGGAAGGTGTGTATGGCACTACATCACACATCCGTACAATAATCATATACGACTCAAACTCACACAAAGCAATCCTATTTTTAGTTAAAACTATAGTTAAGAAGATAGATTCACAACCATTCTCGTTTTATATATACATATATACGACATACCAGTATCTTTAATAAAACCAGTAAGACTTGTAATGAGGCTGGTGTTATATCAAAATACAGTTTTTAACAAGATTTCATGAAAACATGATAGTATTTAAACATTCATACTATATAAAATAAGACAGTACATAAATATTACATCTATATTGAAAGCATGGCCTCTGGTTGTTAATGAAGTACTTAAAGAGCTAATACTTATAACCCGATATTTTCTTAGACTATTAGACATATGTATATATCAGCAGCTAACTAACTTCGTCAAAACTTATGCAAGTATAATTTATAACAAAATCCAACCATATTTAGACAGTGATATAAATTCCTGCAGTCACCCCTTTTACCCAGATTGTACATGTACCCGATGACCCATATTGGACAGTCCTTGACTCGACTCGAATTGGCTCAACCGATTTCATGGTACCACAAGTCTAACATTATTATACATTCTACTACCAGTTAATATTTATAACAAAACTAGTACACTCGGCTTGTCAACTATTCTGATTATAACAGGAAGTGATCTGAGGAAGTGATCTGATGCTTATCTGAAGTCCAAAACTATGATTTGTAACCATAAATAGTACCGTTCCAGGTTATTTAGATTAACAAAACTAAAACTAAGATTATTAAGAATACATGATTAATAGACCATAATGATATACCTCCAATGGTGATATCGAACCCAGCAAGGCGACACCCTCCTTGTTAACTCTTAAACTCACTAGTTAAACCTACTTACTGCCTTCTCCCCTAACCTTGATTTAGATTGGAAAGGTAATTAATCGAATGAAAGTCACCAGGTATAGCAAACATTAGTGAAAGTGGTTCAGGCCCTTACCTCACACGTACGAGAAATAGTTATAGCAGACTACAAAACACCCTCTTCTCAAGAGCTGATCACTCCTTCCTCTCTGTTCCCACGCAGTTGAGGGCTGTGATTTTGATCATAAAAACCGAATGGAGATTAGAAGGGGTATTTAAACCAACTCAGCCCCTCTTTCTCTGATGGAGTACGTTATATGTGGAGAGTTAGTTAATGGGCTTTGGTCACGTTCTAAATATCTAAGTCAATCCCTTTTTCAACTGACTGGCTATATCTATTTCCCCCTTTTTCCCCACTTATTTTATAAATAACCTTATATTATATACTAAAAGTCACGGGGTATTATATATACACTCGTATTCGTCTCCGAATACATTCCGTATCAAGTCAAAGAAAAACCATCAAGTATCTCTTTATTCTCAAATCACATACTAAGTTAATTACTTAGCTTATTTATGGTATTTCAAAAAGGATTTATAAAGAATTTATGTAAATGTAAATGATGTTTCATTTATGAAGATTTCAAGAATAAACTACAAAGGTTATTGAAAAGACCCGAAACTAATTACGTTGACAAGCGTATTAATAAATAACCTTATAGAAAATTTAGGTTTGAACCAAGAAAGTAAATCAATCATATTGTGTTTAGGATCTTTCGATTTGGCTAATTGACTTGCTCGTCATCTCATTACATTTTCATCACTTCATTTCATTGCTGCTAAGGTGAGACTCATAGCCCCTTATTAACAGTTTTAAGTTTTGGACTGAGAATACATTGTCTAAATTGTTTTATACTGAGATGCACTTATTTTGAGAAAACGTTATATACAAATTGGATATCATTTTTATTCATACACACTGGGAATATTTCGTGAAACAAATTTCTATATGAACACACGGGTTTTAATCTGAATAATAAATATGTTAAACTACTATCTCGGATTCGAGGATATAAGGTTCTGCGATGGCAGTGAAAACCTGTATATTGTTAAGATGTGAAATATATATTAAGGTTATGTGATGGCAGTGAAAACCTATATATTGTTAAGATGTGAAATATATATTAAGGTTATGTGATGGCAGTGAAAACCTATATATTGTTAAGATGTGAATTATATATTAAGGTTCTGTGATGGCAGTGAAAACCTATATATTGTTAAGATGTGAAATATATATTAAGGTTCTGTGATGGCAGTGAAAACCTATATATTGTTAAGATGTGAAATATATATTAAGGTTCTGTGATGGCAAAAAACCTATATATTGTTAAGATATGAATTATCTGAGAAAGTTATGTGGTGGCAGTGAAAACCTATATATTGTTAAGATGTGAAATATATATTAAGGTTATGTGATGGCAGTGAAAACCTATATATTGTTAAGATGTGAAATATATATTAAGGTTCTGTGATGGCAGTGAAAACCTATATATTGTTAAGATGTGAAATATATATTAAGGTTCTGTGATGGCAGTGAAAACCTATATATTGTTAAGATGTGAAATATATATTAAGGTTCTGTGATGGCAGTGAAAACCTATATATTGTTAAGATGTGAAATATATATTAAGGTTCTGTGATGGCAGTGAAAACCTATATATTGTTAAGATGTGAAATATATATTAAGGTTCTGTGATGGCAGTGAAAACCTATATATTGTTAAGATGTGAAATATATATTAAGGTTCTGTGATGGCAGTGAAAACCTATATATTGTTAAGATGTGAAATATATATTAAGGTTCTGTGATGGCAGTGAAAACCTATATATTGTTAAGATGTGAAATATATATTAAGGTTCTGTGATGGCAGTGAAAACCTATATATTGTTAAGATGTGAAATATATATTAAGGTTCTGTGATGGCAGTGAAAACCTATATATTGTTAAGATGTGAAATATATATTAAGGTTCTGTGATGGCAGTGAAAACCTATATATTGTTAAGATGTGAAATATATATTAAGGTTCTGTGATGGCAGTGAAAACCTATATATTGTTAAGATGTGAAATATATATTAAGGTTCTGTGATGGCAGTGAAAACCTATATATTGTTAAGATGTGAAATATATATTAAGGTTCTGTGATGGCAGTGAAAACCTATATATTGTTAAGATGTGAAATATATATTAAGGTTCTGTGATGGCAGTGAAAACCTATATATTGTTAAGATGTGAAATATATATTAAGGTTCTGTGATGGCAGTGAAAACCTATATATTGTTAAGATGTGAAATATATATTAAGGTTCTGTGATGGCAGTGAAAACCTATATATTGTTAAGATGTGAAATATATATTAAGGTTCTGTGATGGCAGTGAAAACCTATATATTGTTAAGATGTGAAATATATATTAAGGTTCTGTGATGGCAGTGAAAACCTATATATTGTTAAGATGTGAAATATATATTAAGGTTCTGTGATGGCAGTGAAAACCTATATATTGTTAAGATGTGAAATATATATTAAGGTTCTGTGATGGCAGTGAAAACCTATATATTGTTAAGATGTGAAATATATATTAATTGGTTCTGTGATTAAAAATGCATCTTACCAAATGAAAAAATGGAAGGTGACAACCACACCATTACTCCTTGATTTCACCGAACAACTTATCTGTTTTATTTCAACCAATATAATCAAAAAAATTAATAAAATATGTTTCCTAATTAGAATATGAAGACATTTCTAAAGAATTTAAAAATAACGTTATACTTGTGTAAAATACGACTTACCATTTATTTAAACGAAAATTTATCGCTGAAAGATATTTGAAGGGATAATAAATACAAATTCAATATCCATCCATGTACACATAAATAATGATAGTAGCAACTTTGATAATAATTGACTTTGCTTAGAAACACCTCTTCGACTTTTGAAAACGTAGCATATACTTTGTTAAAGAGTATTACATTACAGAAACAACGTCACTTTTCTAATAGGCTTACAAGTGTAATATTATTTATTCATTTTTTTTAAAAGACATACAGATTTTATAAAAAAAAATGAATAAATAGGCTTACAAGTGTAATATTATTTATTCATTTGCTTATTATAAGTTTAAGTCTATTTATTTATTCATTGTTACTAATAAATGTAAAAATGGACACAATCATTGTCTCACAAATAAGTATATTACTCCAAAGTAGATCCTTAAAATAGAACGAATTGCATTTTTGGTCCCTGTGTTATCACACATTTTGCAAGTTTGATACAAAAGTGTGAAAAGTCGCGAAACTCATCCCTGTCATATCACACCTGTTGCAATTTTGGTCCAAAACTAACGTGCCGTTAGAATTCAGTCGTTAATGTCCCCATGTGCTTGTCACATGGGGGTAGTTTCGTCCATTTATTGCTCATAGGACCATTTCTGCAAAAAAAAAATATTTTGTATAAATCTAAAAAATTATTTTGTATAAATCTAAAAAAATTATTTTTGTATAAATCTAAAAAATTATTTTTATATAAATCTAAAAAATTATTTTGTATAAATCTAAAAAATTATTTTTATATAAATCTAAAAAAATTATTTTGTATAAATCTAAAAAATTATTTTGTATAAACACAATCGAAATAAACAATCTGATCTCATTCTCTTGTTCCTTTTTCAACTCCGATCCAAACCATGCCTAAAAAACCTAATCAAAATCGTGAAAAAAGTGCAAATAAATCTAAAAAAGTTGATGTTGAGTTCGACAGCCTTGATCCTAAATCTTTAGGGTTTAAATCCGATTCTGTTCAAGATAATGAAATCACTCGATCAAAATACAATCTGAGATCTAATTCCACCAATTCTGAGTCATTTGTTGCAGATTCATTCGAATCTAATGTTGCTGCTACGCTATTTCCTTCAAAAACGGTGAAAAACCATAAAATCACCACACAACTGCCGCTCGCCGCCGCTGGGGTGGCTGCTGGTCACCAGGGGGAGGCCATGGCAGCGAATATCGATGGTGACGGGATTACTTTGATTAATTCTGACTGGAGAAACGATCTGGGGGCTGGGGGATCGAACAAAAACCCTAAAAATCCAGAAAACCCTAGCCGCCCCATATTTTCTTTCCCACCACCCACGGCTGCCGCTGCTACTGTTCAGATTTCGGTCAGCCACCAGGAGGCTCCTGGTGGTGCGACTGATAGATCCCAAGTGGCTGCTGCTTCGGGTAGTGTTGGGTCTTTGGGTTCAAACTTGAATGAAACACAAACCGAAAACACTTCTTTTTCATAGACTCATAGATATACTCGTATACAAAATAATTTTTTAGATTTATACAAAATAATTTTTTTTAGATTTATACAATTTTTTTTTTGTGTGCAGAAATGGTCCTATGAGCAATAAATGGACGAAACTACCCCCCATGTGACAAGCACATAGGGGCATTAACGACTGAATTCTAACGGCACGTTAGTTTTGGACCAAAATTGCAACAGGTGTGATATGACAGGGATGAGTTTCGCGACTTTTCACACTTTTGTATCAAACTTACAAAATGTGTGATAACACAGGGACCAAAAATGCAATTCGTTCCTTAAAATATATAAAAGGGGTTACTTTTTAATTTAGAAAGGACATATACTACAAAACTTTAGCATAAAAGACATAGAACTAATTCTATATTGAAAAAAAAAGTAAGCTACCATATGTTTGTACTTTGGTCGGTATATTATATTATATTATATTATACAAATATAATATTAATATTATATTATATTATATTATTATTTATATTATATTATATTATATTTATTATTTTATTATATTATATTTATTATATTATATTATATTATATATGCATATATTATATTATATTATATTATATTATATTATATTATATTATATTATATTATATTATATTATATTATATTATATTATATTATATTATATTATATTATATTATATTATATTATATTATATTATATTATATTATATTATATTATATTATATTATATTATATTATATTATATTATATTATATTATATTATATTATATTATATTATATTATATTATATTATATTATATTATATTATATTATATTATATTATATTATATTATATTATATTATATTATATTATATTATATTATATTATATTATATTATATTATATTATATTATATTATATTATATTATATTATATTATATTATATTATATTATATTATATTATATTATATTATATTATATTATATTATATTATATTATATTATATTATATTATATTATATTATATTATATTATATTATATTATATTATATTATATTATATTATATTATATTATATTATATTATATTATATTATATTATATTATATTATATTATATTATATTATATTATATTATATTATATTATATTATATTATATTATATTATATTATATTATATTATATTATATTATATTATATTATATTATATTATATTATATTATATTATATTATATTATATTATATTATATTATATTATATTATATTATATTATATTATATTATATTATATTATATTATATTATATTATATTATATTATATTATATTATATTATATTATATTATATTATATTATATTATATTATATTATATTATATTATATTATATTATATTATATTATATTATATTATATTATATTATATTATATTATATTATATTATATTATATTATATTATATTATATTATATTATATTATATTATATTATATTATATTATATTATATTATATTATATTATATTATATTATATTATATTATATTATATTATATTATATTATATTATATTATATTATATTATATTATATTATATTATATTATATTATATTATATTATATTATATTATATTATATTATATTATATTATATTATATTATATTATATTATATTATATTATATTATATTATATTATATTATATTATATTATATTATATTATATTATATTATATTATATTATATTATATTATATTATATTATATTATATTATATTATATTATATTATATTATATTATATTATATTATGTTATACAAAATAAGACAAAAAATAACATTGATTTACTACTACATTTTCTATTTTATCAAATGAAAACAAAGTCGTCAACCAAACCCACGTTGGTTCACTGCCACTTCGAATCTTCCCTTTTCTTGGCTCTCTTTCACAGCGCTTGTGTACATATACATATATAGATCTAGAAAAGAGCAAGTTGTTGTGGTTGTCTTGTTTTCAGATCTGGTTATGAAAAAGAGAAGTGGATTCATATGTGTACGTTTTTAGATTTATGTATATGTGTTTTTAGAATTATGTTTCTACATATTATAAACAAATCTATCTTTTGTGTTTTCTGGTAATGAAAAGGATTTAGGGCTTTTTTTTCAGATTGAAAGAGAGGAGTGAAATGCTTAAATTGCAAGAATCGTCCCTATACTTTGTGGAAAAGACCAAAGTGCCCTCACGTGAGGGGCACGTGACGTATTTTATCGGAGATATATAGACGTACGGAATCAGTTCCAGCCTTCCAGGGATGTAACATACAACAAAAGTATGAACTTTGGACCAATTTGACTAAAATTCTCGAGGAGGAAAACCACAGGGATGATTCTTGCAATTAACTCTAAATAAAATAAAACTAGCACGTTATCCACGCAATGGTTAATGGAGATATTTTAAAATATAAAGGATTGATAATGTAATTTAGTCATTAATGTTAAGGGAAAAGTGTAGGTGAAAATATTTTAAAGGGTGTTAAGTGAAAATATTATATTTTTTCAACATTTTCTAAAAATAAAATGCTTTTCTTCTTATAATATAGTATGCTGTGAAAAAGGAATAAAGTGCACATGTTAAGTTTTAGCTTTTAGTTGTGAAATAATTGTAGAAAGAACTTCATTCAAAACCCGTGTTTTTCAATTACTATATTTATGGTGAACTAATTGTATTTACTTTGATGTTCGGGATTTTGTTAAACATAGCATTTAAAATTGTTGTTAACACGTAGCAAAAATTTGTACATTATCAACCATCATTTACAACACTTTATTTTGTGTTAACGGTAATTCTAATGTTTATAACAAGATATACAACATTTTATTGCGCTCTAACCAAAGCCCCGACGAGTATTTCAGGCAAAATCCGAATTTTATAACAAGATATACAACAAGTACAGGCCAAACGTTTGTCTTTTCTCTTTTTGGTGTAAGAAAAAAGTATCAAATATGATTAGAAAACAGTATATCATTAAGATAATATATTCTTCTCACAAAACAATTTAGGAGGCTGCGAACAATTTAACACACTGCAGAAGACTTTCAACCTATTTTTACACTGCACTTAGACTGACATCAAATACTTGTTAAGTCTACACTATATATACTGTTTTTTGTGAGAGCAAAAAATCATTACATAAACTTTTCGACACTAAATACTGGGTAAACAAAATATTTTTACACCTATCACCAACAATTAGTCTTTTTGAACATGGCTGGCATATTTTAAAAACAAGAGTTTGTTATACTGCCAAGATCAAGAAAATAGTTTTATTAAAACCATTTCTTCAACAAAAGCCTCGGAACTCTTAAGTAGATAGCAACAGTCAAGAACAAGTCAAATGGTTTTCACTCAAATTAGAAACTGAAGCAATTTGGCCATTTCATATCAACTTCTTAAAGATGTTTGAATAGTTAATATAAACAGAAAGAAGAGAGAGATATAAAAGAGTAATACATGAGATCTTCCAGCAAGCTTGCAGTGGCTCACAATAGCAGAAGTACCATTCTTTCTAAAAGTTACAGCAACAAAAGCAGGGTCTTTTCCTGCATCCCATGACATGGCAGGAACCACAATTTCACGGGTCCCATCTGCATGAGTACGGTCGGAAAATGCTTGAGTGTGTGCACTGAAGACCATCCTGGGCCTAAGAACATGGAAGATATACTCTGTTGCGTTCGGTGGAAGTGTTTGCGATAACGCATATGGTCCAGCCCCAACAAATTGCCTAAACAAATGAGCTTATGTTAGATGTGACACCACAACCGTCAACATTCAATAATGTACAAAAATCAAAGACCCACAACACATGCACAATGTTTTGCGTCATTAATCAACTTTGGACCAATTTTAACATTAAGTAACCAACTATTTATAACCTGGGGGGAAAAATATCATCAAACAATCATCTGTTCTTAGATTGAAGGTAATCAACTTCAGTCGCCCCACATTTTGAAAAAGCTCTACATGGTCATAAGGTTTCAGTTGACATTTCATCATTTTGACCGCTCACAAGCACAAGGTTATATTACCATAAGCGTAATTTATATTGTATCCAATTCTTATAACTTTGACGGAGTTTTTCTAGCCTAAAAAGCTTGATTATGTAGTATTAAAAAGTTGGTTTCACTTTTATGCGATCAGCCCTATGAACTGTTACCTTTTTGTCGATGGTTCCGTTCTATCCCGCATGATTCCAAAGGTTCCATCTTGAATATTGTTTGTTGCTTGATGCAGTGGAAAGTGAAGCAGTAGTACAGGACCAGACCCTGAAGACATGGCGTTTTCTCTCCAATTGAAATCATATCTAGGAATCCTGATTCGAGAAGACTCCATCACATTTGTTATGCCTTCATTTTCCATTTGCAATTCTACACTTTCTCTTTCCAATGCTTTCTCAACACTAAACCGTAAGTCATTATTTCCACATAGCAATGCCACAGAATTAAGTGAGACAAAATTAACATTTCCAATATCAAATGCACCACAACCAGCAGAGTCCAATCCCGGAAAACTTCTAGTTATTTTATTAACGAATAACTCATCCAGATCATTGCAATCTCCAAGGTCTCGATCTCCAGGAACAACATGATATGGCAGATCAAGAAACGGACCGAGCAAGCTGTGAAACTCTTGTAGCACAATTGACCATTTGCTTTGACTCAACTTTGCTCCTTCAGCAGATACATCTCCTAACACAATCAGCATATCAGGCTTCAAGAATTCAAATGATTTCTGGTTGAAATATTAACATGTGAAGGGATATCAGATTATGAAGCTTTATGTGAGTATCCTTCAAAAGAAAAACATCAATATTAACAACAATTGAACCAGCATAATATCCATATCTAGCTTTTCTGAAATCATAGTAACTTTTTTTGAGAACGAAGATCGCTAACAACACTCAAAATTTCAAATCTGAATCATATAAATTGACAAACCCATAAAATCCACATTTTTATCTCTCAAACATGTACAGGTACACAGATGCATGGATCACAATTTCATGTAAGTATAAAATAATTACAATATGTATATTTGAAACACAAGTGCATTTGAGACTCGGACAAGGATGGAACTTTGTGAGGGCAAGGGAGGTCCCAAGCACCCCCAAAAATGTAAGTATAGTCTTAATATATCAAATACTTGGTATGGCAACTTAGTTGAAGCACTTTAGATCAAGGTGTTAGAGATGAAAAAACGTGTGTTCTACTCCCACTCTCATTGGCTTTTTCTTCTTTTCCCTTTTTTTAGAAAGAAAAGACCCATCACATTCTTCTACTATGTCAGCTTTATAAAATTATATATTTAGCATCTTAGGCTAAACTATTATACAGTATATCATAAATTAGACGATAGACATACGGAAATTGCTAAACATGCGGACATGCCTGCTATCTATGTGTAGCAACCATTTCAACATTTAACTTATCTATCCTAATAAAACGACTAGTGAAACATAAACATCGATTTGTCATAATAAAATCATTATTGGAATAGAATAGTCATAAAGTTGGTAACATATAAGGGTAATCTTTAGCTAAATCCTACACACATACACTTCTATGACACGATTTCAACATTTAACATCAGTCACGTGCTGAGCTCAAGCTTGCTTAATTTAAACAAGCCTAGATCAAGTCCAGGGTTGGTAAATGAAACCTTTGCTTCCGACTCATACCTTATATAAACATTGTGCTTGATAAATGAAACCTCAGCAATCTCATCAACGAATCTTCTAACTAGCTACCGGCCTCTAAATTCCTCCCCGTAATGAAAACTTATGACTATTAATCTAATCTCATTAGGTAGTTAACGTCGGTTGTATACTTATAAGGCATACTCGAATCAATGTATCATCAAAATCTCAATAATCCTACATTTATAAGCCTCGGATGACAATTTAAACTTCGACTCTTACCATTATCATTTCAAAATTTTGATCAATGCAACATACAAAAGACCGCAAACCCAACATGCCAAATTTAAACATCACCTAGGCAACCTAATGGTAAGGTGTCCTGATTCATCACAAGAGGTCTCACATTCGAATACTCGCTACGTAAACATTATCAGGGTGGCAGGGAAAGGGTTAACGAGATACGACATACATCAAAGTCAAAAGACTTTTTACCCAACATGCCAATCAAGTAAATAAACCAAAAAAGTGAGTAAAATACCATACAAGCATTTCATCAAACAGTTGGTGTGCAAGCCAAAAAAAGAAACACATACTTTAAAGAATCTTGTAAAGTAGTAATCTTTAAGATGTGAATCGAAAAACCCGGATCCAGAATCATGACCCGACAACAATAAATCAGCAACCATCATAACTTTAAGGTCATAATCATCATCATCTTTGATGTGTTCTACATTAGTGACACCCGGAACGACGTCGCATGATGGGGATGGGACCCAATGGTCATAGAATATGTATAGAAATGTGAATATGAAGAGAAGGATGTGTTGTTTTAGAATCATGATGATCGAAATTTGGGAATGAAATGAAATCTAGGGACTGGGTGTTTTGGATTTCTTCGCCATTTTTTTGGTGGACTTTGACAGATTGTATTGATTTGGTGACTATTTTCCAGATACACTATATTCTTTTAGAAAAAAGTTTTTTTTTTTTAATTTAAAGACTTTACATACAGTGTGGAACCCTTACGTAATATTTCTTGATTAATACGAGTAAATAAATGTTTGGCCGCATAAATTTTATGGTTCCAAATATAAGCATCCCCATACATATATTAACCGAAAAACATATACGTTATATTAATTATATCTATATCTATTTAAATGATATTAGTAACACAATTATTGATTTATTTATTATAAAAATACAATTTTGGTACCATAATAAACAAGTCAAGAAAACATAATACCTATATTATTTTTCATATCCAAAATATTAGATGTAACTTGTAAGATGAGTTTGAGGTCAACTTAACTTGATCATAAAACATAAGATTTCATTAATTTATTATATAATGGAATTCTGTTTGCTTTTTCCCCCAAATAGTGTCTAATGCTTTTTATGATCTACATATTAGGAATCTCTAGATTGCCTTTTATCTTTATTATACAACCTAAACCTAAACACCCCACTCTAGGATACTGAGTTAACTCACCTCATCCAACTCACCTTTATTTTAACAATTTTAACCCACCTTTCCTGAGTCATTTATGTATGCAATAGGTAAAGAAAAGAATTACTTATTGTATAGGCCACCCCATTGCATGCTAAAAAAAACATACATTCCTATAAGTAAACCACTTTATATCAAAGCAACCTTTTAGCAAGTTAATATATCAAACAACCAAAAAACATATTTGAACACAAAAACAAGAAAACAGCCTTGGTTACAATAGTTTAACATGCTTACAATATCAACTACAAGATTTGTCATTTTAGCCTTTTTCGTGTCTTTTTTGGCCCGTTCATCGGCTTCTGTGTTTACCATTGTGAACAACTGCCCTTTTACGATATGGCCTGCTACACTTTCTGGTGCAGGAACGACCCCGCTTCCAACTACAGGGTTTCAGTTAAATTCGGGCCAAAGTGCTCAGATTCCTACAACGCCAAAATGGTCAGGGCGAGTATGGGCTAGAACTGGCTGCACGTTTGATCCGTCTGGTGTAGGTAAATGTGAAACTGCAGACTGTGGTGGCAAGATTGAGTGTGGTGGTATGGGCGCAACACCTCCAGCGTCCTTATTTGAAATAACGATAGGTGGATATAATAATTTGGATTATTATGATGTTAGTTTTGTTGATGGTTATAATCTGCCTATCCTTGTCGTGCCACGGTCTACTGCTAGTAGTTGTAATGCCACTGGTTGTGCTTCTGATATTAACATGGGTCAGTCTTCAATCTCGACTGTTTAACCTTTATAACTTAAAACTATTATTATGTATATATTTCAATCAGTTTAGATAACAGAAATTTAAATTTGTTTGCAGGCTGCCCGAAAGAGCTTCAGGTGATTGGTGGAGATGGAGGAGGGCGTCCAGGCGGAGTGATAGCGTGCAATAGTGCTTGTGGTGCATTTGGAATTGATCAATATTGTTGCAGTGGGCAATATGCGAATCCAAATACATGTAAACCATCTTACTACTCAAGCATCTTTAAACGAGCTTGTCCACGAGCTTACAGCTATGCGTTTGATGATGGCACCAGCACGTTTACATGCAACGCTTATGAATACGCCATTATCTTTTGTCCCAATGCCAACAACGGGTAAAGTTACTTTTATTATACTAACGGATATAGAGATTACAAATGGGGCAGTTTGGGAGGATCAGATAACATGACAAAATGGGTAATGTGTAGTTGAGCCCTAGATAGGTCGGGTTTGTACACATCTAACTTTATTTCAAATAAAGGCAAATTAAAGAAGTTGAGTTTATTAAAAATCAAGATTCTTTAAAGTGCTCTTGGAGGTTTTAAGCACAAAAATTACATTTTGGTTAGCTTTCAATTCGTTTCTTTTTTGCTGATCATTTAGTTAACTTTGAGATTTTAGAAATTAGACATAACACACATTAGGCTCATTCATATGTAAAAACATGTTGAATATGTCATTCTTGTAGATTTTAATTGTAAGTAGTTTACCATCATCTTAATCTCGGTTTTGATTTGTAACGCAGCATGGAGCAACCCGTTGAGCCTGGGCCAGTAATAGCTCCACATATGAAAAACGGAAAGAAAAGAGGGGTTAGAGGGTTTACACACACAAACACATCATCAAATGCCAATTTACACATTTCTGTATCAATATGTGCCGTTATAATAACATTTATATCATTGTATTTGGTACATATGTAACCATCTTTAGTATTAGTACTTCCTGTATCGCCCCATGATTCACCGTGACTAAGACAACACATTTAGATAATTCCATCCATACAATGCTTTGAATATCGGATATTATCCTTTTTGGTTGGATGATCAGGAGTTTAGTGTAAGGGATATTTTCATATGTATATAGGGGCTTGTTTCGATGTATTTATTTGTAGAGCTTATGGATTAATCCCATTAATTTATCGCATTCTGGGTTAGCTTATTGGCTTATTTCTTTGTTAAAGTACTTATACTCCCACGGAACTAAGCTCATACATATACATTAAAGAACTGTTTATCTGGTAAAAGGTAAGTTTATATACTATAAGCCTTTTTAAATATATAAATAAGTTTACCAAAATCAAAATAGTTACAACAAATCGTATAGTAATTCTTGTGATTCAATGAAAATGATTGAGTGAGATCAAATAATTTTCTGCAGACAAGATTTGTCTGAAGATGAATAAATAAAAGGCTTAAACTGTCCATGATATACCCGATCCACCCAAAATGTTTACATAATAACACATACATAGCCTAAAACAGATAATGTCGATATGGCAAAAGCAGACATGAATTGGGTTCTCGTTTCGGATTCAATGTTACCCGTACGTCTTAGAATGAAGTTAAGGATTCAGTATACCGATGAACCATGAAGGATCCGATTTTTCCACAGAAAATATTGTCCAAAGTGTATATTTGCTTGAAACTCTTGTCCATAATATTGTACCTTATGATCTTCCCAGCAATTCTAACCACCATGAATGTATCTTGTTCTTTTTCACCTCTAATGACATCAAAAATTTCAAATGTGTAATAATGGGGGCTCGATGGATCCTCGTGGTTACAGATCATCTCAGGGTAAGTGACAGGGAGCTCATGAAGGTCCACTTCAAACTTGACAAACCACCCTGAATGATCACTTAACATCTCATACACATTCAGGTGTAAACTTTTGTCACCGGGGGCATTCTCCCCCAAATGCAGATGACCCCGAGACTCCCCAAAGTAAAGAGGCATTGATCCATCTCGATAATCTTTGTATTGTGTCACCTCCTCTGGCAATGGCAATGTTTGCAGCTTTTCTTTGTCCAGCTTAAAGTAAGACGGGTTTAGATAAGAGGGCGCCCAGTGAATCGCCCCATTCCAATATACTCCATACCTGAAAGGCATATAATAAGGTGCATCAAACGATTCATTTATGATCTTCCAGTTCCCTAAATCAGACGAATAAACTTGAATCTGAAAAAGCTCTCCATTAGGCATTACATTACGGATACAAACAACTTTGAAATGAACACAATTTCTTTGATGATATCCTAGACCCATAAAACATATAGTTTTACGGACATCTTGACCTCCAGGGACAGATGGGATGACCGCAAACTGCTTGGTTGTGGGGTTAAATACGTAGTATTTACGTGAACGTTCATTTCCTTTAGCACTACAACAAAGCAATAATCCATTGCAAGATTGCACGATTTTGATGCCACATAGATCAGGATAAAAATCTAGACTACGAAAAGGTGGAAATTTTTGCTTTTCAACATAAAATGGAACATACAAATCGCGAACAAAAAGACCTGGAGAGATCACACGTTTGTCATACAAAAGAGTGAAATGAGAGTGACTTAAAAGGGATAGCCAATGTTTGGAAACGGATTTGAACCGAAGGATGGACTTGGCAGGGAGACGACGAAGGATTTCAGTTAAAATGTCGTTGTTGGAACCGATCAATGATCCAGACTGAGTCAAATGATCATTGTCTGAATCCAACATGGAAGCATAGGAGGAGAAACATGTTTTGAGGGTGTGTTGTGTTTTCTTAAATTTGGCTCTGGTGTTCACCATCATTAAGTTAATATTGGAGTGGCTTAATTAAGGATGCTGAAATATTATGTTGTATTTAAGCTGATCATGAAAGCAAAAATTGCCATGAAAGTTTATATGATAACAAAGATTGCTATGAAAGTAACCCCAAAGATTTGACTTTAGTAGCTTGAATTAGTCTAAGATGATATATTTTTAATACATAAAACATATATTTAATGGGTAGTTAGGCTTCTACTTTATTTTATTTGTTATTTTTAATCTTATCTATATTATTGTATAAAAATTATAATTTCATGTTTGAAAGTTAAAAAAAAGAAAAGACACGTAGTTGATTAAACTATCATTAATGAATTAAATCCGCATCAACCCTTAATATTAAATAACACCATCAGTCCCTTATATTATAAAATATATCACTATTATTCTTTTAAATCAAACACTTTTACATCAATTATTTACACCATTTAACGCCGTCATCACACCGCCACCATCACTACTGCATTACGTGGTTACCGTATTAGTTAATTTCAAAGTGATAAGAGGTTGATGCTAAACAAAAACAAAACAAAATGAAGTTAACAGGACATGAAAAGAGTATTAGGATAAAATATTTCAAATAAAAAAGTAGAATGTATATAAGGATAAAATATCTAAAAAAGAGTAAGATTTAAACAAAAGATGCCAAAAATATAAAATGATTTTGGATTGAGACAAACAAAATCAAAAACTCTAGATGAATAATAACCCTTTCGATAGTTGATATTGATATTACTATAAGTAACACCAACAATTGTTTAGAATTATTTTTTAACTAAAACTTGTTTGAATAATATGAGTAATCAACAACGTATATACAAATTAGGTCACATGTCTGTTACTAGTTAGCGTTCGTCTTGGGTTTTTTTATGCTAAGGATGCACATTTTTAATAATACTGTGCACCTGTGTGTCTAAACCTTATACAACTATTTATATCATTTTTAAGTGACGGTTTAGACACACGGGTGCATTATTATTATTAAAAATGTGCATCATTATCCCTTCTACACATTTCTAGTATAATCAATCCATTAGCATAAAAAAAAACTCAGGCCCTAACAGGTATTGTGCTTACACATACCTTTATCGATATCAAAAAGTACTGAAACCTTTTACCGAATACCATACCGAATTCTTGGTATCGGTACTGGTTTTGGTACCGAGATTTTCAGTTTCCATACCTATATGGTACCAAATTTGCCAGTTTTTCAGCTAGATAAACTAATATTATTCTTTATGTTAGTATTAAATTTCTATAAACACCTAAAATAAGTTTAAACACCAACTATCGATTCATTAAAAATACTATTAAAAATATCAGTATTTGATAAAATATATGAAATAAGGATTGAATGTAAATTAGAGCAAAATAATTACAGTCGCTGAAGACTGAGAGAGAAATGACGAGTTGACGAGTAAAAAAAACACAAAACAAAAGTAAAACACGACAACTTTTAACTTGTGTGGTTTTGTTCAATCCAGCCTAACCTAATTATCAGTGTTTGATAGCTTAAATCGGTACTAATAGTTGTAGAAAAACATGAAATACTATAAATCAATACTAATAATTGGTATCCTTGTATGGAACCGATCGATACCGAAACCAATATCACCACATCTCTAAACTGATACCGAAATAGAAAGTGAATCCGAATCTCTATTGATACATTTTTCGATACCAAGTACGTTATCGATTTGGTTCCGTATTTCAGGAATCTTACTCTTCCTTATTTCATACTACTTAGGCCTCTGCCAACCCAAGACACCTTCCTCCCTCTTACTCACTGTCACATCAGTTTTTCTCTCTCCTAAATCATCTCTTTCTCACCTCACTTTTATTTTATTTTATATTTATCATATAATAAATAAAAAAAAAAGTTTTTTTTTGTTTCGGTCCCACACACGCTCTCGACTCCGTGTCCTTCCCCATCGTTCCATCGAAACCCTTCCATCGACGAGTGTGTCGACACACTCCTGCCAACCCAAGACACATCGACGAGCCTCACGAAGGAGGTGTCGACGGCCCGTTGGCACCGGCCTTATAACAATTTTTGCTAGAGTTTTTCTTAATCATCTCATTTTTTTAAAGGGATTTAAGTATGATGCATTTCTATCTCTATCTGTTTTTTCTCTCTAGAAAGAGCCGTTGAGAGTTCTCTGGCTTCTCTCTAGATCTGAGATCGAGATCTCCTCTTCTCTTTCGGCTTTGCTCCGGCTAGCCGTCGAGACTATTTTTTTCAAGGGTGATACCCTAGGCCGGAGGTCCTTAGGAAGCAACCTCTCTACCATTGAGTAGGGGTAAGGCTGTCTACGTCATACCTCCCTCATACCCCGGCACTCGCCGGGATTGAGTACCGTTGTTGTTGTTGCATTTCTATCTCTATCTCTTTGTTATAGTACAAAACCCTTTATCATATTATTTCACTATTCTTTCATAACAAACAAACCCAATCCAAAACCCTCTTCTTCTTTCTTTTGCCGGCTTCCCCTATCACCAAAAAAAATAAAAAACAAAATGGGAAAATCAAATCAACAAGAATTAGTAATCCAAACCCCAATTCCAAACGCCGGTAACCCAATTGAACTTGTACAAATCAAATACAAAGAATTAGAAAATGGCTTCAAAGGTTGGCTTGCCAGACAATCTTTACCTGTTGAAGCCGCCGTTGTTACTCTCACCAGCGCCGCCCAAGGTGCCGCCATGGGTGGCTTCATGGGTACTATCACAAATGATATGTCTTCTTCTTTCCCAGCTGCTCCACCCCCTGGCGCCGCCGTTAATCCTTCTGCTATGGCTTCTTTCCAACAAGCTCAGGTTTTGTTCACGACCCATTTCTATTTTTTTTTTTTTTTTGTTTGAAAAATGGGGTTTAGGTTATTGGGTTTTTGATAATTTGACTGTTTATATCAAAAAGTAATGAACTTTTTATGACCCATTTGATTGTTTTGCAATTTTTGAATTTTTTTTTAGGGGTGTAGGGTTTTAGGAATTTGATAGTTATATTAAAAAGTAATCCATTTTGCTGTTAATATATGAAAAAAGCAACAATGATATCCAATCTCACCATGGGGGAGTATGAGGGAGGTGAGATGTAGACTTAAGAAAGTTACCCGAGGGTAGAGAGACAAAATGTTGTAACCAAGTCTTGAACTTCGGTCATTCATTTTTTGTTGTCGGTATGATTTCGGAATGGTCTTGTATGTGTATATATGGTGGGGTATATGTGTGTTTGTGGATTGATGCTGTTACTCAGGTATTATTGTAAGCTGTAACTTTTGAATGTGTGATAGCACTTGTTTAAGTATTGGGGCTGAGAATTCATCTAGTGTTCAGGTTGTCTAAGACATTGTATGTACCTACGCTAATCCAACAAGTGTCGGCGAGTTTGTAAATCACTACCATAAAGATTACACGTGTAGGTAATAATACCGAATTTGGAATGTGAACTTGTTAAACGATTTGGACTAGAATTAAAAGGTACACCGGTGAGCTTTAGAATGTGAGAGTTGAAACATGATATCTTAACTTAAAACGGGGATATACATTAAAGGTACACACAACAACAACATTAACATTACCCAACCCCTGCATAAGTGGGGTATGGGGAGGAGAGATTTAGACAGTCTTGCCTTTACCCAAGGGTAAAGAGACTGCTTCTAAAAGGACCTTCCGGCCAAACGGGGGAAGAACTATTGAGTATAAGAAGTAAGTAACCATACCTAATAGGCCAAGAGTATCACTTGGCTACATTAAAGGTACATGAACGTATAAATGCTAAGATATGAAGTCATGAACATAAATACCAATTAATTAGTTTAGTTTTTTAAAATTTTCTTTCGTGTTGGGTGGTTATGAATGGGCAAGATATGTCAACCAAGACCGAACCTGTTTATTCAACATGTTAGCCATGTTTACCTGTTTATGACCCTAAGCTGTTTGATCCCAACCTTGACCCGTTCGTTTCGTGTTTGTTCGATTTCTGCTGAAAATTTCCGTCCTCTATTTATTAAAAATAGTTGAATGCAGTTAGTGAATGGTACGGATTAGAACCAATATGGAATGGGATCTGAGTTTAAGGTAACTAGGTTTGAAATTAGTAGTTTTGTTTATGAAGTCACTCACTTCAATTAAACTTTGTAACATGAACTGTTTTGAATGAAAACATGAAACTTAAACATAGATATTTAGAGTTTGTATTGATATATAATATATATATATATATATATATGATTAATTGGATTGGTGTGTTACAGGCTCTTGCAGGTGGGCCCTTAATACAAGCTCGCAATTTTGCTGTTATGACAGGTGTTAATGCGGGGATATCATGTGTCATGAAAAGACTTAGAGGCAAGGAAGACGTCCAAACAAGGTAGCTAAGTGTATATAAAATTCTTAAAGCTTCTTATTCAACTTTCATTGAAGGTATCTTAACTGTATATCGAGTTATTAAGTTTTCAATACTGCAATCCATGGCACACTTTAATTACTCATTATTAACGTATGGTTGCAGTATGGTAGCAGCTTTTGGTTCAGGAGTTATGTTTTCTTTGGTTAGTGGCATGGGAGGTCCTAATCAGGCGGCCAATGTACTCTCATCTGGTGTTTTCTTTGCACTCGTTCAGGGTGGGCTCTTCAAGGTGATCTGTTACCACGAGGGCGTTTGGATTTGTATTCGTGAACTGTTTATTTGAATATGGGGATTTGAAGCTACAATAGTCGGTTTTAATGTTTGGATAAAACATATTCTGCTTCTAGTTTTTTTTTTATATTATTCTAGGTGTCAAGCTTAGTTAGTTACATATTAGCTGCTACTATTAAATTAAGGCTAAACCAAATCACTTATTTACTCACTTTACCGCATAATTTAAGAGAGTTTTACCTCATTTCATAAGACGTGTCTTTTTTTTCTGACAAATTGTTATTTCTGGTCGCTTTACCTAATAAATTCGCTAAGCAGCCAAACTCTTGATTTTTTATTTTTATAGTTTATATTGATAAGCAGCCAGAAATTTGATTATCCAAGTATTGCAACTTCAAACAGCAGAACCATATCCGAACACAGTTTTCTTAAACCCGTCTTATCACAACTGATTATTTGTTATCTTGTTACCCAATATCGCATAACCACTTTCAATATGCTTATTTTACTACACCCCGTAACTTCAAGCTGGTTATGGTCTGGTTAGATTGAATAGTACATATATGGAGTATTTTTTTTATTTATTTTTTTTTTTATATTATTCTAGGTGTCAAGCTTAGTTAGTTACATATTAGCTGCTACTATTAAATTAAGGCTAAACCAAATCACTTATTTACTCACTTTACCGCATAATTTAAGAGAGTTTTACCTCATTTCATAAGACGTGTCTTTTTTTTCTGACAAATTGTTATTTCTGGTCGCTTTACCTAATAAATTCGCTAAGCAGCCAAACTCTTGATTTTTTATTTTTATAGTTTATATTGATAAGCAGCCAGAAATTTGATTATCCAAGTATTGCAACTTCAAACAGCAGAACCATATCCGAACACAGTTTTCTTAAACCCGTCTTATCACAACTGATTATTTGTTATCTTGTTACCCAATATCGCATAACCACTTTCAATATGCTTATTTTACTACACCCCGTAACTTCAAGCTGGTTATGGTCTGGTTAGATTGAATAGTACATATATGGAGTATTTTTTTTATATATATTTTCATTGTCTTTTTTTTCTGACAAATTGTTATTTCTGGTCGCTTTACCTAATAAATTCGCTAAGCAGCCAAACTCTTGATTTTTTATTTTTATAGTTTATATTGATAAGCAGCCAGAAATTTGATTATCCAAGTATTGCAACTTCAAACAGCAGAACCATATCCGAACACAGTTTTCTTAAACCCGTCTTATCACAACTGATTATTTGTTATCTTGTTACCCAATATCGCATAACCACTTTCAATATGCTTATTTTACTACACCCCGTAACTTCAAGCTGGTTATGGTCTGGTTAGATTGAATAGTACATATATGGAGTATTTTTTTTATTTATTTAGTAATTGAATTTGGTGTTAACTAGTATAACTGTGCAGGTAGGGGAAAAGTTCTCAAAGCCACCAGTTGAAGATGTGATGTACATTGAAACTAAATCCATGTTGTCTAACCTGGGTCTCCAGAACTACGAGAAAAACTTCAAAAAAGGCTTGTTAAATGACAGTACTTTACCACTGCTTACTGACAGGCAAGTTTGTAACTAGATGCGATTTGGACCCTATTAAAATGGGTTTATCTCTAACGGGTTAAATAGGTAAAATAAAAAATCAGTTTGAAAGGAACTAGTTGGATTGAAAGTTTTCGAAACTGTATTTCCAATGTATAAATCTTCTTGAACCATAAATTAAAGGACTATATAGTTTTCTAATATGTGGCACACTATCTACTTATAAACACAATCATAGTTTTTTAGATTATGAAGTGTTTCTGGTCAACCCAACTTGACTTGGCCAGAACCAGAAAGGTACCCGCTTTGACCCGTACCTGTTACTTAAGTACCCAACGTCTCTGACCCGCCCATCCTGCCATCTCTGTTTTCTCATTATTCCATCTGATTATCGTTGTCTTACAATATATGAACCAGTGCACTGAGAGACGTAAACATCCCTCCTGGACCACGACTTGTGATTCTTGATCATGTTGAAAGGTATGAATCTTGCCCATTTGGTACTCTGAAAAGACACTATTAAATTTTAATCATTATGTTACACTCGCAAACTTTTGATTTAGTTTAATCGGATTAAAATGACTTAGTTTTAGGTTGATCGTTTTAAGGGTATGATTATTGCCCTTTCCTTGGTTCGAAAAGGTCGCACGAAGATTTATGCTATGCTACAGCCAAGATTTCCCAATTTGATCTTACGTTTTAATTGGATCCAAATGCACTGGCCGGTGTTAGATGTGCCTTTTGAAAGTGATCATGTGATATTAAGTAATTAGAAACTTAGAATTTCAAAAGCCGTTCTAATTAAGCGTGCTCTAGGATTTAGCGTTTGCACATGCATCTACTGAATGAAGGGTGTTTGCATCCGTTTCATTATACAGGACCAAAGAGGTGAAAAAAGGTGGCAGGAGGACATAGGAGTGATCTAATCGTAGGATGCTTATGAACAACAAGATGAGGAAAAATACGACAAGAGACTTGTGGTTTGGTAGCGAATTCATTTTTATGTAATAAGATATTGTTGCATCAAAAGATATACATGAGAATATGCTGGTCTTTTATATTATGCAAAAGTTATATTTGTGTGTTCATTTGCTACTAGATACTTCAAATAACACTCTTAACTTAGAAATTGTAAATTCGATTTCATATCCAAAATCGATTATTTATTATCATAGATTTATAACGATGATACCTGAATACCTGATAATTGACAACAAACAAACAAATCAGCATTATTATAATTTACAAACTCGAGTCTCAAACATTATATGGCATTAGTTGTAAGAAAGACTCTCATTAAGGATCAACAGATGCTGATTCAATGAGCTTGTGAGCAGCTGATAGCTGTTCCATCAACGCCATCAGCTGGGCTCGGTATTCATGTGTCTGATCTACAGCTTCTGCCTCGAGATCGCTGAGCTGGGAGCAAAGTCGCTCCTCTGCATCTTCTGCAACACGCACTTTCTCCCATAATCGTTGCAACTCCATCTTCATCTTCTCTTCTCGTTGGATGCTCATCATCAGCTCTCTCTCAAGTTCCTCGTTTCTCCTCTGCAGCTCCTCCATTGTTGAGAAATGAGGTTAGAATTATATATTTTTGGTCTGTGTTTATTTATAAGCATTGAATTGAAGTCACAGTGTCCAGGTTCAATGTATCTATCTGTTTGACCTGATCTTTTTAGAATAAAAATATTGCTTATGTTGCTGCTAAAACTCAAATTCCTTCTAAACCCTATCAACAACTTTTGGCTTGTCTAATTGTATTAGAAGTTACACTTTGACTTGCATATAAGCCTATAAATTTGAGCTTTTTACTTATTTAAGCGCGTAGGTTGATATACTCAAAAACCAAAAAAGCGAGCTTATTAGCATTTTGAATTTTCGATAAGCCAATAAGCCCAAAACATAAGCTAATCCAGTCGCCCTATGGCCCCGTAGCTCATGATGCCATTGATGAAAGTAATGGACTAATGGGTTCAAGAACTATTCATACATATACATACTAATAGATGCTATATACTTGGAAATCCTTCTTTATTCACTGACCAGACTAAATTGCTGGTTTTTTTCTTTTTCATATTTTCTTTTCTTCATGTACACATTACCTATACAGATAACATGATCATATCTTTTGTATGTATGCATATATACACCACTTTTACTGATTACTGTAAAAGTTACTTAGTCTGACCATGTGGTGGGTTTGGGTTAAAGCGAATTCTTTGTAGAACAAGTCAAACTGGGCCGGGTTGGGTTAGTTTAGTTTGCGAATATTATATCCAGTTTTAAAACTTTTTACAAGTATGTTTTACTTATGATTAGAAAAAGATAAGTTAAATATTTGAATAAAAGCGATGTCCGTTCATTAAAACTGAATTTTCGTGACTTTCAACCTATTTGACATGTTTATGATATAGTTTTGATTTAATCTGTTTAAGATCAGAAATAAAAACATAGCCTAAATCAAGATATACTTAAATAAATTGGTCAAACAGAGCAGCCTTTTCGCTTTTTCGCTAGCCTGACAGCCTGTCATCTCAGTTTTCCTCGCCCGTCTCAGACATGGGCCGGGTTAAATTTAAGCTGTCACCTTTATTATTTGGCAGTTTTGAGGCAATACTTAAGGGCATGTTTGGTTCCCAGAATTCCTTGGAATTTGAATTTGATGGAAACGAATCTGGATTTCTTTCCTTGTCATTCTTAGGTTAACATAACAAACTTCTTTCCATCAACTTTAGACCTCAAGTTTATGTGCTTTTATGTGGACAGTTCTCTAAAATCGAATTGCTTGATAATAATAAACTTTACTAACTTGTAAAGTACAACACTTGCTTGGAAATAACATACTAAAATGACAATGAGTAAAGTACAAAACTACTTGTTTTCTCTATATTTTCAACTTCTACTTCATGCTTTGTATCCTGTAGAATCTAGAATAAACGCCTTCAGATTCTGCTACCAAATCCGAATGTGTACCCATTTCTACCACTTTACCTTTTTCCATAACCACAATAGTATCCGAATGTATAACAGTCGAAAGCCTATGTGCAACTGTGATTTGTGTAGACTGAACCCCACCAATTCCGTTCCTGTTTATTGATTCCATTGCAGTCACAACCGCTCTTTCTGACTCTGCGTCAAGAGCACTTGTTGCTTCATCAAGAAGCATAATTGCAGGCTTCTTTAACAGTGTTCTTGCTATTGCAATCCTTTGTTTTTGGCCTCCAGAAAGCTGGCATCCTTTTTCTCCAACCACTGTGTCATACCCATCTGGCAAATTGCTTACAAATTCATGAATGTTCGCCTCTTTTGAAACCTCAATGATTTCTCTTTCAGAAGCTGTTTCTGTTCCATAACATATGTTGTCCCGAATGGAGCAACTAAAAAGCAAAGGTTCTTGTTGCACCAATCCAATCTGTTTCCTTAAATTTCTCAAATTGTATTGTGTTATATCTCTTCCATCGACTAATATCATTCCTTGTGATGGAACGTAGAATCTTAATAGAAGGGATAGAACCGACGACTTTCCAGCTCCACTTGGTCCAACTAGAGCCACCTTTGATCCGGGTTCAACATGTAAGCTAAAGTTATCAAGTATCTTCATTTCTGGCCTTAATGGATAACTAAAATCAATATTTTTAAACTCGATGTCCCCTATAATCTTTTTAGAAGGTGGGTTCTCCGGTTCATCCGGTTCAATCTCAGTAGTTCGGTCTAAGGCTTGAAATACAGGAGTTAATACATTGACAGCTGAGATTACAGTCGGGATGAGAGTCCATAGCTCCGTTATGGAAGGTACTGTAAGGGAGAATATCTGGTATGATCGAATCCCGTCCTTGAAACTAGCTTGGTGTCTTTCAACCAAAACCGTTGAGTACCATAAAGCAACCGCATGAGCAATGTTCCATAAACAAAGAGACACGCCTTGAATGAATCCATACCATAAACTTTGTTTTCTGCTAATTTTCAGAGGTTTATCAAGAGACAGTTTAGCTCTTTGTAGGATGTGTTCTTCATGACAGAAAGAAGCAACAGTTCGTATATTCGTTGCCGATTCTGAAGCAAGTGCAACAACTTCTGAATGGGCTGCAGCCGTGTCACCTGAAAATCCTTTCGCGGATTTTGCTTGAATCAGACCACCAATGAAATGACATGGCATCACTGCCCATGCTACCAGGCCCATTCTCCAGTTAACCCTCATGCTAACCACGGTTGCTATTAATATCGAGGAAACACATTGTACGATGACCGCCATACGGTCTGATATTATGGTCTTGACCGTGGATGTTTCATTTATGATTCGTGAGGTTAGGGAACCCACACTGTTCTCGGGCCTGTCGAACCATGCTAATTCGTTGCGGAGTACCACTGTAAGATAAAAACCAATATGTTGGTATTTACTTTGAGCAAAATGTGCATGTAGAATACGAGTGGCAACAGGGTGTTGTGGGCGGGTTGGATAACATCTTTAAATGATGATTTTTGGTGTCAATCGGGTCATGTTGACGACCAACACTTATTGTACAAGTCTTCAAGTACTTTTATAAACCATTAAGGTGTTAATTATGATTTATGAAAACTATACTACTTGTATCAATTATAATCTGCTATTTATAGGTCTAAATCTATTTCAGCAACCAACTTTGTTTCACCCATGAAAATGATTACTATCAGAAAAATAAAAATATCAGTTAGAATAATCTGGCAATCTGCGATGCATCAACCCGTCACATCAACATTTTGAATGCATAACTGGGTCAGATTTTTTTCAGTTAAGTTTCTAAACGTCCGAGCCTTTTTACACAATCTATGGAAGTTTGAATAATTATTACAGTCAAAACAAATTTGGTTATCTGTAATAGATATTTGACACTTTGCAGCTTTGACACGTTTGCTGTTAACCTCATTTTCTTTATACACTACCCAAATTGACCCGTTTATAAGTAAATGAAAGGAAATTACTACTTCTAAGAAGATAGTGGTGTGCATGCAATACCCGTATACAAAGCGTGTCGAAGATTTGTCATTGCCTTCTCTCCAATTACTCCATAAAAATAATGCTGCAAAGTGTTGCTGAAGAGTGAAAGCAAACCGATTCCAGAAAACAATAATGCATACCATCCGACTTTCTCTTTTGCATTATTTTCATAATATGCAACTCCAATTGTTATAATAAAGAATCCAAAAACAGGCTTTGAGATGCCAGAAAATGCAGCAGCAGACGAGCCCACTCCAAGCTTTACAAACTCTTTGTTGGTTAAACCAAACCAGATTCTGAAAAATATATCTTTTCTCACAGTTTCATTTTGTTGATTTTTCTTGGAAGTATCTTCGGTGATTTCGTTAGTTTCTATAGGTGTATCAAGTGTATCTGCTTGTTCAGAAACCTGTTGATCTTTTCTCTCCATCTCTTTAATGGGATCTATATTGCTGGTAAACAACATAATATGAATCAGTATGGAATCTTCCTTAATGGTAATTTTGACCCATTTACTTATAAATGGACCAAATCAGGTTATGTTTATCTCTAACATATGACATACAAAAAAAACTTAAGCAGCCTTGGAGCTGGACCTGGTCTCTCGGGTCCTCTCACCCAAGAAGGTAGGGGGCTTCAAGGCACCAAAATTACTAATGGGTAATTCAAGATATCAAATGTTGAATCTTGAAACCCAATACCCTTTAAAAAAACTTAAGCAAAAAGAAAAATGGTCAAGCGGGTTGTAAGTTGTTCGAAGTGTAATTTTTATGCATAAAACCTGCTAATCATTTTTTTATTTTAAAATTTGGACAAAACTGTTTTGGTCAAGCCAACCCAGCCTGTTTAAAAATTCAATACAATTTTAGACAAGAACTTATTTTGATCCATTACCCAAACCATCCATTTTGACACCTCTAATTTAAAAGATGCACAGTTGCTTATACAAACCTCGGTTCACCTTCTGTGCTGATATTCTGCATGCTAAATAAGTTGTTATAGAAGTTGCTTGTTTGTAACAAATTCCTGTGTGTTCCCGTTTCCGTGACTTGACCATTTTGTACAACTACAATCATGTCTGCATTAACAATCGTCGACATCCTGTGTGCAATTAAAATGACTGTTCTCCCTTTCATTGCACTCTCAAGTGCATCTTGAACCAGTTTTTCAGATTCTGAATCAAGTGCACTTGTTGCTTCATCAAGCAAAAGTATTGGAGGGTCTTTCAATATGGCTCTTGCGATAGCAATTCTTTGTTTCTGCCCTCCTGATAACTGTACCCCCCTTTGTCCTACCTTATATACCAAAAAACTTTCACGTCAAATATAGATATATGCATATATGGCATAAAACTAAGAAAGTTGTGCCATGTCAGCAAATTCAAATTATCTGGTCAATCATTGCTATCAAGGGAATGAATGAAAGTTCTGTTTTTTTAAGCTAACATAGAAAATAGTATGAAAGTACGCTGCTAGTTTTCACATTTAGACCTGCTATGAAATACTACTTATTGAGTTGATGAAACTTACATCTGTTAAGTATTGATCTGGGAGTTGGGATATGAAAGTGTGTGCATTTGCCATAGTTGATGCTATTTGGATCTGCTCGTCTTCCGCATCCTTGTTTCCTACCTTCATGTTGTCCTTGATTGTGCCAGCAAAGAGTGCTGGTTCCTGCGAAACCGCTCCTATGTTTTTCCTTAGGAACTTTATGTTAAGATCCTTAACATTGTGGTTGTCAATGAGCACCTCACCTGGCGGTCATAAGTGAGATATAATTCTTAGTATGCTCTTAGCACCCTATGATTTTAAGTGGCTATATGGGTGGATCAGGCGGGTTTGGTCAACAGGTCAAAATGGATTTGAGCCAAACATATATTTTTTTAGTTTGAAACATGTGGGGTTCCAATGACTTCACCCAAATTGACTCGTTGGATCCATTTGATCTGTTTAGTTAATTTGACGCGTTTTCTTTTCATCTATATTCTATATTACCCATTTGAGCCATTTGAATAAGATGATTTAGGAGATTTTATGTACTAAGAGTACACTTCATGTGACTTTGACCCATTTAACCTATTTCTTTGTAAACTATTTCTCCAGTTTTATTTAAATCTGTGACTCATTAGAAATAAAACATAGTCCTACTCAACTGAATCATAAGCAAATGGGTCGTCAATGCCACCTCTACCTATAATAGCATGGGTGGATGCATACCCTTTTCTGGATCATAGAATCTTGGCAGGAGAGAGATGATGGTGCTTTTTCCGCAACCGCTACTACCCACTAAAGCCACAACCTTTCCTGCGGGGATGGACAATGAGAATCCCTGAAGGATCATCTTTTCTTGGCGTGACGGATAAGCAAAATGCACGTCACGAATCTCAATATTTCCGTTAATCTTTGCAAGTGTTTCCCCTTTTGAATCATAACTGATAACAGATTTCCTGTCAATCACTTCAAACACTTCTTTTCCTGCAGCTCTTGCTTGATTGAAAATTTGCATATCTGGTGCTGCATATGTGATTGATCTAGTAGGAGACAGTGAAATGCATACGCGTTATTGCATAAACAAATCTAACAAACTTCGGTTTATTCAATTTGTCTCATTATGTATATGGATGTCATAACCTGCAAAGTGTTAATTGATTCTTACATGGCTCCAAAGAGTATGCTCATTACTGCAGCTATAACATCACCTCCCTGAGCTCGTTTAGCTACAACAACAAGGGCTCCAATCCATACGATGAGAGCCCATGAACAAAACGTTACTGTTTGAAATAAACCCGTTCCAACTCCTTTAATCAGTGCTTCTCCTTTGCTTATAATTAACTGTCTCTGCAAGCATTCTGAGAAAGATTTTATAGCGGAGTTTTCTCCAACGAAAGCAAATACTGTTCTAATCTGAGAAACTGTCTGCAATGAATCAAAGTGGAAGATCAGAACACCAGGTATTATCAACCTGGATGAAATTTGTGATTGTGGGGCCAAATATTTACCTGCTCAACCATTACTGTGGCTTCTGCGAGGTATGTTGCTTTTGTGGCTGAAATGGAGTTCATTTTCTTTGTATAAGTTGCTCCAATTATAAGAATCATTGGAACAACCAACAAGGTGAGAAGTGACACCTCCCAGCATGATATAAAAGCTATCACAACTCCAGTAAAGAAGGTTGCAAAGCATGATAGAAAATGACCCAACTGTGTACGAGGAGAGAATTTCAAAGGATGACATTAGAGGTTGTAATTTCAACCCATTAATGTGAAAACTGACCATTTGGAACATATATTATTGATAACGGGTCAAATGGGTATAAAAGAAATAGCCAAAATTGGAACGATTGAGAGGAGTTAAACGGGTTTAACAGGTCAGAAGTTACATAATTAATATTTAAATGCTTGTAACATCCTAAATCATTTTATTGAAAAGAAACTAGTTTAATTTCTAGTGATATAGTTTTGTATCATGTTTAATACATTACATATATAGGTACAAGATTGAAGTTTTGACAACAAAGCGGTGCTGATAAGACTGACCTGACCCACTTTAACCCATTACCCATTTTGACCTGTTACCAAACAGACCCAACCCCCCTGTTTTGATACCTCTAGGTGACATATTCTAGCCACAGGTGTTTTTTGCATACATGATATGAACTTCAAGATTTCTTGCATGGAAGAATACCATGCAAGTGTAAGCATATATGATTACCTTCTCGCCAATAGCGTCTTGTATTACACTCATATGATTACTTATACCAGTGATGATCTTTCCATTTGTCAGTTCTGTATCGAAAGCACCAATCTCTTGTTTAAGAACCGCTTTCAGGTACGCTAGTCTCAGTCGTGTAACTTGTCTCTCACTTGCATACATCCAGCCTCCAACTTCTGCATATGCCAAACAAAACCTCTGCACGTAAGCATTGTTCTCGTGTAAATCATCAGTAAATAAGCCATACTTTTAAACTAGCTTTACCTATTATTCCAGCAGGAAATGTAGCAAATGCCATGTACCATACATACGGTATGACCTGTGTGAAAAAAAATAATCCAAAACATACTTGTTGGCATTAGATCAAGTAATTAGAATCACAAAAAGGAATCTAAATCTGTGTGGTTTACCTTCTTGAGGGCTTTAACCATTCCAATATCATCGTGTATATTGTTACCAAATGCGTCTATGGCTTTCCCAAGTAGCAAATAACCAAGGGGCTGGGCAAGGCCGTGAACAATCGAACCCAATGATGCAAGAGCCATTAGTGTGTAGTCCAGTGCATCGGCATAGCTTAAAAGCTTGGTAAATGGCAATGGCTGATCTTTCAAGATCAACTTTTCATCAATTTCTTTTGTGTTAACTTCCGTCATCGTGCATGCAACCAGACTAAGTGTTTTAACATATAGTTTTCTTAATATAGGTTATATTTATGTATAGACGCATCAGAGTATCTTGAATGCATATTCGCATGGCTTTGTAATATAAGAAGAAGGTGACAGATTAAACGGTTTTTTATGTTTGTCTTTTGAGTGTGACCATTTGTGATATATATTGTTTAGTTATTGATTAAATGATCAACAATGTTATTGTCTTATTCATTCTGTCATCCTCTTGCAGCATATTCTTTGTGAATATAAATATTCCTTGCTAGGTCTTCTTCGATTGCCACCAGAAAAAACAGATTCATCGGTTTTTCCTGGCTTTTAAGGAATCATACCTGGTTTTTTGATCGCAAATTCTCAAAACTTTTAGATACTAGGTACTTCTGTCTGAATATGAAATTCAAAAATGATGGTCTTGTTACAATAATCTCAGAAGAGAACCAAAACTTATTTAAACTCCTTTCTATGTGTATCATATGTATGATATTTCTTGACTTTGCATTCTGTTTCATTAAACTTATCTGTTTTTCGGTTCCATTGTTATGAAGAAGTCATGGTATTAAGTTAAATGTGTGATAAACTTACATAGTAGTCAGATACTCCCATTTATTAAGTTTTAGAATGTTATACACTTTGGTTACTTATCGACTTACAATTTGCAGAGTTTTGTTGTCTAGATATCATATGGAAATCACGATAATCTTTTTCATTTACTTGTCGTATTTGAATTTTTCATCATCATTAGGTAAATAAATAGCATATACAAGATTCTCCCTATTTGCATTGTCTAGGAATATCAAATACAATAAACTTGACAAGGGGCAAAAAGTAAACCCTAATTAGGTATGTAATACTTGGGTTAAGTATCCCGGAGTGTAAGTAACTTTGCAACTTTTCCTGTTGTGTGTATGCATCAAAAAATTTGTACATTGTAAAGTAAAATTTTTACGTTGACCAATCAAAAACTTCTACGTGGCAACTCATATGGTTGCCACGTATACATTTTTACATTAAGCGTTCAATTTAGCGAGATAATTACATCCAATGTTCAAAAATTTTGATGCATACACACAATAAGAAAAGTCGCAAAGTTACTTACACTCCGGGATACTTAACCCTTAATACTTAAGCCGAACAACCATGTTCAGTTACATAAAACAACACGTACTCCCTAACAAAATATGGCCTGTTTCAATGTGAAATGCAAGTTCTGTATAACTCATGTGGATCCGGATATCATATGTGTCTACACCAAAACTAAAAACGAACACATTCAAACAATACTTGAATTAAAATTCTTTTAACTGTATGCATAATCCTATCTTCAAGATTCTCAGACTCTCTGAGCATGAGATCCTCATTAGGTCCTTGATATAATCTCATTGAAATAGGATCACATTTTTATATTTTATATTTTGACATTGGCAACGCAGGACACCCATAATCGCACTACTATGACAAAAGATTCTTTAAGTATACATAGAGTCCAGGCTGCACACCTAATTTTTATGAAGGGATATAACCACCCTACCAAACATAATAACTCCAAACCCATCAAGAACTGTTTACATATTTATAATGAATATGAAATATGATATATTCCATCAGATACAAACTTGATGATCTCATAAACAAATAACATAATAAATATGCTGCTATGAGTACTATCATGCATCGTAAGCAATCGCAACGAACTAAAACTATGCTTCAGGTTTATCATCAAGATGGAGTTTTATAAATTAGACCGCATTTCCCTTATCTTTTTTCAATTTTGCTTTGAACCGAGACTTTGATAAAAGACTCTCCACTGTGTTTGCAAAGTTCCCAACAGCCATAATAATTAAAAGGATTCCACATGTAATTACCTGCCAAAAACAATGTGAGTTATCCAACTTCATAAAGTGATAATGACCCGGGCCCTTTGTGAAGTAATATTACCTGCCATTCGGAGATGACACCAACCATGGCAGTTTGTAGTAATAACAGGCCCACATAACCTTCAAAACCTTGCAAGATGAAAAGCATAGGGCACAACAACCACAATTGACCTTCTACTCCAGATGTTTCGCCCCACACAACGTCCATTCTCCTAGCCTACAATTAAGAAAATGATAGCTCTTAATGTTTTCAAATAATACTTGAGGTGACAAAATGGGCGAATTGGGTGGGTTGGGTAATGGCCACCTTTTAGTACCAGGTAAAATAGGCTGAATTGACCAAAGAGTACATTTTTCTCAAAGTTTTAGTCTGTAATACATACTATGACGCTACTAATTTATATATGGTTATAAAGATGGTATCATGACAATACTAATTTAAATCTCTGGATAAATTGTTTAGGAGGTTGTATCCACTATAGAAACAATTCGAACAATTTTCAAAACCCCGGTTGACCTCAGTCCATTTGACCAGTTCTAATTTCAGCTAAACCTTTTATTTAACCCATTTGAAATTAATACGAACCCATTTATATCTTAAAAGATTCTAAACGCTCATGCTAGGGTTGACTTCGATCAATGAAGTTTGAGCCTAACATTGGACTAAGATTGATTTTCTTTCATATACGATACCTTTCCTAGTGCAATACGTGTGTAGAGTCTCTGCCGCTGGTATCTATTTTGTACAAGCATTGCAACACCTTGCATAATTGCCCATTTCAAAAACAACTGCATACCTTTCTGCAAATGGGTTTTATAACATTCAACAATTAAAAAAACTAAAACATTGCAACATTCGTTTAACACAAAGACACTTTATATAGTAATTTATAAGAACCTGTTTTTGGGCACAATTAGGCTCCTTTTCTATCTCCCAAGTGAGACTGATGAGTGCCATAGTCATAGCACAATAGTGATGATAGATCCACCTATGAATACCGCAATTTAATGCAATCTCCCACATAAGCATACATAAAAAAATGCATATTTTCATATACAATCTTTATGTGCGAGAATGTAAGAATGACATTACCATGGGCGAATATCGCTTCCATTAACCCTGAGTATGTTTTCTCTGAAAGACAACCCTGCATAGAGAAATAGCAACCAGGCCTGAAAACGAGACATGTTATGCTCATAGCCATTATTACATATATTTAGTTACAAACTGAACATATATATTACACACATGGATAATTCAATGATCATAAACACAATACCTGGTAAAGTTGCACAGGAAATGCAGGGAAACATCCATTCCACATCCATGATTGTAGAAACAGTAGCAACGATGGAAATAAGAGAAACAAATATGCAGTAGTATCCTGCATATAGAAAGTTAAGACGAGTGGTGATTATATGTAAACGGAAGAGAAAAAGGATATAGCTGCAAGTTGTCATACCCGGAAATTGTTGTACTCTTCTTTCACTTTCAGCTGAACATCCTTCCTGTTTGCTCGAACATTTATTGGGCCAAGAAACATCCTCAAGAAACGTCCTGCCCAGATCAAATAGAAATGGCATGTTCAACCTTTTCCGAGAAATGTTCTCACTAACAAATGAATTATGTTACCAAGATGCCTAAGTTCTACAGCACATATAATCAATGGGTGTTTGGAATCGCATTCGCGTCTGAAAGTGGTTAAACCAAAGGGCATTTGGGCTAGCAAAATTCTACGTAATCCAACGATGAAGAGGTTGCAAAGTCAAGTCCCATTTTAGACAATTGTGTAAATATGCGATGATATGTGTGAAACATCTGCTGTTTAAAATTAAAATGAAATCAATATAGAAACTGGTTATGTGCGAGTTAATGCTTACAGTACTAGTTGATAACATTTTTTGTTGAAAATAACTAAACTAATTTCAAAGTAGATATGTACTCTTTGCTCTAAAAAGAAACTTGACATTCAATTACCATGAGATTTGCAGGGAAGAAAAGCAGCTGCATCGCCTTCACCTAATGTATAACCAACTCTGATCAACTCTTCAACCAGCTATTAACAACACCAAACACAAAAACAAAAGAAAAACAAAAAAAGAAAGATGAAAAACTTTACTAAAGCATTAATGCAGTTTAAGGGTATTTCAATAGATCACCTTTTCAGCATTCTTGTGATCTAAATTTCCTTTCTTGACCGAAGAAGCTATAAACGATTTAAGCATTTTGATGTTTGAACGAAGTCCTAGTGCTCGTTGCGTAAGGGATGCTTCCTCAACCGAAGTACGAGAAACTAAGGAAGTTGCAGAATCCTGCAAGTCTTTGGTTTGTTCCACGATTCTCGACACTTCATCAGCAGCAGTTCTGTCTGGCGTATCACAGCCGTTTGAGTGTCCCATGTTTCACTTAGGCCTCTACTTAGAAATGTATTTGCAAATTGAGAGTATATATAAAACAGTTGAAGGAATAGGGGAAAAAAGTGCAGTGGGGTCTGTACTTTTTTTTGCAGTTGGATGCAATTTATCATTTTGTTTGTTGCAACTGGTCAGACCAGAACAGCAACTCTCACCTAACTGCTCAAATATTACTACAAATGGTCACCAAAAACTTCACTACTGAAATGCTTGCTAAAGCTTACATTGCTCCAATGGACCATGGTTATATTGAATTTATGTTTTTATGTAATGGTGGTTTTCATTTAATCATGGTATGATGGACCATATAGCAGTATTTGGTTAAAGTGGAAGATATTGGCAAGTGCTATATAGGCTAACGCACAGGGCCCCGACTTTAAGACGGACCCCCATTTTTTAAAAATTCTTAGTTATATATTAGTATAATTTAAATATTTTATTATAAAATCATTATTTTAAGGATTTATAAATATTAAAAATAAAATTAAATGCATTTTTTAAAAGAGACTAGTATTCAACGAAGAATGAAAAAATTGGTAAGTTGTAACTACTTTTATGATAAAGAACATTTCGTGTTTAATGAGTTACTATAAGCAATTAGTATCTTTTTTTGTACACTTATTGTAATTATCGTAAAATATATGTATATACATCTTTTTTTGTTATATGGGTCCCCTTTTTGAAAATTTGATATTGCACACGAACGTCGAAATTCACTTGCCGGCCCTGAGGATGGAGAATTTGTTTAAGTACGTTTTGTATGACAATATTTTGGATTTTGAGTTACAGGTTCAAAGGAAAAAAAAAGAAGTTATGGGCCTTTAGAGCACATGATGTGGTAATGTGGTATTGGACGTGGGTGAGGTAGCGGACCACATCATCATGTACATCACAATGGTGTTTGGTGTGTGGATGCATATCACCGAGGCAGCGAGGCTTCGTCTAAAAAATTAGTCGTAAAAATGATACTCGTATGATACATGGGTCAAAAAAATATATATATATAAAATATTAAATTTTATTGTGCAATGTAACTTTGTTCTACCTTAGAAAATAGAAAGTACTAATGTGACGTTGATTATGATCACGTGACAACTTATATGGTTGTTACGTCAACGAAATTTTTTTTACCTGCTGAATTCCTGACCGATAAATACACGGTTATATAGAAGATTTGAAAATTCGATATATATGATAAGAAAACGTGACAAGTTTAATAGTACAATTTATGCACTTATCCCATCTTATAATGTAAAAATTCAAAACAAGATAGAAAAAAATAGCATGACAAGTTGTCATTGTTCAAGAATATCTCAACTAGGCCATAACATTCACTTAAACTTGCATAATGAACATTTAATCTCAAAAAAATTTTGTTCTTTTTTCCTCATTTATCTGAGACAAAGAAAATATGCTTGCAAAAATGCCAAAATAAGCATATATATTGTGGTATCATATGTCATGGTCATAGCTTCAATATGCCAATCAAAATGCTTGATCGATTTACCCCCAACAAATTGAAGGCATATGGTATAAGTGGGGCCACAAGCTTTTTTATTTCATTTTTTAAGCATATGTGTTTGTATGTGTGTTTTAATAGAGTGTTTTTTAAATTAATAAATAGAGGGTACCCGCGCAATGCGGCGGCGATGGCGGAAACCGGTGGCGGTAGTGGCGTTGGAGGTGGCAGTGTACGTGGTTATTAGTATAAAAATTATTGATGTAAAGCGATAGTGTTTTAAGGGTTGAAAGATGTATGTTATAATTAATTTCATTAAGGTTATTATAGGTATATTAGGTGAATATATTTAATTTATATCCAAAAGAAAGTAAGGTCATATATTTAATGGAAGGAAATTTACCAAACCAACAATAGTTAGTGGAGTGGTAAGATTGGTGTTTTAAAAGCCATATATCCCATGTTCGAGTCTTGCCAACAACAAAAATTGATTTTTCAACATTTTAATAAATCTGGGGGTATTTTCGACTTTTCAAAGGCTGAAAAGTTTAAAGGGGAAAAAAGTTGTTTGCTTTATAACGGTTTAAAGATGAATGATGACGTGACATTGACATATTGGGTATTGAATTCGAGGCAAAAATAAATTCAGTATGTTGGTTCAGTCGGTTAAATGTGTTGAAACAGTTTGTTTAAGTGCTTAGGCATTCTATATATGACTTTGCCATTTAATTTCGTGACAAATAAACATCGTGTTATTGATAAAGATTTATATATAAGCTGCAAGCTGACAATGAAGGCTAGATCAACTGGCCGGAGTCATCCCTGGTTTTACCTCAGGTCATGGGTTCGACTCTCTAGAGTGACATGTCATGGGGGTTTTTCATTTGAATCACCTGTAACGGCTTATGGTCTACATCTCGTAGTCTAGAGTACGTGCAGGGTTTCACCATTATACGGTGAGGTGTCTCTTGATGTCGAATACCGTGTTCAAAAACAAATATAAGCCTGCCAGCTGAGGTTTGCTCGACATGCTAGCATTTATAAAACACAAAGATGTATAAGCCCAGTTTAGACCAAACAAGCAAAAAGCTTTATTTTTCATATTGGACTTAACCCATTTATAGGTTTGGGCCTAGCAACAAAACCCTCATAGTCATCATAGCTCATTTTCAGTCCATTTATATACACCTCCATATTATATATCACACACATACACACTCTTTTGTGTTAGCCGCCCAACCAAACCCTAATTCCTAATCTCAACCTTCCAGCAGCAGCAGCAGCAAAAATGGTTTCCGGAAAGAAGACGGTAAAACTACATTCAAATCTTTATAACTGTATATCTATATCTATATTTATACATATATGTATATATTATAATGTGTCTGTCACTTTTAGTTGCTGGGTATTTTTTCTTTATTGATTTCTGATGTGGGTTTTGTTTATATATACACATTTGATATGTATATATATATATGTGTGTGTGTGTGGTAGGTTTTTTTCTTTTATTGATTTGCTGGATTTTGCTTGAAATTGCAGAAGAAGACACATGAAAGCATCAACAACAGATTGGCTTTAGTTATGAAAAGTGGGAAATATACTTTGGGCTACAAGACTGTTCTTGAGTCTCTTAGGAGCTCCAAAGGTATTAGATTTTTTATTTTTTTTAGTAAATTTCATTTTTATATCATAATTTGTTAATAAATGGATTTCGTTCACTTGAAATGTATACTAGTATGGCCTCTAGACAGATGTGCTTATTGTTGTATATATAGAAATTCTTTAAAATTTAAAACATATGTTTTTATTTTATTTTGGTTTTTGATAGTTTGATATTATATTAGAAGTCTGCAATTATTGTTGATAAACTTTTGATATAGTGGGTAACTTTTTAGTAAATGTAAGTATGGTGCTTATAATCCATCTGTTTTTAGACTTAGGCGAAGCTTGATGTGCATTTGATTATGAATATAGTGTTGATGTACCTTTTGGGAAAATTTATTGTGTTTATGTATTTATGATAGTATTTAGTCATGTAATTATGTAAAATTTTGTGTTCAATGTAATTGCAGGCAAGCTGATCATTATCTCGAACAATTGCCCACCTTTGAGAAAGTCTGAGATTGAGTACTATGCTATGCTTGCTAAAGTTGGAGTTCATCACTACAATGGAAGTATGTGTACTCATCGCCATGTTAATTACTTACTTAGTCTACTTTTATGCGGTTGAATTATGTTAATGCTGATTTGTGCTCTTTAAATGTCTTAGTACATAACTTAGAAACTAAATGTAATATAAACTCAATTGGAATATGATCATTTCTTATGAAATCCATAGGGTGCTCAGTAAGATTACCATCTAGTTTTATGATAAATATTTAGCTAGGGAAAGGTGCTGTTGTCAATATACTCTTTTATTCAAGGAAGTTTATAATCGTGACCATGTCATTAATTGCAAATTAATGAGTTTTTGTTTGACGAATATATGGTTCACTTATTTAAACTAGAGTTTCGTAGTTTGTGAATTGCATTTCCATTTGTTTTATTTGAATCCTCAAAGATTTCATCTAACTGATGCTTTTAATTTTTCATAGACAACGTGGATCTTGGGACAGCGTGTGGAAAGTACTTCCGCGTGTCATGCCTAAGCATTATCGATGCAGGTAACTATCGGTCATGTTTGTTTAATATTGTTTATGTTTTTTTTCGGTTTATTTAAACACAGTTTTTGATTCTCTTATTCTCTTGCTATAACAGGTGACTCTGACATCATCAAGTCTATCCCTGGTGACAGCTGAACTTGATAGGGTTTCAAAGCCTTCAATTTCTCCAGTGTTAAATTTCTATTTGTTATCTTAAACTTGATGAATCTGTAGAAGACATGGATGTTTTAGCCTTTTGAGCCTCTTGTAGGATACAATTGTTCAATTAATGAAATTTTGGTTGTGGTTCTGTTGCTTTTCATTGTTGAATGTGTTCATCTTCAGTGCTTGCTCTTTATTTTTTCTCTCTGGTTTTCATTAAAATTTGTCTAGAAGTATACCAATGTATGGTAGTTTTTATAGAATTTCATTAACTAGCTTTTTTGGTGTCAGTGTTCATAAAAATGAAGTGTCTTTACGGTAGGATGCACCTTAATAAACATTTTTACTAAAAGTTTTTGTGCCGGCTCTTAAACTTTAAAGGTTTTTCATAGATTTGTCCTCTATTATTATTTGTCATTTCTTATCAGATTTGGCACATCAGCAACAATGTTTTATCAACTATTCATCACTTTATTTTTTTTGACTAAGCAACCATTTATCATATTTTTAGTTACTAATCAACCATTTATAAGAACAGAAGTACAGTAATAAAAAACAATATGGATTGGTTTGGGACCTAGATCTCTCTCCTTGCCTCTTCCTCCCTCATATACCATATAAGGAATCCTGGTAGGGTGTATAGTATTGTCATACACTTTAACTAAAACTTTTATTTCAAGCACAAAAATTTGGCTTATATATAAAATCTGCAGTGATAAGCGGGTATAATTACCCTCTTTTGAATCGAATTTAGCTTTCAAGTATAGGATTGGGCTTGTTTAACATAAAAGAAAAAAGGAAAGGAAGATAAGATGACTAGAACTTGTTGTATTGTAAAAGAGATATGTACAAGACAACTTATGTAAAGCAAATCCAAATACCTTTATGGAGTTTAGAGTGCCATTCTGGCAAAATAAACTTTGATGTTTACAAAAAAATTGAATGTACAAGTAACAAGAGGTCCATTTCTCCCACTGTATCTCCATTTCTACAATACATGAACATGATACACAATACTCAACACAGCAGAAACATGCACCAAAAAACCAGATATGAATTCTTCAAAAATGTGTATATAAACCCAGGCCTTAAAACATTCACTCGATGCAAATGCACTTGAGAAATCTAGTCCAAAGACTCGGAACCTCCTTTGCTTCAAGAGGGTTCGGAGGTTCAGAAAACTTTGCATTCTCACTAAGTTCTTCAAACGCAGTCAAAAGATTTTGAAGCCTTGCAACGAACTCGATTAATAAAGAAGTAAAAGTAGCAAGAGATAAAGCACTTGCACTTTCATACGTCTTTACTTCACGGACATTTAATATTTGGTCACCGAGTATTGAGAGCCGTGAAGGCCAATGTGTTTGATGTTTTAGCATATCTTCAGATGAACCCCAGTTTACCATTGAAGGATGGTTTGACAAAGTTGTAATATGGCGTTCTAAACCTTTGTTGGGTGGAAGTGGTGGTTTTAGGTTTGCTTCACTTAAAGAGTTGATAACATTTGGTTTGATTTCTTCTTCTTTTAGTTCTTGAAGACGCTCAGCATCTTCAAAATCTTTTGGTTGTTTTCCTGCTGCCCATTTCTCTGAGTTGACTAAATGGTAAGATTTTTGGTCAATCCTCATTTGTAACTCCTCCGCAGCCTCATGCACCTTTTCAAGCAAGTCGACATCTGGACTTAACTTTTCCATCTTTTCCACTTTGCTTCCTAGTTCACGTAATATTTTCGAGGCTTCAGTACCGACCTTTTGGATCTCACTTTTGAACATGTTTCTTAGTTCTGGTGGTGCCTATCAACACAAAAAAATAAACTTACAGATCATGCTAAAAGCCTACAGTATACAACACTTATATCGTGGTGATATCTTTCTAAAACATGAGCACCTGATATGCAAATATTTGCTAGATTAATATTTTCTATGTTAAGCTCCATTACTAAATCATCATGTAAGAAGATGTCAAAAGTGTAATACATACACAATACAGGTTCCATAAGGTTGTGTGTAACTACTAACTAGTGGCTCGGCTTTGCAAAATTTACTATAATAGATGAATTGATATATTTATCAACTTTGTACTGAAATTAGATATCGAAAGTTTGAACAATCTTCCCAGAATCAAACAAAAAGGTGAAACTATCTTTGTTTTGTCTGCACATAATTATTGAAAGGACATCTGCGGAAGTGCATAAACAGACTTGCTTCATAAAGCAATGTTACAGTTCCCATTTAAATCTTTCATTAGTCCTGTTTCTAGCAACAACTATTTGGGCGCAACACATAACTTGTTTACAAATTTATATTAGAAAATAAGACGGTACAAGTACAGGAGTAGGTATATTAAATTACAAAAATTCTATATCCACGTACAAATTAAACCTACAAATCCTCCTACACATACATGTCACTCATCCAAATATATTATGTCCCCAGCCCTGAAAGTATAAGAGAAAGCTGTGCATCCTAAGTTCCCCTTGCTATAACTAAAAGGAGGGGTAAGGACGAAAACTAAGTTTAGTATTTATTAGGTATAAAATTTGCTTCTTACAGTTATTATTTCAAAAGGTGGTTGTTAGCTTCTTTGGTTTCTGTTTTACAGGTAGTTGTTTTCGAGCAATACACTTTTGGTTCCTATCAATAGATATTCTGCAAAGGAGTGATGCTTTTTTTTTTCTCATGAAATTGCTTTGGTACTTATATATATCTGTTGTAATAAAATTAAGATGCCATGCTTTAAATACTTCTATTTTATAAACATAAAAACTTGATAATCATATGATCATCCATCGATGATAAGCATGATCTGATTAGCCAGAAAGTGATGTGATCTAATCGAACCGATTGTTCTTCCCTTTGGTGCTAATGCCATCACATCTATAAGAACTTTAACCCATTAACTTAAAAGACGATTGTTGTAGGTTATGTTTTATCCCAAATAGGTCAAATGTATCTATGCAAAATTTCCAAAAAGGAAAGGGGTTAAATGAGATGAAACTTGAAAATTTACGAAGGTATATTCTTAATCCATGATCTCCTGAATAATTTTATTCAAATCATTTTTGATTATTATTATTATGGATAGCATAATTATCAAATTTAACAAACTAAACGTTAGAAATTGACAAAGAGTGTTTGCTTGTCAACCTAGCCCAACCTGCTATAGCGTGTACGTAGAAGTAGCGCAATTTGGCCCATTAATCCATTATCAAACCGCGTGTCCACCCATTTTGCCACTTTTATTAGCTTGGCTAGAGACAATACTATAGACTATGGATGATGGACTATTGAAATGGAGCTATGTATGTGCTAAACATAACCTCTACTCTAACCATATTTTGGAAGTCAAGATCAGATATGTGACAAAAAAAAAAACCTGTATTTCGGCAAGTATACAACCATGCATCGCCATGACCATAAATGCACAATGCCTGAGTGCACCACTAACTTTGACAAAATTACTCCACGGATATTTCAACATTTTGTAACGTCCATGAGGCGGTTCCCAAACTGCAAACGCCATCTACAAAAAAAAAAATTTAGTTGTTGGCTACCCGTTATTAGCATATCATAAATAATTCAAACAGTATATATGACAAAAACCATACCAGAGCATCTTCTTGACTACTAGACTGTACTGCTGATCTATATCCACTATACAAAGGATCATCAGAAGCTTGATATACAAGTATCTTAGAAGGTATTCTTTCGTATCCAAAATGTTGAATATATTTATTAACACACCCTATAAAAGAGAGAAATATTAAATACTGACCATTTAGTATATAAGCTAACTTAAATAGAAAATATGCTGAATATCTAATCTTTACCTTCTAAAGAAGTAGCAACGCCCCTAAAATTCTTCACAACTAATTTATGCAGATCTTCACCAGCCCAAATTGGATAAACACATACATTTACAATCAAACACACACCTGCCCCTACTCCAATTAACAACAGCCGAGAAACAGCTGTTTCAACAAAATGTGAAGTACCCGAAACAAGCACTATACAGAAGGTCAACATAAAGACCCTAAACCCATATTCATATGCCTTCATGGATGGGTAAAGTTTCACGTAACTTGAAACAGAACCTGAAAATATGAAAGGAAAGCACACCCTAAATTCAGTATTAATGAACTATAGACAACTTTAAATAACATTACGAAGAAGGTATCAAAGTTGACCTGCTATAAAGATGCTGACCACAATCACAACCTCTTGCCACTCCCCGGACCACACAGATACTTGAGCGATACCTAACGCAAGAATTCCAGCTGAGAACGTCCCTAAAGCACGGTTAAATCCTTTGCTAAGCGTTGCTCCTATAAAAAAAATTCAAACACCATCAAGATCAACTTGGTCAAACTAAGAAAGTCAATGACACCATATCTGACCAACCATGATCAGCACTTACTGCAACTGGTTTTTTCAATTTAAATTGCATGTTATGTTAGTTTGATTACAAATTATACAGATCCAAAATCGGGCATTACAATTAGCAAAATTCATATACAATCAGGATCAATTACATAAAGCAATATAAGTCATGATGCTAATCAATCAAGCTTAATACTTGACCCAAGTAATTTTCCCAATTCAAAATGCATAATATGATAACAAATTGAGCAAAAGGGGCTTATAATAACTATAAGATCCGAACATGATCAAGATTAATCTGGCTAAACTAAAAGAAGTCAATGACACCATATATGAATAACCAAAGCTTGATACTTATTGCAAATAGTTTTCTCGTTTCACATCTTGATAGCAGAATCTACAAACCCAAAAGGAAATACTTTCATACATGGCTTATAGCAGTTTGTTCAGTTATTAGATTAATACTGAAACATCTTTAAATTTACATAGCACATTATGTTAGCTTCAAAAATCTACAAATCCAGAAAGAGCTGATATATAGACTTATAACATTTTAATCCGATAAGAACAATTCAAAAAGAGAACGATAAGAAAGCATCAAATTTACACACATAGATGACAAAGTTATTAGACTCACATTAATACATCACATATATACAAATCAAATTTCAGGGCTTTACATATGAAATAGTGCATCTACGGTCTTTTACACTTTTCTGCATCCCTAAAAATTTGCATTCAATTTTTCAACACAAATTTGAGATGTATGAACGGGATGATTTTGTCGATAATAAATGTAATGCATACAACGTGTTCTTACCGTTCTTATTTTTAAAGCGTTCTTACAGCAACCTTACAAAATAAGCTCATAATTTCGCAACAATCAGTTTAACTAAACAAACAAATACAAAAAGACCAAAACTTTATAACTTACCAATGCTAAATTCGAAGACAACGATGACAGTAAGGATAGCCCAAATGGAATATTGGCTAAGATAATTAGATGGTTCCTTAAAGAATATAAGTACAGATACAATAGCAAGCGCCAAACCCGATTTCGCAGCAAATATAAACTGTCTAGGATCAGACCTCCCCATTTCATAAGCATTAACAAGAAACAACATAACATCATTCCACCATTTCTTGATTCTATCAACAAATGAAACATTAACAACATTCTCATCATCATGTGTTGCTATATATGATTCATTAAAGATACCAATTCCTGAATACCCTTTTCTAGATAACAATCTTTCTTTACTACTTTTGTCTGCAAAATTTCTTGACATTGATCCAAGATTTCCTGCCATTATATATATATATATATATATATATAAACAGGTAAACGGACAAGGTTTTCTCTATTCAGCTAACCTGAACATGGCAGAGTCGTTCAGACTAATTTATATATATATATGTGTATCTATATATTTTTGTTTGTGGGTGTGTGTTAAGAATTCAAGAATGTTAATGGGTGATCAGAAAAATGGTGGCTGAGTAGTGGGGAAGCATTACGAAATAGAAAGGTGAAGACTTTTTAGATCTCTGATCCAAACATCTCAACAGACTTATTTAATTTAATATATATCTATATATAGATTCACCTTAACCTTGTGTTTAGCAGTTTTGTTTTTTGATAGCCGCCCTTAAAAAAGACATCATCTTTTTGTTACATTAAGAATGATAAAATAATGGATTTTTATTGGGCCATTTTGTCAGAAGCTTCTCATCTTTTGTTTTTCTTCCTTCTATTTTCATTAAAATATATATATTCTTCTACCTTTTCATCCTTCTATATACATATAAATATAGAGGAGGGGTTATTTGAGAACTCCTAAAAAAAAAAGAACCAAGAACTCCTCTACACCCTTGGATCAAAGAAAATGGATGGACAAGATTAAAAATAAAAAACCCCTCTCAACACTAGAGGGGTATTTTCGTCAGCTCTTTTTTTTTCTCTCTTACTTTAATAGAATTCTATCTAATTCACTAAAAAACTTTTATCTCACAAACCGTAAATCGTTAGACGAAAAGAAAAGCATGGGTAGTCTTATAATTTCGTCCTCTTTCATTAGAGATGCGATTCGATATACTTTTGACGACTTTTTAAATTTCGTTTTTTTTTTCATCACGTTCATTTTACACATGTGTAAGTTGTACTTACCCATGGGCAGGTTGTACTTACCCCTAATACATCCCGCTCTAGGGTTTAGGGTTTGAAGGTCGAGGGTTAGCCCAGGCTAACCCTCGGGCTTCAAACCCTAAACCCTAGAGCGGGAACCCTCATCCTTTTTAGGTTTTTAGGGTTTAGCATTTAGGGTTTAGATTTTTCAGGGTTTTTAGAATGTAGCTTCCCCCTCGGATTAGCAATTAAGCTTTAGGGTTTAGGGTTTGAAGTTGTAGGGCTAACCCTACAACTTCAAACCCTAAACCCTAAAGCGTACCGTGTACCCGCTCTAGGGTTTAGGGTTTGAAGGTCGAGGGTTAGCCTAGGCTAACCCTCGGGCTTCAAACCCTAAACCCTAGAGTGGGAACCCTCATCCGTTTTAGGTTTTTAGGGTTTAGCATTTAGGGTTTAGATTTTCCAGGGTTTTTAGAAAGTAGCTTCCCCCTCGGATTAGAAATTAAGCTTTAGGGTTTAGCATTTAGGGTTTTACAATGCGTCCTCATCATTTTTGAACTTTATAAGTAACTTACCCATGTGTAGGTTGTACTTACCCATGGGCAGGTTGTACTTACCCATGGGCAGGTTGTACTTACCCATGGGCAGGTTATACAACTCACCAGTTCCAGGTCTTTCCTACACATGTGTAGATGAACGTGATGGAAAAAAAAACGAAATTTAAAAAGTCGTCAAAAGTATATCGAATCGCATCTCTAATGAAAGAGGACGAAATTTCAAGACTACCCATGCTTTTTTTTCCGTCTAACGATGTACGGTTTGTGAGATAAAAGTTTTTTAATGATTTAGATATTTTTTGATTTAATAAGAGGAGAGAGAAAGAGAGAGCTGGACAATTTTTTTAATAATGACAATCATGCCTTCCTGATCTTGATGAATGGAGGGCTGAGATTGGTTCTCGCGTTCTTTTTTTTAAGTGGTTCTCAAAATAACTCACCCATATATATATATATAATATATATACAGCAACTCAAACCGACCCACAAACCTAAGATCTCATGCGATTTTTACTTTATTTTAATGTTTGGTAATAAATTGTTGAGTAAATTCATTTGGGAAGATATAATATAGTATAAAAATAAAAAATTTAAAAATATCCATTACAATAAGTGTAAGTTTCTTTTCCTATATATCTAACTATATCTTTGTGTTTCCGTTATCGTTTTTTACCAATATTATCATTAACGTGATAAAAAAAATACTTTCGTCATATGATCTATTGTAACCGGTTAAAATGACAAAAGTTGGCTTAAACAGGTCAAGTAAATTTATAATTAACTAGCACGGTACCCGCATGATGGCGGTGTGTGGTGGGGGACGACTGTTGGTGGTGGAGGCGTCGAGTGGGGTAGATAATTGATGTAAAGGGTTAATGGATATTTTAAAAGATAAAGGACTGATAGTGTAATTTAATCATTAAAGGTATTTTAGACATTTCCCTTCATAAACTTTCAACATGAGGGCTATTCTTTTTATAATATAGTATAGAAGTATTGATTAAGCGGATATAAAGTAAAAAAACGAAAAGATTTTCTCAAATAAACAAGTGGCTATCGGGAATATATTTATAGACATAAATTTTCTATTTGTATCTATGGATTAAGAATCGTTTTCTTTTAATACCATATAATATTGGTCGCTCAAAAAAATTAAACTAAACGGATATAAAAAGCTTATAATTATTAAAATGGACTTTACAAATAAAATTATTCTTATTGTATGATATCATTATCAACTGCATTATAAAAATAAGTTGTCCATTTTACAAGATGCCTACTATACCTCGAAGATTTCTGTTAATAAGCTTATAAATTGAACCACGACATATAATATTTTGTTATTCCAATGCATTCAAAAAGTGCTACAGTATGATATTGGAAACAAAAACTAGCTAGCAAAGTGTTACATACCTACACTGAACTCGAAAATGAGGACTACCGTGAGGATTGCCCAAAGAATATTTTCACCAACATAACGAAGGGGTTTTGAAAAGAATAATAGTACAGAAACAATAGCGATAGCCAAGCCCGATTTGGCGGCAAAGATGACCTTTTTGGGATTCATACGCGTTGATAAGGAACATCTGAAAATCCTTGCACCATTTCTTGATTCCATCAAGAAACAATGGTTCATCGTCGTTTATGCTGCTACTAGATTCAGTAAAAAGTCCTAGTTCCGAGAAACTCTTTTGAGACAACAACTTGTTTGACATATTACACGCCATTGTTCCATAATTGTTTGTCATTTCTATGTTTGCAATTTAAGAATCTTGATGACATATAAGTGACCCATATGGAAATATATGTAGGAAAAGATGCATTAAAAAATATGGGGTATGTGTATGTTTTGATTCAAACCACACCCTTTATACTGCCATCAATGACCACTAATCCTAAAAATGTGATTAAATGATTTATTTGATTGAGCATATAGTTGTGGCCCATAATTCATGAAGATGATGTTTGCATGAGGGGACAAGAGTAGATATTTTTGAGCTTATTGTTCTATGGTCTTATATGTATACATTTGTGTTGCAGTGTTGTTTACTTGTTCCGATTAACTCTATTGAGACAACAACCTTTCTCTAATTGTGTTTGTGATGTTACATGACATTGATCCAAAAATGTTGGTCATTGATTTCAAATTTAATGTTTGTAATTCAAGATTCTTGATGACATTAAAGTGACCCATATAATTAAGTAACTTAATAAATTTGGTTTAGATAAATATTTGATTTCAGGTTATAATTGTGGTTAATAATTCATTAAGATGATGTTTACACGAGGGGACAGATATTTTTGATAGTCAAATATAAATTTAATCAAACTTATTTAAAGTTCAGCCCAATTTTAAATTAATTAAATTTTTGTTCAACTTTTAGCAGAGGATACTCAACACCATACAATTTTAAATTAATTAAATTTTTGTTCAAACTTTTAGCAGAGGATACTCAACACCATACAATAGTGACGTACTGCACGTATTCTAGACTATAAGATATAGACCATGAGTCGTTATTAGGTAATGCAATTCCTCGGCATTCCACTTGTTTCTTATTAGACGTTATCCCGACATCAACAATAGTCCTAAGCTACAAAACACATCAACTCAAGTTAGTTGTAAGGAAATAATATTACACTTTTGAACATTATTCAATACGTCAAACAAAGAACATATATATGGGTTATATTACTGTATTATTTCCTTATTAATACAACCATAACTTCAATAAAGATCAAAACAGATGATACTACACAAGCCAACCTTCGACACTATTGTTCGTAAGAACTAATACGACCTAAAACTACTAAGAAAAATGGTTCTTTGCGACCACTTTTTTTCGCGACGATACTGTTTGGTCACTATAAATTAGGAAAGTTATATCTAACCTTCTTCAACTTTAATCATAACCCTTATTAATTAATATCTTTAATTAGGAAACATGCTGATTAATAACTCAATGTATCAATCAGCAAAAGGATCAACAGGAGGTATCTCGCCTGTAAACGATTCCACTACAGGAGCTTCCAAATCCTCATCTGGTCGTATAAACGCCTTTTCATCCAAAACCGTTTCTTCCGTGGTGCACGTCACGGCCGGTTCTTCCAAGTTTTGTTCGCCCGCCGGGACGAATACCCCGGTTTTAGGATCAGGCTCCCAGTATTCTTCCGGTTTATGGGATGATATCGTCGCTTCTTCATCAATAGGAAAATTTTCAACAACCTGATCAACCTCCTCTTCTACTTCTTTCTCATAAGCCGATTTGTGTACTTTCCTCCTGCCATTTGTTACACTTAATCAGCATTAATATTTTATGGGCTTTGTTAATGACAGCCCAAAGGGTTTTCATTAACGTCTAGTTATACTTTTACAATAAAATTCACAGACTTTGTTTTTGATATGAAAAATACAAGTTTTTTATACATATTAATGACAGCCTATTGAAAAAGGAATATTGAGGATAATTAAAATTTAAAACCAACATGTATGTCCAAAATAATATTGAGGGTAAAACTAACACATATATATAGTACTTATCTTTAAACATAATTAAATATGGACAATTTTTGTCTCAGACAATGACCCAAAAATGTATGGTGCTTGTTTTTAAGGGTGTGTTAAACATGCGACAACATATATGGTCATAAAATTTTGGCATTTGGCACTAGTTTCTCTATCGTAAATCAAATCATTCTACCACATCCAACATTAATTTAATTTATGAGAAATGATTTTTATTTCTGTAATACTTAATTTGTACAACAAATCATCCAACGCCTAGCAAGATAAAAGGTTGCGATACAAGCAAATCATAAAAATATATACATATATCAGAATATGAATTAAGCATAATTAAAGACTTTTTTGTTTTTATATAAAGTATTAAGGAAAATGATTAATCTGTCACTAACAACTTATTAAATGCTTAAAACTTATACATTATATATTAAAATAAAAGATTTTTAATAAAATGAACTAGGCGGCATAAAAGAATTTTTGTTTTTTATATTATAAAGTACTAATTATAAAATGAAGTTGTGAAATGAAATATAATACATATAAGATTGGATTTAGAAAGTAACGTCCTACCTATATGCAGAGAACAGAGAAGTAGATTGAGTTGTTGTTAGAGTTCGGAGATGGTGGTTGTTTCTGATCATAATTACCTTACCACTAGCAGCAGCAGCCATGGTGTGCTATTTTTAAGCAGTACTAGAATTAATACTTGAAAAACTTTGTGGATATGTATTGGTTTACTAGGATAGGATATGAATATTAGTAATACACACTAGTAGTATATATACATGTGTATGTATATATGGGGAAAGATTGTAATCTTATGCTTTGTATATATTGTATATATTATTATTAAAAAAAGTTGTCGATTATTGGGTTGACATGAAGCTTTTAAATGAAGTCTTGTTCCTGGAAAGATTCAGGTTCGAGAACAGAGGAGTTAAGAGTTTTACTTCTATTAATCGTCGTGTATTCAGACAGATTAATAGAAGGTTTTTCTTGTTATAAGGTATTGAATGATATCTAACGTAAATTCGAGTTCAAATCTGCATCATGTAAAACAAAAAAAATTAAAGTTGCCGAGTGCCGACTATATTTTAAAAGAGTTAATTACAGAAATCGTCCTTGTCGTGGACTTCTACTTGCAGCTTTCGTCCCTAAGTTTAATAAATTACAGTTTTAGTCCAAAAAACTTTGCTCCGTCAACACTTTTGGTCCTGAGTAGTAACGTCCGTTTAAAGACTCATCACGTGCCAGCCACGTGATGGGTATTTTCGTCATTTTCTTTGTTCTTTTCCAGATCTTCAAATACACCATCTAATATTCCCCTTCCTCCCCATTCTAACATACTCACCCTCCCATCTCTTTCTCTTTAGCCGGCCGCCCCTCCTCTCTCTCTCTCTCTCTTCAAAACTTTTTTTTTTTCATCTTTTGTTCAAGATTTGGTAAGGATCTTTTAGATCTATGAAAATAAGCAAATGTTTAACACAAAAATCTATACAAAAAACGTATTATATATGTATATATGTATTCGGATCTATCGATTTAAAAGAGAAACGAGATGGATTTCAATAAAATTATAAGAAACCGAAATATCTATGGTGTTAATCACTGGATCGGGTTGGTTATGGGTAAGATCCGTTCGGTTTTTTGGGTTAATCACCAATACCTTCATCTTTTTCTTCTTTTCAAGATCTTGGTAAGTAATATCTAATGTGATTTCGGTGTTAGATCGGCGTTAGATCTGGTGCGATTTCGGTCAAATCGAGATCGAAAAGGTGAACTGGGATTAGATCTAGATCGAAAAGGTGGTTGTTTGTTTGTTTTTACAGATTGATACATATATATATATAGGGAGTAATATATATATATATATTATATTTGTTTTTACAGATCGATACATATATATATATAATATACGACGTATTTATAAATAGTCTTTTCCTTCCATGTGGCTCTCTCGATCTGCCAAATCTCTCCATATATATATATAGTCTCCACCTATTCTAATTCTATTCTATGTATAACACCAAACAACATGACACAAATTTTATACCAACATTGCTTCCGGCAGCTTCTTTTCTTGTTTTTATTTAAATTTTTTATTATTAATCTAAATCTCGTTGTTTGTTTGTTTGTTTCTTGTTACAGATCGAAGAGGTGTGAGGATAGAAAATAAAGAGAGGATAGATACATTTTTCTTGAATAGTTGGATTGATTTTTTTGGGCCATACACTACGTTGTTGTAACTATTATTATGTATTATTATATAAAAATTTTGTATATCTAAATGCAAGATTACTCCAATGTTTTTGTGTTTTTATTTTGTTGAAATTATTTCGCATATTTGGGGTTATTATCCAAATATTTCAATAATAACTTGATGGCAGATTTGTGGTTTTAGGATAATGACAATTTGAGTATGAAGAATGAAAGGTGATTTGCAGGTGAGTTTGTTTTTTACTGTTATTGGATGATGATGATACATAAAGATACATAAATATAATGTAGTGGTTGGGTATTAAAAAGGATGTATTTGAAGATCTGGAAAAGAACAAAGAAAATGACGAAAATACCCATCACGTGGCTGGCACGTGATGAGTCTTTAAACGGACGTTACTACTCAGGACCAAAAGTGTTGACGGAGCAAAGTTTTTTGGACTAAACTGTAATTTATTAAACTTAGGAACGAAAGCTGCAAGTAGAAGTCCACGACAAGGACGATTTCTGTAATTAACTCTATTTTAAAACTACGGTGTATGCGTGTATGCATTACACCTCCTCTATCTGCTTTCTAATATTATTGTTTATTTTTGTCCTCAATGTCGACACTTTCTTTCTTTTTATGCTATAGAATATCTTGACTTTATGTTCTTCGATATTCGTGATTGATTAACCTTACTCCTTATCCTTATTTACATCCCAATCTAATTACGTCACATCATGTAATACATCTATATCTATATCTATAACTTTTGTAAAAAGTGTTAGAAAATGATTAGATGCAAAATTATTAAATTACCTTAATAAACACCCCTATGGAAAGGGTTATTAGAGATTACCAAATTTGTCCTTAATGAATTAATTTACACTTTAAACCCTTATCTTGCTAATTTACACTCTAAGTACTTATTTTTTAAAATATTTTCACTATCACAATTACATCAACTTACACGGTTACATCACTCGACACCAATTGTCGATGTCATCACCTCCCGTCACCGACACCACTAAACCGCCGTCGCCGTCACCGCCGCCGCATTGCGCGGGACTAGCATAATATTTATTTTTATTATCAATTGGTCGGAGGGTCGCATCAATATTTGTTATCACGAAATTAGGCGTCCGTTTCCATTTGGAATAAAGAATTTTTACAAACAAGTTAAATACATTCGAATATTCGATAGATTAATTTTTTAAACCGGTTTAATAGGTTTCTTGATATCATTGTGATTTGCGATTCTATTATGTGGTTTGGGTTTTTGTGTGTCGATAACTGTCACTAAATATATATACATCATTTTAGTCCTTAACTCCTTATCGAGCTAATGATGGGCCTTTTAAGCGGATCATCAGCTGCAGAAAACCACAACCATGAAAGACCTCAACTCAATTGGGCCATATAATGTGTTATGTGTATGAGTGTATCTAACATACAGGTTTGAACTTACTTTTAAGCGCGACCTTTTGGTGTTGTGTGTTTGTGTCGTCTATATAATCCACATTTGGAAATTGAAAATTTATTACTCTCATCCAATAATAGGTGTAAGTGAGTGTAACTAATGAAATTTTTAGATGATTGCCTCTCACTTTTACTCTTACATTTAATACATAGTTAACCTGAAAATAGGTTGGGTCATTCGCAAGTCCAGACCCAAATCAAACATTCAAGAAAAGTTTAACAAATTTTTTTTAATAAGGTAGAATAAATATATGATTTAGAAATATATGCATTTTATGAAAAAGATATTTAAACCAATGAAAAGGAACTAATGAAGTAACCATTATAAATTGATGAAGTTATTTTTATTGAACGTCATTAACTTTATCAAAAAACTTATTGAACCATTATCTCGAGATGAGGTGACATCAACCTTGTATGAGCCAAATTAGCAGCCACACTTATATATTATATTGAAGATGGTCGAATATTTTATTTGGAAGGTGATATTTGATATCATAATATTTGATAAATTTATTATACCGTACAATTTTTACAAAATATATTGTATAAACATATATAATACATAAATGTAATTAGTAAACTTCCAGGATTCTAATATCGATTCCCATTTAATATGCGCAAAAGATTTTTACCATGTTAATATAAGCTCTACAATAACTAAACTAGATTATTACCCGCGTAATACACGGGAAACATATATAAATAATGACATGTTAAATTTTTATAATATCATATGTTGATAAATATTTAACCAGCTAAAAATTAAACCACTAAAAAACATGAAGTTACATTAGTGGTCGTTTAAATTTTGGTTAACAATGACGAGACAGTTGAAAAATGGATACATCATCTATTAGAGGTCTCGGTAAGTAAGGTTTTCGTTTCTTTGGATGTCTTTCATTCATCCGGATATATCTGCATTGTCATTGTACTTGTGCTTTAACGTTTTGCTCGAATAATTTATTTATACACTAAAATTTCTATACAATTTAATTATCAATTTATATATCGCATGTTGTGTTAATCTAAGTTAAAATCATGCATAATATCATTGCAATTTTCATACAATTATTTTTTTGATATATAATTGTGATAGCTTACTATAGACTCCATATTTATTTTTAGTTCTTTATTAAAAAGGCCGGTTTGACATCCGGTCGGTTTTCAAAACATTGATTTAATAAAAACGTTATATGATAAAAATCCTATACAAAAATCCTTATAACCAAATTTTATTCGTTATATGATAAAAATCCTATACAAAAATATAATTTAATAAAAACGTATTACATTAAAAAAGAAAATTTTATTGTAAAAAAATTAAAAATTAATTTTAAAGATAAAAATGATGTAAAATATAAAAATATTAGTTTCCATAATTATATCATTAAAAACATTAATTATTAATGTCTACAAACTTAAATAAGGAAATAATAATAATTTAAATTTATTAAAATAAAATTAAATATAAAAAAGTTAAATAAGGTATATGACATCATCATTTGATCTAATGGTTCTAATTAAAAGTTGAACTTCATCTAAAGGTCCATACTTCTCCAATTATGAATTAAAGTTTCTCTTTTATATATATTTAGAGATGCTCGATCCGTAGGGCCTCCTTTGTTGGTTATCATATAAATCTAGTGTTCTAGTAACATCATATAACATGTATAAAAAAAAGTTCATTAGTCATTTTGAAATCATATACACTCTTTGGTGCTAAAAGTAGATTCATATTCAGTTGTAAAGAAGTGTAATCAATTGATCACAAAAACATTAGGAAATTTTTTTTTGCTATCTTGCTACAAGTAGTATAATGCCCTATTAAGTTCACAAAAACTATAACTTGTTATTCATTATTTCTACCTAATGTTTTGGGATAAATTATATGAAAATGTTAGTTAATACTCACTAGTATGCCTTCCAAATATATAGTTCCACAAGATGCATACCACATATTTCATGCTCCAAAATGTCTTACTTACATTACATCCCACAAACCACAATCACTGCCTTTACTACACCACCATAACCTCCAGCTTTTATTCCTTACTAAAAACATATACAATAACATACTTGCTACCACCAAACCTTTATATAGACCTCCCCAGATTACTACTAGAATGAGGAAAGTCGGGCTTTTGGTAACTCTCAAGGGTGAATCGGCTTATCAAGGTTCTCTGATGGACGGTAGAAGGCCTTCTCCCCCAATACCGAGCCATTCTTTGCTGCTGGCACGGTCCTGTAGGCACCACTTGGGTTTTGCTCATCTGCTGGCCCAAAAACACCAGTCTTTGGGTGTGGTACCCAGTCAGTTTCTGATTCAGCTCGGGTGATCGCTTCTTCTGGGACCAATGTTGGACGAACCTGATCGTCTACGTTCTTGTCGTACACTGAAACATGTACACCCCTCCTGAAGACACCGTGCAATTAGATACAATTTGTGTCAATAAGAAAACTTGAATAATAGCTAAAAAAGATCCATGTAAAAAAGTTGGCAGTTGCCAAAAGCGTAATCACTAAATTATTGCCTACAAGACCTCCAAATATTCTACAAAATCTCCAAGGTACAAAATATATATGCTAGTACTAGTATGCGACTAATTTGTCGCTAAAAGTAAGAAAGATTTTTGTAAACTACTTTTATGTTTAAGCGATTATACACCAAATCTAATCACACCCTTGAACATATTGTGGTTGGATTGCTTAATGATCTATAAACTGGCTATAATTATTTATGAAAGACGACGCCGGGACTTGCCAGTAGATAGTAGACACATGTTACCCAATTCAGTCTTCAGTCTATATCAGATAGGGAGGTAAAATAAATTGACATGTACACAAGAAGTATGCATTAACGGTTCGCAATTTGATCACAAGGGTATCATATACTTTGGAATGAGATGATGATCTGTAATTATGTTATATCTTGTCTTAGACTAGAGAGATTCTCCAAGGATGGATGTAGGAGGGTCTTAAATCCCAATCACTCAACCAAAAGTGGTCCATGGCTTATCCAATGACCCACCAAACTAATTGATGTAAACCAGCAATACAGACATGAAAATGTCCCCCTACCACATGGAAATGCCACTTTATTAAAAAAAAAAGGGTGTACTATAAGGTACCTTCACTTTCCCTTTATATTCTTTTGAACTACAAGATCATCTTATTCCTTTTTCAGAATTTAGAGAAAACAAATATGGAATCCCTTAACTAACTACTAATACAGTATAACTTATTAAGTTTTAATACAGTTCCGTGAGTTATATCTTGATGTTGTGGCTATTGGCTAAATCCACACCAAGGGCTCGGCCCTTTGACCTCGAGGCGTAGAAGGATCTAAGGGGGCTTGTGATTGTATTTTTTTATTAAATTATGTGCAAATCTAATCTATAGTAAAACCTCTATAAATTAATAGTGTTGGTACCGAGATATTTTAATAATTTAGCAAGTTATTAATTTATCGAGTGCTAATTTACAATACTTCTCTTAAGTTGGGACTTGACAAATTAATTTTATCGAGGTATTAATTTGCCGAATATTAATTTATAGAGTATCTACTGTAATTAGATTATACCAGGGGAGGGGGATTCGGGATTGCCTATTTTAAAATGTGTATAAGGAGATAATCGACTTTCGTTTGGATTTAAAACGTTTAAATCCAAACGGATATAACAAATAATAATCACCAACATACATTGATGACGATCTCACAAAATTCGAAGATAATCCACTTAATCACAATAAAATAACCACTTGATCCGTTGGCATATTCAGAAGAGATTCTAATAATATGTTAATTGTCACCCAAATTATGTGGAGATTCAATCAAATAAAAAAAATTCGGCCTATCGATAAAAATCGTAACTTGATCCGTACACGTTTATAAACGGTTCGACTCTCAAACTTAGCAGCTCAATAATCGTGTCAGTAAATTTCGGTTACTTATACTCCGTAATAGATTAATAGTTATATTATTCCTGTTGACAGACACACACATACTCAGACTCATATATAGATATAGATATACATAATATATACAGTAGTACAATTCAGTGAAATTTCTACTTGACAATCAACAGTAATTAGTTACAGCTCTTTTTACTTGAAATCAACATTTAGAGAATCATGATCAAAATATTGAATAATAATAAACGAATATATATAATAATTATTGTTACATGTAATATGTGTGTAACTGTATAAGTAAGTATGATACCTGAGAATGAGAGATGGAGAAGAAGATGTACGGATCTGGTTAAGAAAGCTGGTGGTGATTTTCCGGCTGGCCATACAATAAGATATTTTATTTTTTTAATATTATTATTTATTTAGACAATAGGCAAACAAGGTGGATTTTAGTGAGGAAAAGAGGGTGATATTATCAAGAAAGAAATGAAAAGGTAGGTGGTGTGTGTGTGATATGTAGTCTCTCACATTCCTATATTTATATCTATTTTTTTGTACCTTACTGATATGATATGTATCTTTCTTTTGGTGAAAGGTACTCTAAGTATTATGAAATGTCATTTTGAACACCTTAGTTTGAGGTTTTATGTTTTATGAGAAGAATGAGACTCACCTGATTTTCCTTTGTTATATATAATGGTCATTTGGCATCATTAGGAGCGTCTACGAATATAAGGCCCCTCTTTATAACACCCCACTTCTTCCACTATTCATCTCTCCTACACACCCCAAGAACACCCCCTCCTTATAACCTCCACTTCTTCCCCTCACATCATCTTTTCGGGCCCCACTATCCTTCACAAAACGCGTGTCTAAAGTTAGAAGAAACTCCTAGACGCCACCGAAGACGCACCTCGTGCTACTAGCGTCTTCGGCCATGTTGGCGTCGGACGCGCGTCGGACGGAGGCTAAAAGCCTTATAAGGACAGGCCTAAATAAAGCTTAATGTAAGTTCAAATAAAAATTCGCTCTAAAACCAATTGACATTTTAGAGATATATGAAATCATGTCTCGAATAAGGTTTAAATAATATAAGGGATATTTACGTGTATGGTCAAATTGAGACCATGAGGTCTTGCTTTGGACATCTTTTATAAAAAAGACCAATTGATTTAATTAAATATGCTTATATGCGAGTATGTGTTTTTCCTTATGATTTATATTATTTTCTTATATGTATACATGTATACACACACTCGGAACACTTACACGTCTCTTTTTCTTATAACACAATTTTGGCAAAGGTCTATGTGAAAATACTCCTTTAACCATCGAGTAAAGATATGACTATTTACGTTTCACATCTTTTATACTCTGACTTCGCCAAGATTGGATATTGTTCTTAACTGTTGTTCTAGTATTGAAGATCAAGTGGTAGTTATTCTATTTTTATTGGTTTTGACCATTTTGGAGTCGATCCCATTGGTTATTGTTACTATATAAAAGCTTAATAGAACACACCCTTTTATGTTTTCTGATCAGTACACATCTTTAATGAGTTAGTAATGAAATGTACAATGTGTAAGGGGAGGCGGAGTCAAGCAGGGCTCCAAGCGGGTTGGCCCAGCCCGCCCAAAAACATCGCTGCCGACATGACGAGTTGGCTGGAGGGTTGAAGTCGGCGGGCTTTGAACCATGGAAGGGTGATGAGCGTTCATTTTGTGATAAAAACCCCTATCGAAAGGCCTCATTTCAATGTCTAAAATGAGTCAATATTCCGGAACTATCGGTACTTAATGGATTCTATGTTTACGCAGGCTCACGGAAGATGCGAGTGAGGGTAAATGGCATCAAGTGACTCAAGATGAAGGCCTATGAAGTTACAAGACACAAGGAGTGATTCGGGAGACGAACGAAGCGAAACGAGAAGCAGCAGGAGCTGCCAGCGCCGCTGGAGCCCATCCAACGCCGCTGGGAAGCCCAGTTCAGCAAACCGACCTAAATCACTATTTAAGCCGAAGCAGCCCTCAAAACCCTAAGAGAGAGCCGATTCAACAGCCCTGGCCGCCCACATTCAACCCTAGGTCGACTTTGCAGATTCCAAGGAGGTTTTGGAGCTTCTAACACCTTCCGATCTTCATCCTCAACCTAGATCTACTCTTTTATTTTACTTTCAGTTGGTAAACAATGTCTTTCATCTTTTCAGACTTTGTTATTCCTTTAATTATGGTAGGCTAGTAGGCTGAATACTTGTTTGGATCGATGTGATCATGTAGACGTTTATCTATTTTACTTTATTTGTTAGATCTGTTGGAGTGTGTTTTACTGTTTATCGTAGATCCATGTTTTACTAGTTCTTCATATTAATATCGGTTCTATATCTGCATGTATTGATTTAATTCTGATGATCGGTCTATAATCATACACTAGGATTAATACATAAGGATGGAAAACACTAGTCGGTCTTTAACTAGATGTAAAAGGTGATTCACTTATAACCGAGGGATCCAGAACCATAATAATTAGAACGAATAGAACATGATGCTTAACAATGTCAGACGCGATCCAGTGACATGGAAACGTGCACTGTGGTCACCGGAGGGAATTATTATCTGGTCATGGCTTAAGAGCCGGGTAACTTAAAGATGAATCAGTAACAAAAATTTAGGTCATTAATGCTTAAACAATGAATCTAACGAGAATTTGTTTAAAGAGTAGTGTGAGTCTAGGGACAACACTAGTTACTTAGGCAAAGTGAATCTAACGAGAATCTGAGTCGTGATTAAGTTTCCAACAGTCTAGCAAGTAGGTAATATCCGGTCGTGTCATGAGATCTGAGATGCCAAACAAGTATTTTAATTTAATTACTGTTATTTGCTTTTTCAAACTATTTTCAGACTAAGTCTCTCGCTGAATAAGCGGTTGCGGCTTCTATTTACTTTTCAGTTTTTAATTAGTTTAATAGGAAATCGTGACAACCCCCAACCGCTAGAATTACACATTTTACTAGATTAGGTAGTGCAAGCGTCCCTGCGAACGATCCTGTACTTATCACTTACTATACTACACTTGACCGGGTTCTCTGCCCGTTATTGTGTGTTTAGTTTGAGGTAATTACTTGTACAACATTTTTATAAATTTTAAATACAACGAAAACACACCATCACGTATTTTGGCGCCGCTGCCGGGGACGCAACGCATTCTTAGTTTACTAGTGTAATTGGATCCTTTCTTGTGTTTCGGCACGAGAAAGTTACTTTTCAGTTTTTAGGTTAAGTCATTTTAGGGTTTAGTAGTCTAATTAGGTCAAATTAGGTTTAGGTCAAAATTAGGGTTTAGTAGTATTTTCATTTTCTAAAATCTTCTAAAATCCAAAAATATCTTTCCTTTTTAGTTTAAGTAGTGTAGTTTAGTTTTTCATTTCATTTTTATATTGGTGCGTTTTACGTTTTTCTCTGAGTTTTGCAGTTTTACTTAGGTAATCAAGCTGGAGGACAACTCGAAGAACAAGAACACTAGAGCACCACCACCACCGAAAATTAGGATACACCAATTAGAAGGAGCTTCATCAAACCCACCGAAACCACCAACCGAACCAAACTCACCTAGATCCGAAATGGACGCCTTTGACCGACCTATGATGGAAAGGACGAGAGCCGTTGCACCTACACCGGGATCGGCTATAGTCCCACCAAACCTAGGAGATTCGTTTTCAGTCAAAGGCCACCACCTTAAGTTAATCCAAGACAACCAATATAGGCCGAGCCAAATCCGACCCCCATAAGCATGTAAGCAGGTTCACAAGTTTGTGCAAAATGTTCAAATACGGAGGAAACGTCACCGATTACGATGTGAAACTTAGCTTATTTCCATCGTCTCTCACGGGAGAGGCACGTGCTTGGTTCGATGAGCTCGATGAAGGTACCATCACTACATGGAATCAACTTCGCGAACAGTTCGTCTCGCGATTCTTTCCCCTGAGTAGGAAAATGCTTCGAGACATCAAGGCTTTCAAGCAAGACGAGGGTGAATTACTAGTTGATGCATGGAAAAGGCTTAGGGAAATGATCAGAAACCGTCACAGGAATGGACTAGATAAGAACGAGATCATGGAGATTTTCTTCTATGGTTTAACCAAGAGTTCCCAAAAGGATTTAGACCTAGCCGGCGGTGGTAACTTTTTGTACAAGTCTACCAATGACGCGTACAAGATGATGGAGGATATGGTGCAAGCTAGCTTAGCTCGAGATATGGATGACAGAGACCGAGATAGGAGGACGAGAAGGACCGTGGCTAGCATTGAGAACAGCTCCGACAATGAGGTAATTCATGAACTTAAAGCTTTATCTAACCGTTTTTTTACTTTTGAAGATAGGTTGGACATTATGGACAAAGACGTCAAGGTGATTGCACACGGGTGCAACAATTGCGGAGGAATGCACTATACCGAGGATTGTGAAGAGGAGGCTACCGAGCAAGTTAATTTTGTCCAGAACCAATACCGAGGAGGCTATCAACGAGGACTATTCCAAAGAAACCCTGGTAATTCTAACTTTAATTCTAGTTATGCTAGAAATAACTTTGGTTCTTTTCAAAATAGATGGCAAAGGAGTAATGGTCAACCCGAGCAACCAAGAGTGGAGAATGAAGTCAAGGAGGATCCGATTGTCAAGCTCACCAACATGATGGAGAAGTATATGGAAATGAATGACAAGAGGCACGACTCCTTAGCAAGCTATACAAGGTTGCTCAATGAGAAGATAAGTAATCTCAATCAAAAGGTTGACGAGTGTGACATCCGTCAAAATTCCATTCAACAGGATTCTTAATTGAAATCAATTAAGATGTTCTTCGCTTAATTTCCAAAGTAATTTAAGCTATTTAAGGCATGATTAGGTGAGCAAGTGCATGTTTAAACTTTCTAATTGATTATATGATTAATCAATCTATTATATGGACTATTTTAGCAAGGTTAAGAATCTTGATGACGAGCAACTAAGAAAATAAAAATTTTATATTCCGTGAAAAATCATAAAACGTTTATTTATCGCGTGAGACTTTCTCGTATGGACTTGAGACTTAGGGAAACATAATTTCTAGTATTTCGACACTCGATTATGATTTTTATTTCATAAAATAACACACTCGAAAAATCGGAAAAATTTAATTAATCTTGTGAATAGTAAGGAGGTTAATTAAGTTAGTTAATTAGATATTTGTTAAACCATTTAGATTTGAACACATCACCACTTTCCATGCCCTTCCACCACAAATCCACCACATCACTAACTTGCTAAACAAGCATGAATCACCTCCTAAACCACCTCCAAACCCACGGCCTCATCACCACCTTTTCTCACCATACATTTCAACTAACTACTTAAACTTTTTCACTATAAATACAAACCAAAGCCTTCATTCAAACTTACACCTCCCACAATTCTTTCTCCCTCAATTTGGTATTCCATAACTCTATAATCATCCCTCTCCCTTAATCATAATAATAATCTTGAACTCTTGGAAGTTCTAAGTAAAGGAAAGTCACTTTGATCTTAAAGTGCAAGGAAAATCACAAGTAAAGTTGTTATCTTCAAGTTTTCTAAAGAGCATCAAGAGGGGCTGTTATAATGCCTAATTAGGGCTGGGATATTAAGGTTTTCATCTAGATTTCAATTCCAAGTTCTTGCCGAATTCAACCAATCTTAATCGGTGTTCTTCACTACGTCGTTATTTTGATCTTAGAACTCATAAACTCATCATACTTGTAAGTGTTTTCTATGAAACCTTACTATACTTTGCTCTATGATTTTAGAACTATATGTTATGTATTGAAATGCTTGTCAACTTATTTTATACTCAAAAGATATGTAATTGCATTTAAATACGTTAATATCACTTTTATACGAATATTAAATTGTTGGCACTTTTGTAGAAATACATGAGTAAAACACTTTTAACAAATACTTTTATATACTAATTATGGTGTATAAATAAATGTATAGTTATATATATAACTATCCTAATTCATAAAATTACTATTCACCATCTGTGAATTATTTCGTATTTTTGATTTGTTTGGTTTATGGATAGAATATATCCTTGATACGCTTTTAACCATACTATATTTCTAAACGTGATTGCCGTTGACCTTGCGCATCTCTGGGGTATACCAACGGACCGGATTGTAGTTCGCAAACGGTTTGCTATTTGCATTCTAAACGCAACTTGGTTCACCGTATGGATACTACACGACCCAACGTCAACCCTAACACAACTTGAAATATAATGTTGGTATTTTTCCTACCATTTAAGGTATCTCTTCATTTTATAATTAATACATTTTTGTATTGATTATAATCCTACTATTTAAAGTATCTCTCCTTTATATATTAAATATATATACACTAGTGTATTCGTCTCCGAATACATTCTGTATCAATTCAAAGAAATACTATCAAGTGTCTCTTTATTCTCATTCATATCTTAAGCTAATTGTTAGCTTATTATTTGCATTTCAAGAAAAGCTTTTTAAGGATTTTTATAAAGATAAATGAGATATCATTTATAAATATTTCAAGAATAAATTATAAAGGTTATTGAAAGAACCCAAAAGCCTCTTACGTTGACAAGCGTATTAATAAATAACATTATAAGATAATTTAAGTCTAAACCGAGAAGTAAATCAATCACATTATGTTTAGGGATACGTACTTTTGCTAGTTGACTTGCTCGTCATCATTGTCATCATCAACATTTTTACGTTACTAATCAATCACCGAGCTAAGGTGAGTTTCATGAATCCCTATTTATTATTTTGGGACTGAGAATACACAACTGTTTTGTTTTTATGGACACAATTTCTTAAATGATCCATGCTTATATTTTTGTTACAATGCTCTGGCTCGAAATCCCCTATATGGAACTTGGACCGATAAAGTTTACAACGCGAATATTATAAATAGTACTATTTATAAATATTTCAAGAATAAATTATAAAGGTTATTGAAAGAACCCAAAAGCCTCTTACGTTGACAAGCGTATTAATAAATAACATTATAAGATAATTTAAGTCTAAACCGAGAAGTAAATCAATCACATTATGTTTAGGGATACGTACTTTTGCTAGTTGACTTGCTCGTCATCATTGTCATCATCAACATTTTTACGTTACTAATCAATCACCGAGCTAAGGTGAGTTTCATGAATCCCTATTTATTATTTTGGGACTGAGAATACACAACTGTTTTGTTTTTATAGACACAATTGCTTAAATGATCCATGCTTATATTTTTGTTACAATGCTCTGGCTCGAAATCCCCTATATGGAACTTGGACCGATAAAGTTTACAACGCGAATATTATAAATAGTACTATTGGGTTGACACCCCTATCCTGGTTAGTCGCACTAACACATGCAAGGGATAATTAATATTTGAAATTTTATACGTGATTGCGTTGAGCATTTAGCATCACATGAGGGGTAATGTACACATATGGTACGGTTAAGGTATTCGGTTTCCAAGGTATAAGCATGTGATATACGAATTACTAGGTTGAAATAAACCTCGTATACTTGATAGTCGTAATGCATGCGATATCATATTCAAATTTTGTGATCCAAAGGTAAATCCTTATTATAACACTGTGAACTCACCAACTTTATGTTGACGAAATTTAAACGTGTATTCTCAGGTACTTGAGCTAGATGACGCATAAGATAGATGCATACTTTTGGAGTCACAATTGCATACTAATGGAAAACATATGGAGATTTCTTAGTTTATATTATCATGTTTAAAGAATCTCATTTGTACTAGTTGTAAACTTAGTTATCACTTTGTGATCAATAAAGAAAATCTTTCGGATATATTCTAAAAACGTCTCGTTCTAGAGGTCGTTTGTTATAATGTGTGATTTGTTTACGAATATTGTTCACACCTTCGATTCCGTATTTTGGGGGTGTGACAAATTCGTATCAGAGCCACAGGTTATAACGAACTAGGTTGCATTAGTGGCCCTAATAAATGAACTGTTAGGTTGCATTAGTGAAACTTAGACTATAACTGTTTTCTTGGCAAATTTCTTACTTGCACATACTTGCTCACATCCATGCTTAGACATGCCTTACGTAGAACAACTGCTTAAATTTAAGGTTGCTTAAATTTAACGGGTAGATGCTATCTAGATCATAGTGATGCTTATAGAACTAAGTGCTTGATCGTAGAAAATAACCGCATCGGTATTTTAAACACAGAATATACAAACGAATTGGAAAATCATTATAGTGCTTCAGAGAATGTCCACACTACATTATTGTATCATTATAGTGCTTCGGAGAATGTCCACACTACGTTATTATATCATTATAGTGCTTCGGAGAATGTCCACACTACGTTATTATATCATTATAGTGCTTCGGAGAATGTCCACACTACGTTATTGTATCATTATAGTGCTTTGGAGAATGTCCACACTACATTATTATATCATTATAGTGCTTCGGAGAATGTCCACACTACGTTATTGTATCATTATAGTGCTTTGGAGAATGTCAACACTACGTTATTGTATCATTATAGTGCTTTGGAGAATGTCCACACTACGTTATTATATCATTATGGTGTTTCGGAAAGGTCCACACCACTTGGAATGTCTTTACATTTCTATGAAAACACGAGTTTAAATCTGAACTATAATACTATAAATTACTATGTTCAGATTCGAGAACACATAATAAACTATTATCATACACTCATCTTCTAATGAGATACCTAACTTACTATAATCTTCGAATCCGTAAATTCTCTTGAGTTACTCTTGCACTCACAAATATCGTCGATGAACCCACCTAAGAATATCAACAAAGATCAAGGAAGGTTGAACCGCTAGAGGAAAATTCATCCGGAAGATGACCTATCTAAAGACGACCTCAAAGACTCGATTCTCTCGTTACTTCATTAAATCCGGACAAACGAGTCCCATTACGCTGAGCAAGTTGAACTTAACAATAATGACTTTGATAAAAACACATAATATGATGTTATCTTAAAAACGGTGTACAACGTTTTTACGATTGCATAATACTATGTGGAAATATCAAAATCTCCCATTAGTTTGAAGTGGTTAGTTTAGGTATTGGTATGCCATAAATGTGCTAACGGTGTGGTGGGTTAGCCGATGGTACACCCTATATATAAGCACATTTAACACATTGGAGGTAGCATCAATGCGGGCCGAAAACTAACCATGAATAACCAATGATAATAATCTTACCTTTTATGTTAGCCATCAAATAATACTAGGAATCTTCTCGTAATCCCTTTCTCGAAACAAATAAAAGGAATAAACGTCTTAACAATAATCCGGACTCTAAGTGCACGATGAAGACGACAAACGATAGCAGAAATGGTGGTAATGGAGATCACAACAAGGGAACATTGATATATAATTTAAAGGCTAGAAAAGATGGAAACAGTGAAATTATACAAAGGAGCATGGAGTAAAGGAGGCTTTATGTTCATTAATCAGAAGGATAATGATATGATAGAACACTCAAGAAAAATCTGGAAGTAGAACAAACAGCGCGGATGGCAAATCACAGTAATGAAGAGGCTTGTGGTTAAGTTGGATCATGAGAAATTTCTATTGCATATAGTTCCATTAGATGTTAACCTACCAAGACAAGTAATGCTCGGCTAATTTCTAAAATACTTGTGGTTTCAAGGATATCTCTCCTTGACTTGTTTCATAAACAATGTATCAAGTACTTTATGCATATTATGTTGTGATGGTTCCCATCTTACTATTATGTGAGGATGATATACGATCTACATCTCATTAATTTATTATTACGATATAGGAAAATCATGGCACCTCCTAAGAAAGGGGATACACTGAAAAGAACAAAGCGAGTAAATTCTAAGGCAACTAGGAAAACAAAACGAGCAAATCTTAAACCCATAGCTGAAGAGGAAGAAACTATAACAATGACACAAGGTGAATTAGATACACTCATAGCTGAACAAGTCGCTGAAATTCTTGCCATGGAAGCAAGCAAGGATACTAGCAAAAAGACGGAAGGAAACTCTAGTAGAGCAGGTTCTTACAAGGATTTCATGTATTGCAAACCGATATTCTTCAATGGTACTGAAGGGGCAGTAGGCCTGTTGCAATGGTTTGAGAAAACGGAATCTGTATTCTGATTATGTGAATGCACTGACGGCAGCCGAGTCAAATATGCCACCGACACACTTCTTAGTGGTGCTCTTTCTTGGTGGAGTGAATATGTTAGTGTTATAGGAATAGACGCAGCTAACGCAACCTCGTGGGACGAAGTCAAGCAAATGCTAAGAGATGAGTATTGCCTAAGGAACGAGATTCAAAAGCTAGAGATAGAGTTTTGGTATCTGGTAGTGAAAGGGAGTAATGTAGCTGAATATACTAGGAGATTTTATGAGTTGTCAGTATTGTGCCCAACAATGGTCACTCCTGAGTACAAACGACTCGAGAGGTACATTTGGGGACTTCCACAATCTATCAAAGGGAATGTGACTGCGTCAAGGCCAGTTACACTTTCAAGTGCCATTCTGATGCGTAAATCACGCGACAAACGACAGCGGAAGACTATTTTTGGTATTTTCTGGATTTTATATGAAACAAACAACTAAACAAGACAATAAAGTAAAATGATAGATAAAAAGAATCCACCACCAAGACTCGTAAAGGCTAAGCCACCGGAATCAAGGATAAAGGAAACCGAAGATTTAAAAAAAACCTCACCACAATATTTGATAAAGAACGAGTCACCACAAATATTGATAAAGGGGTCACTCCTAACCACCAAGATCAAAGATCTATAAAGGTAAAAGAAGATTTGTAAGAAATAGAGGCTGCTCTATTAATTTTCATTCAACATCAACTAACTTACAATGAGAAATAGAACCTCTATTTATAGCCACATGCTCTACCTAGGAATTAACGACATAATAATAAAATAATACATAAAAGCTGTCATGTGCAAGCCACTAAGTAATTTGGACCAATAAAATATGGACACGTAAGCTTCTAGAAACATTCCCCTGCAAGTGGTCCCATAATATTGTTAGAAACGTTCTGTCACACGCGCCTTCTTTAACGGCTGTCATTCTTCTTTATTATTGGGCCCACAAACAACTTCAGTGGAGACTTTATTAATTGGTAACTGGAACATAAAATTGGACCGCAACTGGAGACAAAAACTGGAGCACGTCATCTGGAGGACCTTCAGTAGTGGTCACTGGAGCACATCATCTGGAGGACCTTCAGTAGTGGTCACTGGAGCACTCATCTGGAGGACCTTCAGTAGTGGTCACTGGAGCACATCATCTGGAGGACCTTCAGTAGTGGTCACTGGAGCAATCATCTGGAGGACCTTCAGTAGTGGTCACTGGAGCACATCATCTGGAGGACCTTCAGTAGTGGTCACTGGAGCACATCATCTGGAGGACCTTCAGTAGTGGTCACTGGAGCACATCATCTGGAGGACCTTCAGTAGTGGTCACTGGAGCACATCATCTGGAGGACCTTCAGTAGTGGTCACTGGAGCACGTCATCTGGAGGACCTTCAGTAGTGGTCACTGGAGCACATCATCTGGAGGACCTTCAGTAGTGATCACTGGAGCATTCATCTGGAGCAGTCATCTGGAGCTTGCCACTGGAGAAATGTCACCACTGGTGACTGGACTGGTTCAGAAAAGACTTGTCTGAAATGGGATACTGCCGGAAGGATCAACATGGCTTGTTCAGAGGGCATGATCAGTTCAGTTGCCTTCTTCAGTTCACTGGGTTCCTCCAGTTCAATGAATCTGGTCATTTCCGCATCATTCTCCCCCTCTGAAAAGAGACTTGTCCTCAAGTCTTTGAGGTACTCATCCTCCAGATAAGGCATTAGATCTCCCACATTAAAAGTACTTGAAACTGCCATGTCTCCAGGTAACTCAACTTTGTAAGCATTATCACCATATCTCTCCAGAATCTTGAGCGGACCTTCAGCTCTGGGCATCAGTTTGCTTTTTCTCTTGGCTGTAAATCTTTCCTTTCTGAGATGCACCCAAACAAGATCACCTGGTGAAAAACTGGGCTGCTTCCTGTTCTTGTTTGCCTTGGCCTTGTAACTGGCATTTGCTTTCTCAATTCTGGCCTTCACTTCTCCATGAATTCTCTTTATTTCTTTTGCTCTGGTTTCAACTTCAATGCTTGCTTTTGGTTCAATCGAAAATGGAATTAAGTCAATGGGAGTCAGTGGATTGACACCATAACAAACTTCAAATGGGGATTTACTGGTGGAATAGTTAGGAGCTCTGTTGAAAGCAAATTCAGCATGAGCAAGCTTCAAATCCCAATCCTTCAGTGTCTTCTTCACCAGTGTTCTTAACAACATACCAATTGTTCTGTTTGTAACTTCAGTCTGTCCATCAGTCTGAGGATGGTGAGACGTACTGAACAACAATCTGGTGCCCATCAATCTCCATAGAGTTTTCCAGAAATAACTCAGAAACTTTACATCTCTATCTGACACAATTGATTTGGGAATCCCATGCAATCTAACAATCTCCTTGAAGAACAAACTCGCCACAGCTGAAGCATCATTGGTTGTATTGCAAGCAACAAAATGAGCCATTTTTGAGAATCTATCAACAACCACCATAATTGAGTCTTTTCCCCTTTGGGTTCTGGGCAGTGCAACGATAAAATCCATGCTAAGATCTTCCCAAGGTTGGTTTGGAACTGGAAGAGGAGTGTACAGTCCTTTGTGAAAAGTTGTCTTCGCCTGGTGACAAGTTGGACAGCGACTGATGAGATTCTGGACATCCTTCAGTAGACTTGGCCAGTAGAAGTGTTCAGTGAGAATCTCTCCAGTTTTGTTTATTCCGAAATGACCAGCTAAACCTCCTCCATGGGCTTCTCTTATTAGTAAATCTCTAATCGAACCTCTGGGAATGCACAACTTTCCATTCTTGAATAAGAATCCATCTTGAACAGTGAATGGTCCTTTCAGATTAGCTTCAGTAGTTTTCTCAGAAAAATCTGGATCAGCAGCATATAACTCCTTTATGAAAGAAAATCCAAGTACTCTTGCTTCTAGAATTGACAACAATGAATATCTTCTAGAAAGTGCATCAGCAACAACATTGGCTATTCCAGCTTTATGTTTAGAAACAAATGAATAAGACTGCAAAAATTCCACCCATTTTGCATGCCTGGCATTAAGCTTATGCTGACCATTAATGAACTTCAGTGCTTCATGATCAGAAAACAATACGAACTGTTTTGGCTTCAGATAATGTGACCAGTGAGTGATAGCACGAATTATTGCATAAAATTCTTTATCATAAGTGCTATATTTTAATTTTGATCCGTTCAGTTTCTCACTGAAATAAGCAACTGGACGCCCACTCTGCACCAGTACTGCACCAATACCAACTCCACTGGCGTCACACTCTAATTCGAACAACTGATCAAAATCTGGTAAAGATAGAACTGGAGCTGAACTGAGTTTTTCCTTCAGTGACTCAAACGCCAGTTGGGCTGAACTCGGCCAGTTGAACACACCTTTCTTCAGGCAGTCAGTAATTGGAGCTACAACTGAAGAGAAATTCTTGATAAATCTTCTATAAAAAGAAGCCAGTCCATGAAAACTTCTTACTTCAGTGATTGTAGTTGGAACTGGCCATGATCTGATGGCATCAACTTTAGAAGGATCCATAGAAATACCATTCTTAGACACAACGTATCCTAAGAATATTACACTTTCCACCATAAAATCACATTTCTCCAGTTTGCCATACAACTGGTGTCTTCTCAACAGTTCAAATACTCTCTTCAGATGGCTAACATGTTCAGTTTCAGATTTTGAGTATACCAGAATATCATCAAAATATACAACAACAAACTGGCCAATGAGTGGCCTGAGAACTTCGTTCATCAGTCTCATGAAAGTACTGAGAGCATTAGATAAGCCAAAAGGCATAACCAACCATTCATACAACCCCCCCTTGATCTTGAAAGCAGTTTTCCACTCATCTCCATCCTTCATTCTTATCTGATGATAGCCACTTCTGAGATCAATCTTGGAAAATACCTGGAGCCATGTAACTCATCAAGCATATCATCCAATCTGGGAATGGGATATCTATACTTAATGGTTATATTGTTGATGGCTCTGCTGTCAACACACATTCTCATCGTTCCATCTTTCTTTGGGACCAGTAGAGCAGGAACTGAACAAGGACTCATGCTTGCTCTAACATAACCCTTCTCGACCAGTTCATCTACTTGTCTTTGCAATTCTTTGGCTTCATTAGGAGAACAACGATAAGCAGCTTTGTTTGGAAGAACTGAGCCTGGAACCAAGTCAATCTGGTGCTCAATACCTCTAACTGGAGGTAAACCTTCAGGTAGATCTTCAGGAAAAATATCTCTGAACTCCTTCAGTAATGACTTCAGTAAATTGGGGACTTCAGTGGACTTCTTCTCTTCAGACTTTTCAACGACCAGTAGCATTAGAACTGGAGAGCCTTCAGATAACTCTTCTTCAACTTCAGATTGAGATAAAAACAAAGGCTTACTGGACTGATCCTTCTTGACTTTCATTAGTTCGGTGGGTTTCAAAGAAGTCAGTGTGACCTTCTTTCCACTTGTATTCAGAGAATATGAATTCATACGACCATCATGATGAACATAATTATCAAATAACCATGGTCGACCCAACAAAATGTGACAGGCATCCATGGGAACAACATCACATATAATTTTATCTTGGTAAACTGACCCAATTGAAAAGGGAATAGTGACTTGTCAATTTACCTTTACTTCAGAACCTTCGCTTAACCATTGCAACTTGTAAGGTCTGGGATGCTTCACTGTTGGTAGTTCCAGTTTCTCTACCATGTACGTTGAAGCAGCATTTGCACAACTGCCACCATCGATGATCAGATCACATACCTTGCCTTTCACTGTGCATCTGGAGTGGAAAATATTCTCTCTCTGAGCAGTATCAGCTGTAACTTCATCAGTATGCATCACTCTCCTGACAACCAACATCTCTCCCACATCTGCACCAACATATGATTCTTCATCTTCTTCTTCATCGTACACTGGCTCACCTTCTTCAGTGTCGACATCTGGTAAACATTCAATTTCTTTAGCAGTTAATGCTCTTTGATTAGGACACTGGGCCTGGAAGTGGCCAAAGCCATGGCACTTGAAACATTTTCTTCCAACTGGTTCTTTCGTTCCTCCAGTTTCCTTTTCTTTGCCTCTGAAGGCTTTCTGGAAAGTTTCAGTAAATCTGGCAACTGGTTGGCTGGCAACTAGTTGACTTGCACTGGCAGGAACCTTACTGAATGACTTGTACGGAACCTTCTTCTTCAGTTGTCTCTCAATCTGGATAGCCATCTTGCATACACCTTCATACGTCCAGATAGGCTGCAACTCAATCTTCTCAGTAATGGCAGCGTTCAGACCACCAAGAAATCTGGCAATGGTGTGTTCTTCAGTCTCATTCACACCAGTTCTGGTTTTCAGATGCTCAAGTTCTCTAATGTATTCCACAACTTCCTTGGCTCCTTGCTTTAGATTGTTCATCAGTAGATACTGATCTTGCTTGTACGACTGGGGAACAAATCTCTTCTGCATAATCTCCTTCAGTTTGGACCAGGTCTTGATCTTACTCTTGCCCTTGTATTCTCTTTCAGATTTCATGTTATCATACCAAGATGAAGCATATTTCTTCAGTTTAATAATGGAAACTTTGAAGCTTTTCCTATCATCATACCCTTTTATTTCCATAATTCTGTCCATCACCTGGACCCATTCAAAATACTCTTCTGGGTTAGAAGATCCATTAAAATCTGGCGGATCTATCTTAATATCCCTAGTATCATCACCCTTAGGTCTCCTACGCCTTTCTCTAGGATGTGGTTCATCAGAATCACTAGAGTTTCTAGGTGTTCCATCAGATCTTACACTAGGACCTTGAGATTCAGAATCTCTTTCACTGGCAACAACATTTTCTCGATTAAATCGTAAACCACCATCTTCTAACATATGAACAACTCTACCAAGTGCTTCTTGTAGATCTTCAATCTGCTTATCTCTTCTAGCATTATTAGCTTCGTCTAAAGTCATATTTCTTCTAAACGCCATTTATAACCAACAAATAACTCACAATCAATAGATCTAAGCAAATAACTAATAGATCTAAACAATCAATACCCCAACGGACAAAAGATTGAGAAACCTTTTGGTAACCTGTCTCTGATACCAAATTTGATGCGTAAATCACGCGACAAACGACAGCGGAAGACTATTTTTGGTATTTTCTGGATTTTATATGAAACAAACAACTAAACAAGACAATAAAGTAAAATGATAGATAAAAAGAATCCACCACCAAGACTCGTAAAGGCTAAGCCACCGGAATCAAGGATAAAGGAAACACTCCGCCCCACCACTACAATCGATAAAGGCCTAGCCACCACGACTATAGATAAAGGAAACCGAAGATTTAAAAAAAACCTCACCACAATATTTGATAAAGAACGAGTCACCACAAATATTGATAAAGGGGTCACTCCTAACCACCAAGATCAAAGATCTATAAAGGTAAAAGAAGATTTGTAAGAAATAGAGGCTGCTCTATTAATTTTCATTCAACATCAACTAACTTACAATGAGAAATAGAACCTCTATTTATAGCCACATGCTCTACCTAGGAATTAACGACATAATAATAAAATAATACATAAAAGCTGTCATGTGCAAGCCACTAAGTAATTTGGACCAATAAAATATGGACACGTAAGCTTCTAGAAACATTCCCCTGCAAGTGGTCCCATAATATTGTTAGAAACGTTCTGTCACACGCGCCTTCTTTAACGGCTGTCATTCTTCTTTATTATTGGGCCCACAAACAACTTCAGTGGAGACTTTATTAATTGGTAACTGGAACATAAAATTGGACCGCAACTGGAGACAAAAACTGGAGCACGTCATCTGGAGGACCTTCAGTAGTGGTCACTGGAGCACATCATCTGGAGGACCTTCAGTAGTGATCACTGGAGCATTCATCTGGAGCAGTCATCTGGAGCTTGCCACTGGAGAAATGTCACCACTGGTGACTGGACTGGTTCAGAAAAGACTTGTCTGAAATGGGATACTGCCGGAAGGATCAACATGGCTTGTTCAGAGGGCATGATCAGTTCAGTTGCCTTCTTCAGTTCACTGGGTTCCTCCAGTTCAATGAATCTGGTCATTTCCGCATCACATTCGCTTAGCTCATGATCTCATGGATCAAGTGATTCGTCACAATGGAGCGACAAAAACTGTAGAGACAAGGAGCAATGATAATAAGAGGAAGTTGGACGAGAACCAAGAGAGAAGTTATGAACAACACCCATACAAGGAACCAAATGTCATCAAAGCATACTACGTCGGACAAAGTAGTAACACATCCTATCTTGGAACCAATCCTTTCTGCAACATATGCAAACGTCATCATACCAGGGAGTGTAAAGAAGTTGCTTGGGGGCAACAATAGTAGTTGTTTTAACTGTGGAGAAAAAGGACATTTCAGAAGGAATTGTCCAACGTTTTTAGATCAAGAGAATGAACAACAACACGAGAAAATGTATCAAGATACTGAACCAGAACACGAGGAAGTGTTAATGATAGCCGATGGCGATGACTATGAGGACCCTAACTTCGATATGGGTACGTCTCTTCTAAATAATCCAAAGTTCACTTAATAACGAAAATCTCACATCTAAGGAATTTTGTCTTAGATACTAAATACTTCATAGATATATCCAATTAAAAAGGATTTGTGAAGGATAAGAATAAGAAAGGTTATGATACTTAGAATTGGTAACAAGAGTGGTTACACTGAAGTTTATAATGAACAAAAGAATTCGAAACATGAGTTACAATAAAAATAGTGGCAGAAGTAACCAATGATAATAGTAACAATGATTATGATTCAAAGTGCTAGAATGTTAAGTCTATAGAACTTAGTCTTTAACGGATTGATATCATAAATCTAAGAATATATGGTTAACTTAGCAAGAACTACTCGCTGGCTATAAGCTCAATGCCTAATGAGCTAGGAAATATTGATTAAATCGAAAGTATATATACGTACAGATGATATACCATTAATATACCATTGGTACGGTGGGTTAGCCGTAGGTACACCCTATACATAAGGACCGATAGAATATTAGAGGTAGATCGTCACTAAATGTATATACTTTTGTTAATTAAGGTTGAATTTACGAGAATGAAATGTAGTTAGTAATTGATAAGCTTTTATCGAAAATTTCAAACGAACGTATAGCAACTATATCTGAATATCTTACTTATAGGCACAATCTAAATTTCTGGACGAAATTTCATTTAACGGGTAGATACTGTGACATCCGTCAAAATTCCATTCAACAGGATTCTTAATTGAAATCAATTAAGATGTTCTTCGCTTAATTTCCAAAGTAATTTAAGCTATTTAAGGCATGATTAGGTGAGAAAGTGCATGTTTAAACTTTCTAATTAATTATATGATTAATCAATCTATTATATGGACTATTATAGCAAGGTTAAGAATCTTGATGACGAGCAACTAAGAAAATAAAAATGTTATATTCCGTGAAAAATCATAAAACGTTTATTTATCGCGTGAGACTTTCTCGTATGGACTTGAGACTTAGGGAAACATAATTTCTAGTATTTCGACACTCGATTATGATTTTTATTTCATAAAATAACACACTCGAAAAATCGGAAAAATTTAATTAATCTTGTGAATAGTAAGGAGGTTAATTAAGTTAGTTAATTAGATATTTGTTAAACCATTTAGATTTGAACACATCACCACTTTCCATGCCCTTCCACCACAAATCCACCACATCACTAACTTGCTAAACAAGCATGAATCACCTCCTAAACCACCTCCAAACCCACGGCCTCATCACCACCTTTTCTCACCATACATTTCAACTAACTACTTAAACTCTTTCACTATAAATACAAACCAAAGCCTTCATTCAAACTTACACCTCCCACAATTCTTTCTCCCTCAATTTGGTATTCCATAACTCTATAATCATCCCTCTCCCTTAATCATAATAATAATCTTGAACTCTTGGAAGTTCTAAGTAAAGGAAAGTCACTTTGATCTTAAAGTGCAAGGAAAATCACAAGTAAAGTTGTTATCTTCAAGTTTTCTAAAGAGCATCAAGAGGGGCTGTTATAATGCCTAATTGAGGGCTGGGATATAAAGGTTTTCATCTAGATTTCAATTCCAAGTTCTTGCCGAATTCAATCAATCTTAATCGGTGTTCTTCACTACGTCGTTATTTTGATCTTAGAACTCATAAACTCATCATACTTGTAAGTGTTTTCTATGAAACCTTACTATACTTTGCTCTATATTATAGAACTATATGTTATGTATTGAAATGCTTGTCAACTTATTTTATACTCAAAAGATATGTAATTGCATTTAAATACGTTAATATCACTTTTATACGAATATTAAATTGTTGGCACTTTTGTAGAAATACATGAGTAAAACACTTTTAACAAATACTTTTATATACTAATTATGGTGTATAAATAAATGTATAGTTATATATATAACTATCCTAATTCATAAAATTACTATTCACCATCTGTGAATTATTTCGTATTTTTGATTTGTTTGGTTTATGGATAGAATATATCCTTGATACGCTTTTAACCATACTATATTTCTAAACGTGATTGCCGTTGACCTTGGGCATCTCTGGGTATACCAACGGACCGGATTGTAGTTCGCAAACGGTTTGCTATTTGCATTCTAAACGCAACTTGGTTCACCGTATGGATACTACACGACCCAACGTCAACCCTAACACAACTTGAAATATAATGTTGGTATTTTTCCTACCATTTAAGGTATCTCTTCATTTTATAATTAATACATTTTTGTATTGATTATAATCCTACTATTTAAAGTATCTCTCCTTTATATATTAAATATATATACACTAGTGTATTCGTCTCCGAATACATTCTGTATCAATTCAAAGAAATACTATCAAGTGTCTCTTTATTCTCATTCATATCTTAAGCTAATTGTTAGCTTATTATTTGCATTTCAAGAAAAGCTTTTTAAGGATTTTTATAAAGATAAATGAGATATCATTTATAAATATTTCAAGAATAAATTATAAAGGTTATTGAAAGAACCCAAAAGCCTCTTACGTTGACAAGCGTATTAATAAATAACATTATAAGATAACTTTAAGTCTAAACCGAGAAGTAAATCAATCACATTATGTTTAGGGATACGTACTTTTGCTAGTTGACTTGCTCGTCATCATTGTCATCATCAACATTTTTACGTTACTAATCAATCACCGAGCTAAGGTGAGTTTCATGAATCCCTATTTATTATTTTGGGACTGAGAATACACAACTGTTTTGTTTTTATGGACACAATTGCTTAAATGATCCATGCTTATATTTTTGTTACAATGCTCTGGCTCGAAATCCCCTATATGGAACTTGGACCGATAAAGTTTACAACGCGAATATTATAAATAGTACTATTGGGTTGACACCCCTATCCTGGTTAGTCGCACTAACACATGCAAGGGATAATTAATATTTGAAATTTTATACGTGATTGCATTGAGCATTTAGCATCACATGAGGGGTAATGTACACATATGGTACGGTTAAGGTATTCGGTTTCCAAGGTATAAGCATGTGATATACGAATTAATAGGTTGAAATAAACCTCGTATACTTGATAGTCGTAATGCATGCGATATCATATTCAAATTTTGTGATCCAAAGGTAAATCCTTATTATAACACTGTGAACTCACCAACTTTATGTTGACGAAATTTAAACGTGTATTCTCAGGTACTTGAGCTAGATGACGCATAAGATAGATGCATACTTTTGGAGTCACAATTGCATACTAATGGAAAACATATGGAGATTTCTTAGTTTATATTATCATGTTTAAAGAATCTCATTTGTACTATTTGTAAACTTAGTTATCACTTTGTGATCAATAAAGAAAATCTTTCGGATATATTCTAAAAACGTCTCATTCTAGAGGTCGTTTGTTATAATGTGTGATTTGTTTACGAATATTGTTCACACCTTCGATTCCGCATTTTGGAGGTGTGACAACGAGGGAGCAAGAAATCAACAAGCCGCAATTAAGGACCTGGAGAGGAGGATAGATAGATGGATTGAGCAGAATGCAAAGAAGGAGAATGGCTCGGCAAAACATCCAAGGCGGCTCAAGTTCAAATCAAGGAGGCCCGAGTACGTGTCAAAAGTACCAACCACCAATCGGACGCAACGAGAATGTGAACGCCGTATTCACCAAAGGTAATGACTCTACTGAGCTTTCTAATGATTTTTGTGAAGTGTCAAATCAGGTACAGGTCATACTGGAGCCAAACGGAGAAGAAACGAGCAAAAACGCAAAACTGGAATCTGTCCAGGTACCACCAGCATCGCTCAGACAAGCCAGCGCCGCTGGAGAGGACCAGCGCCGCTGGCTGCACAAGCCAGCGCCGCTGGAAGCCACCAGCGCCGCTCAGAACTAACCAGCGCCACTGGAGAGCCCAGCGCCGCTCAGAACCAACCAGTGCCGCTGGAGAGCCCCAGCGCCGCTGGTAGGTCCGTCAGTCCAGATTCGCGCGAAACTTTGTTTTCAGCTATTTTTCAAGGAGATGTCGAGACCCAATTCGCTTCAAAGTGCAAAATCAAAGATGGGGACGACTCGAACAGTAGGGATGAAGTTCAAGATCCCGAGGCACCGGATGATGAGACACAGCTACCGCAAGCATCTGAAGATCCAGGAAGTTTTCTTATTCCTTGCACTATTAATAATGAATACTTTTCATGTGCATTAGCTGATTTAGGGTCAAGTATTAATGTTATGCCTACTGTGATTTATGAGAAGCTTACCCTTTGTTTGCTAAAACCCGTTAACATGAGCATTAAGTTAGCCGATCAGACTTACCGACAACCCAAGGGGATTGTCGAACGAGTCCATGTCAGGGTTAAGGAATTAGAATTTTGGACCGAGTTTGTTGTGCTTGATTCGGTAAGTGAAGTAGTGACACCCCTAATTTTAGGCCGACCATTTCTGCATGCTGCGGATGCTATCATCCATGTTCTTAAACGTGAAATTTCTTTAGCTAACGGTCAAGTAAGAGTCAATTTGCCTGTTTTAGACTCTAGGGATGTCGACTATGATAAAATGTGCTTTAATGTTGAAAATGAGCATGATGAGGAACCTTTAGATGCCTCCTATTGCTTTAGGAGTTTAAGTCGTTTTTGGTATAATGAAGGCGTAGATATGAGAGCTAGGTATGAAAAAGGTTTAAGTGAGTTGCACAGGGAAACTAATCTTGAGGAAATAGAGAAGATCCTAGAAGAGACCGAAAGAGGTATAGAAAAAGGTGATAAGATACTAGTTAGGGTAAACAAATTCCTAGACAACTTAGGATGGAATGATATAAAAGACCAAACCTTAACTAAGTATAACCCTTATTTGTCCACCTCTGCCCTAGGAGACCCTACCATTTTTAAGATCCGTGGAGGAATACAAGCATATCTAGGATGTGAAGCCTTCATAGATGTTAAGGCAACAATGAATATTCTTCCCTTAGACCATCATTTCGGGTATGTTAATAAGGAATTAGGCAAGATAGTCTGGGAGGATAAGATGGTCTACCTTTTTAGGGATGTTAAGATTAGAGTCCGAGGATTTGTTAAGGATGTAGTGTTTTACATAGAAGGACTGAAATTCTCGACAGAGTTCTTTATAGTAAAAGAAAATGTGGTCACTAGGAACAATGTGATTCTAGGGAAACCCTTTCTAAAGACCGCATGTGCTGATATAAATGTCGAGTTAGGAGAATTGATATTACAGTCTGGGATTAATATATTGAAGGTTAGTAAGAAGGACATAAGTGAGGATAATCCCTATGGTTTTGACTGTGAGACTAAGGTTTGCTAAGGACAAGGAGAAAGGATGAATATCGAGTCATATTTGGAGGATAGGTCTGACATTTATATTCGATACAACCCAACGGGAACCGGCCCACGACCGACCCCATATTCTTCCTCAACCTAGTTCCTAGGCCGAGTCCGACTGAAGACTCGTTAAACTTAGCGCTTCTTGGGAGGCAACCCAAGCAGTACTTTTATTTTTCTTTTTCTTTTTTATTTTTATTTTAATTTTTAGGAATATGTGCCTAATTGCAATTAAGTGAATTGTTTTGAATTTTATCATTTGTGACTTGTTTTATATAAGTTATATCTTTAGAATCACAGATGGAAGCTTTCAATGGATCGAAGAAACAAGTAACTTATTGCAATCGTATTTCGTTTTTATTTTTATTTTATGTTTTAGCTTGTTATTTTCCATTTTGATATTTTGATTGAAGTGTGCAGTAGTATTTAGCTTTGTATTCTGAAGAAAACCATGCACTTGGTCAAAAGCTAAGTGTGGGGGAATGCCGGAGTCAATTCGTGAAGGAAAATCAGACGTCGAAGCAAGTACAGGACTCGCAAGCGCCGCTAGAAGATCTCCAGCGCCGCTGGGAAAGCACCTGGGCTTCCCAGCGTCGCTCTCTTACTTCCAGCGCCGTTGGACCTGCACCTGTGCAAGTCCAGCGCCGCTCCCGGAGTCTGACAGCACACCAGATCGCGAAAAATCCAAAAAAAAATAATCAGAAAAACCCAAAAATCCAAAAAAATCAGAAAATCAGGAAATACCAAAAAGAAAAGGAGATGGAGAAGCATCAATGGATTGCCATCAAATGGAGACGACTCAAGTCTTTGAAGCTCAACAACGTTCAAGTCGCTCCACATATGCCATCTTCAACAACAATTCATCCAATTTAAGCCCGGGAAGTTTCGCTAATCCTTTATCTTATCTTGTTTTTCCTTTTACCCTTTATGTTATATCATGTTTACTACAACGAGGACGTTGTACAATCTAAGTGTGGGGGAATGCCGAAGTCAATTCGTGAAGGAAAATCAGACGTCGAAGCAAGTACAGGACTCGCAAGCGCCGCTAGAAGATCTCCAGCGCCGCTGGGAAAGCACCTGGGCTTCCCAGCGTCGCTCTCTTACTTCCAGCGCCGTTGGACCTGCACCTGTGCAAGTCCAGCGCCGCTCCCGGAGTCTGACAGCACACCAGATCGCGAAAAATCCAAAAAAAAATAATCAGAAAAACCCAAAAATCCAAAAAAATCAGAAAATCAGGAAATACCAAAAAGAAAAGGAGATGGAGAAGCATCAATGGATTGCCATCAAATGGAGACGACTCAAGTCTTTGAAGCTCAACAACGTTCAAGTCGCTCCACATATGCCATCTTCAACAACAATTCATCCAATTTAAGCCCGGGAAGTTTCGTAATCCTTTATCTTATCTTGTTTTTCCTTTTACCCTTTATGTTATATCATGTTTACTACAACGAGGACGTTGTACAATTTAAGTGTGGGGGGATGTAATAGGAAAAACCCGTGGTTTAATTGTTTGAATAATCATAAGTTTTCTACTACTTAATTCATGCAAATTTAAAATTTTTCTTGTGTCTGAAAAACATTTTGAGAATATAAGATTTGCAAGTAGACAAAATATGACGACAACTAAGCAACATTAGCTTTGGTAGATGAACGGTTAGTTAGAACTGTTAGTTTAACTATAGATTTGTGGCTGTTCATTTTTCCAAATGGATTAGAGCTTAGACTGAAACTGTATGCGATTATGTTTGCCATAGTACATTTAACCGGACTTTAATATACCTAGCAATTAGAGCTATCTAGTTATTAGTATAGGTGTATTAATTGAACTTAATTATATACGTGCTTGTGTAGGAACTAGTTTAGACGTATGGTTCGCCTTAATTCTTACACTATTGATTGTGAACTAGTTGCATGCGGAGTAAGTGTATGAGTCATCTGGGGTCTCTGATAATGTCTATTGCATGAATAATGTAGTAATCTTAAGAAAAGGCAATCAGTAGATTAATTAAAAAGAGTTCAAAGAACTAATAACGAGTAAAATCTATACGCATCAAGTTATGTCACTTTGCGCGTGGGGAACCACCGACCTGTCACCGCTGTCTCAACTATTAAAGATGATAATATCGTATAACTGCTTTAGTGTTTAGCTAGTGAGCATGACTGTAGTGTGAGAGTATGTCTAAGTAGTGACTCACAAGTACACAAATGATGAAATGTAAATGCCTTGCTAGTAGCTAGTAGATCTGATTGCTATACAAACTTTAATTAAGTGCTTAACTAGTCAGCAGAAGGTAGTAAGATTGAGCTGTAGGACATGTGGAATTATAGAACGGTTTTAGAGGAATTAACACGAATATAAGGTTAACTTTTAGTTTTGATTGACTGATTATCTTTACCTCTAGCTATAGCTTACTGATTTTGTCTAAAGCTTTCTCAAATCATTTGCATGACTAATCTTTCAAATGTTTAATAAAGTAGAATAACTTGAACACTTAAGTTGTCCGCTCATCATTGATTTATTTTCTTGGACTATTTGCTTGAGGACAAGCAAAGATTTAAGTGTGGGGGTATATGATGAGCGTTCATTTTGTGATAAAAACCCCTATCGAAAGGCCTCATTTCAATGTCTAAAATGAGTCAATATTCCGGAACTATCGGTACTTAATGGATTCTATGTTTACGCAGGTTCACGAAAGATGCGAGTGAGGGTAAATGGCATCAAGTGACTCAAGATGAAGGCCTATGAAGTTACAAGACACAAGGAGGTGATTCGGGAGCTGAACTAAGCGAAACGAGAAGCAGTAGGAGCTGCCGCGCCGCTGGCCAAAGCCCAGCGCCGCTGGAGCCCATCCAGCACCGCTGGGAAGCCCAGTTCAGCAAACCGACTCAAATCACTATTTAAGCCAAAACAACCCCTCAAAACCCTAAGAGAGAGCCGATTCAGCAGCCCTAGCCGCCTACATTCAACCCTAGGTCGACTTTGCAGATTCCAAGGAGGTTTTGGAGCTTCTAACACCTTCCGATCTTCATCCTCAACCTAGATCTACTCTTTTATTTTACTTTCAGTTGGTAAACAATGTCTTTCATCTTTTTAGACTTTGTTATTCCTTTAATTATGGTAGGCTAGTAGGCTGAATACTTGTTTGGATCGATGTGATCATGTAGACGTTTATTTATTTTACTTTATTTGTTAGATCTGTTGGAGTGTGTTTTAATGTTTATCGTAGATCTATGTTTTACTAGTTCTTCATATTAATATCGGTTCTATATCTGCATGTATTGATTTAATTCTGATGATCGGTCCATAATCATACACTAGGATTAATACATAAGGATGGAAAACAATAGTCGGTCTTTAACTAGATATAAAAGGTGATTCACTTATAACTGAGAGATCCAGAACCATAATAATTAGAACGAATAGAACATGATGTTTAACAATGTCAGACGCGATCCAGTGACATGGAAACGTGCACTGTGGTTACCGGAGGGAATTATTATCTGGTCATGGCTTAAGAGCCGGGTAACTTAAAGATGAATTAGTAACACAAACTTTAGGTCATTAATGCTTAATCAATGAATCTAACGAGAATTTGTTTAAAGAGTAGTGTGAGTCTAGGGACAACACTAGTTACTTAAGCAAAGTGAATCTAACGAGAATCTGAGCCGTCATTAAGTTTCCAATAGTCTAGCAAGTAGGTAGAGTAATATCCGGTCGTGTCATGAGATCTGAGATGCCAAACAAGTATTTTAATTTAATTACTGTTATTTGCTTTTTCAAACTATTTTCAGACTAAGCCTCTCGCTGAATAAGCGGTTGCGGCTTCTATTTACTTTTCAATTTTTAATTAGTTTAATAGGAAATCGTGACAACCCCCAACCGCTAGAATTACACATTTTACTAGATTAGGTAGTGCAAGCGTCCCTGCGAACGATCCTGTACTTATCACTTACTATACTACACTTGACCGGGTTCTCTGCCCGTTATTGTATGTTTAGTTTGAGGTAATTACTTGTACAACATTTTTATAAATTTTAAATACAATGAAAACACACCATCAGAGGGATGGAGGAGGGCTCGAGTAATTAGATTGTTCAACGGTCAAAAAATGTGAGGCCACATGCAACGGATAAAAAAAAACCTTTTTTCACTTATTTAAACACAATTCTTTCACACCCACACCCACAACAACTATATACATTTTACACACACTTTTCATATAAAACCTTCAACCCAAACACCTTTTAACACAAAATGGATTCATCTTCCTCCTCGTCTTCCTTTTGTGTACCGCCAACTCTTCCCGACTTATCAACGGGGAGTACTTTTGAGTTTTTCCAAAGGGTGTTAGACGAGCTTGAAGACACCGGAAACTCTACCGACACCCGTAGGTACATCGATCAAAACTGGGTCGAAGCTCACGAAACACTAATGCGTGACTATTTTGTTGAAGACTCAAAGTTCAACGAGCCATTTTTTCGTCATCGTTTTCTCATGAGCCAAAGGTTATTTTTGAAGATTGTTGGTGATATCGAAGTTAGGTTCGAGTACTTTCAAGAGCGATACGACGGTCGGGGGAAAAAAAGCTTCACGATACTACAGAAATGCACATCGGTGATTAAACAATTGTCGACGGATGAACCTCCAGATAACTTTGATGAGTATTTATGCATGGCGGAAAGAACATCACGCGAAAGCCTCGAGTATTTTTGTGATGCGGTCATTGTGATGCGTGTGTGATGTGACCAATTTATATAGATCGCCCACATCATTATTGGCCTTTTTCGTATGTGTTTTGAGTCGATTTTGTATGCATTTAGCGCGTTTATGGTGTTTGTTAGTGCTTTCAGGTTCTTAGCAGGTTGCGCGTCCATTTGGTACATTTTCTGACGATTTTTGGCCAAGAAGTTGACCTGAGTGTTCGAGTGATGTTGATAAAGAAGAACCATAGATTCCAGCAGGATTTAACTGCGCCGCAGTGGGAAGACTTATGCCCCACTGCGCCGCAGTGGAGATTTAACTGCGCCGCAGTGGGAAGACTTATGCCCCACTGCGCCGCAGTCGTTGGGTGCCAAAGATACAAGATTCCAGTGGTTTAGTACTGCGCCGCAGTGGGAGTGTACTTCCCCACTGCGCCGCAGTCAAAGGTCGAGAAAGAATAAAATATTCCAGTGGATTACCACTGCGCCGCAGTGGGAAGACTTATTCCCCACTGCGCCGCAGTCACCTTATGATCAGAATTCCAGGGACTTTCCACTGCGCCATAGTGGGAGCGCATCATGCCCACTGCGGCGCAGTGAGTGCACGGGGAAGTTAGGGTACAGCCTCTTTTGCATCAGATTTGGGGGAGGTATATAAAGGAAAAAACCCTATTTTCCCAAGTATCCAAGTTTTTCTTTCTAGGAGCTGTTCTACCACGAGTCTTTGACGGATCATCGCAGATTTCATCATTTGATTCATTGAAGATTCAAGAACACCCATCTAGATCGTATCTCATTTTCTGTCTTGCAATTTACATTCAACGAATATTGGTACAATATGTTCTCTTTCTATTCCGTTTGTTATTTTCAATTTAGCATGAGTGGCTAGATTTATAATCATCCACTTTGATGAATCTTGACAAATGATATGATTGCAATATTTTAATTCAAGAGTTGATTCAATTATCGTTGTGTCGTGATCTTTATCAATTAATTCCTTGTGATTTATTCTTTTGATGTTGATAGTTTATGTGTTCATCGTTAGTGGTACTAGGTGAATATGTTTATCGTTTCAATTCGATTGTCTATGGTCATTTGTCACCGGTTCATGGTATGACGGTGAATGTCAAATCTATAATAGGAATTAATCGGTAAACGTGTTTAGAAACGGTTGGTGGTACCACGTTTTCATTCACATAGGCATAATTGGTAATTGGATAATCAAACAAACTAATTGTTGGGGAGATTTTCTAGGCATTGGTGGTACCGGCTTGGGTAATTTAACTAGCAATTTAGGTGTTTGGGTGATTTGCAAGCGGTTGGTGGTACCACGTGAGCATTTCTATCCATTCACGGTTATTTTGTCAACTCTAAAGAATTGGTTTTTAAACGTGTGCAATCATAACTGAAGTCAAGTGGATTCGAAGTGGATGATCTTTATTCACATTGTTTGAACTTTCTTTACTTTCAATTGTCTTGTCGTTTCAATTTCTTTAATTTCATATTGTCAAGGTGAGGTAGCAATTTGGCTACGGTTCCATCCTTATTCCAAAACCACTTTAGCTGACAACTATTTCAAAACCATTCCCCGTGTTCGATCCTGGACTTACCTTCTAGCTATACTATATACGAACGGGTCCACTGCCCGCAAGTGTGTAGTAGTCAGTTTTAGGTATTTCTTGTTTTAATTTTTAAACTCGATTTTACACATCAAGTTTTTGGCGCCGCTGCCGGGGATTGTGTGCCGATTTAGTTTTTAATTTAGTGGTTTGATCCTTTCTCACGCGTGAGGAAGTTACTTGTTTTATTAGTTTAGTTTTCTTTTCTTATCACAGTTGCATTTGACGTGTTTGTGTTAGTTGTGTGTTTGCAGGCATATTTCTTTAGTTGATGAACTTGCGTTCTTCGGGTCTACCTTTGAATAGTCCTTTGTCTACTCCGAGAAGACCAAGAGGGCGTCGGTTTAACTTCACTGAACCCACAACACCAATACCTACACCGTTCTCACCTATAGCTAAACCCACTCCTGATTCAGACAAGGAAGGGTTTTATTTAGACGAATTCTTCAATTTAGAAGTTAAGCAAGAAGAGATGGGTGACGAACAACCTAGGGATCCAAATGACACTCGCTATGGCGAGAGGGTTCGAACTATTCCAACTATCCGTGGCTCCGCCATTAGACCACCGGCCATTGATCACACTTTCAATTTGAAAGGGAATCATCTTAAGAGCATAGAAGAGCACCAATTTGATGGAAAAAGGAAATGGGATCCTTACCAACACTTAGATAGGTTTGAAAATTTGGCTCGGCTTTATCAATATGGTCAAAATCAAATGAATGTCGTGAAACTTGAGACATTTCCCATGTCAATCACTGGAGAAGCACTTGATTGGTTCAATGATCTCCCAGAAAATTCAATCACTACTTGGAACCAACTTAAGGAGGCTTTCATTGGTGAGTTTTATTCACTTAGAACTCAAAGAAAGTTGGAGAATATGATTAGGTCGTTTGAACAAGATGATGGAGAAGATGTTGCAGATGCTTGGGTTCGTTTCAAGGAGATGTTGAGAAATTGTCCAGGTCATAATTTGACTAAGGAACAATATGTGGAGCTTTTCTTTGATGGGTTGAATAAGAAGTCTAAACGAGAATTGGGATATGCTTTTGGGGGTAGTTTCAATAACATTACACCCAATGAAGGCTATCAAATCTTGGAAGACATGGCAAAGGATAACTCAAATGTGGATGATGAAAGGTTCTTGAAGAATGAAAGAAAGATGAAGAGAGGTACTAACCAAGGGAGAGTTGCTAAGGTTGAGGCGAGTAATGACTCAGGGGTTATTGGAGAGATTAAGGCGCTATCTGAGCGCATGGATAGGAGCTTTGCTGCTCAAGAGACTAGGTTTGGAGCAATTGAGAGGGATGTTAAGGTTGTAGCCGATGGGTGTGATCATTGTGGTGATATGCACTATTCTGATGAGTGTCCAAATCGGGAACCCGAAGATGTGAACTATGTTCAGAATCAACCCCAAGGGAGCTACCACCACAACACCGGTTTCCAGAACCGGCCTTCAGGTAATTCTTTTTATAACTCTTCTTTTCAGGCTAATGCTCCTCATTTTTCAGGTAACAGGTGGCAAAGAGATAATTATCAGAATCAGCCACAACAGCAGACTCAGCAAGGGCAAGGATCAGGTTCTTCTTCTTCTAATACCGATCCTAATGCCGAGTTGAGGGAGATGATGAAGCAGTTGGCTAGTAATCAAGTTGAAACAAACACTAGCATTCAAATGATCAGAGATGATACTAAGGCTTTGAGTGAGAGGTTGGATCAGATAAGCGGGAAGGTGGAGATCAACATGAAGAATCAGGGTGCTAATTTTAAGGATCTCAAAAGTAGGATGGCAGCTCTTGCTAGGCCCACGGGGACTCTTCCTAGCAACACACAGCAGAATCCTAGACCTCAGTTTAATTCGGGATAGTTTAGTCAGGGACAGAAATACACCCCACCTCCAGTCCGTAATGAGCAAGCCAAAGCCATCACCACTCGTACTGGTAGGTCTTATGACCCACCTCCTATTCCTAATGTTGTTGTTTCAGATGTACAGGATAACGGGGGTGATGATACCGATGTGGATGAAGAAATAGAGATGGAGGAAGATTCGACCGTGAAGACTCCGGTCACTCCACCAAAACCGGATGTGGTTCCAGAGGTTAAACCATACAAGCCAAAGATACCATTTCTACAAAGGTTCAGGAAAGCAAAGCTGAAGGAGCATTATAACAAGTTTGTTGACATGATCAAAAATGTTCATATTAATGTTCCTTTAGTTGATCTTATTCAGGGGATGCCCAATTATGCTAAGTTCATTAAGGAGCTTGTGACAGACAAAGGGAAGTTTGAAGAGGCAAAGGCTACTTTTATCAATGCCGAGTGTTCTGCTATCTTGCAGAACCGCATTCCACCAAAGCTTGAAGACCCAGGGAGTTTTCTTATCACTTGCTCTATTAGAACTATTATTTGTAAAGCCTTAGCTGATTTAGGGGCTAGCATCAATTTGATGCCTTACTCGGTTTATGCCAAGTTGTCATTGGGAGTCCTTCGCCCTACTCGCATGAGTATAAGACTTGCTGACCATTCTTTTCAGTATCCCATCGGGATTGCTGAAAACATTAGTGTCAGAGTTGGCCATATTATTTTTCTTGTTGACTTTGTTATCCTCGAGATGGAGGAGGATACGCAAGTCCCTCTTATTCTTGGACGCCCATTCCTTAATACCGCGAATGCTATCATCCGTGTGAAGGATAAGGAAATTTCCTTAGGCGTAGGAACTGATAGGATTGTGTTTAATGTTAAAAAGTCTATCAAGCATTCATATTCTAATGATGAGACTTGTTTCAGGATTGATGTCATTGATGATGCATTGGATCAAGAATTTCAGGAATTCATGGAGACGAATATTGGAGAGGAAGAGATAGCTAATTTAGGATCTGGAGAAATTACTGATGAAGCCTTGTTTGCAGAGGTCATGGCATTAAGCTTGGATGAATCACCTCCCGAGGACGAGACTTTTGAGGAGGTAGTTGCTGACGGGAGTTCAAGGGTACCTAACTCTGTTGAGGTACCACCTACTGACTTGGAGCTTAAGCCGCTTCCAGACCATCTAGAGTATGCATATCTGTCAGGTGAGTCTTCTCTTCCAGTGGTTATCTCGTCCTCACTCTCGAGTGACGAGAAAGACTGTCTCATGTCTGTGCTTAAAGCCCATAAGCGGGCTTTTGCTTGGAAGACCACAGATATTCCAGGTATTAGTCCTAATTTTTGCCAGCATAAGATTGATTTTCTTGATGATGTTAAGCCCGTTGTCCAGAGACAAAGGCGGCTGAATCCTAATATGAAAGAGGTTGTTAAGAAAGAGGTGATTAAGCTTCTTGATGCAGGAATCATTTTTCCTATTGCTGATAGTCCTTGGGTTAGTCCTGTCCACTGTGTGCCCAAAAATGGGGGCATGACAGTCATTGAAAATGATAATAAGGAGCTTTTGGCCACTAGGACTATTACGGGTTGGCGGTTTTGTATAGATTACCGTAAGCTTAATGATGCCACCCGTAAGGATCATTTTCCCCTTCCTTTTATTGATCAAATGTTGGAACGTCTTGCAGGGAATGAATACTTTTGTTTCTTGGATGGGTTCTCCGGGTACTTTCAAATATCCATTGATCCCAAGGATCAAGAGAAAACTACTTTTACTTGTCCATTTGGTACTTTTGCTTATCGGCGTATGCCGTTTGGTTTGTGTAATGCCCCTGGCACCTTTCAAAGGTGCATGATTGCTATTTTCCAGGACATGCTTGAAACTTCCATGGAAGTTTTCATGGATGATTTTTCAGTTTTTGGGGATTCTTTTCATTCTTGCTTGATTAATTTGGATAGGATGTTGGAACGGTGTGAGAGGGCACACCTTGTTTTGAATTGGGAAAAGTGCCATTTTATGGTGACTGAGGGTATTGTGTTAGGTCATAAAGTGTCCAAGCCGGGATTGAGGTTGATCGGGCTAAGATAGATGTAATTGCCAAATTACCCCCGCCTTCCAATGTGAAAGGGGTAAGGAGTTTCCTTGGTCATGCAGGTTTTTATCGTCGATTCATTAAGGATTTCTCTAAGATTACTCGTCCTATGACCCACTTGTTGGAGAAGGACGTTCCTTTTGTTTTTGATGATGTTTGTTTGAGTGCTTTTCAGGTATTGAAGAGAAGTTGACTGATTCTCCTATCATGGTAGCTCCAGATTGGGAATTGCCTTTCGAGTTGATGTGTGATGCAAGTGACTATGCTGTGGGAGCCGTGCTAGGGCAAAGGGTTGAGAAACATTTCAAGCCCATTTACTTTGCTAGTAAGACTTTGAACCCCGCCCAGCAAAATTACACCACTACGGAGAAGGAGTTGCTTGCAGTGGTCTTTGCATTTGATAAGTTTAGATCATATCTTGTTTTGAGTAAGACCATAGTTTTCACTGACCATTCAGCCCTTAAGTACCTGTTCTCGAAACAGGATGCTAAACCCAGGCTTATCCGTTGGATTCTTTTGTTGCAAGAATTTGACATAGAGATAAAGGATAAGAAAGGGGCTGAAAATTTGGCTGCCGACCATTTGAGTCGTTTGGAAGATCCTCACCGGGAGGAACTTCGTGATGGGGAGATCAATGATCACTTCCCCGATGAGTCTTTAATGTTTATCTCTAACTCTGATGAAGCTCCTTGGTTTGCAGATATAGCCAATTATTTGGTTGCAGGTGAGATACCTAATGATTTCACGTCCCAGCAGAAGAAGCTCATATCGGATGTTAAGTATTATTTTTGGGACCATCCATACTTGTTTCGTGTTTGTGCAGATGGTATGATTAGGAGATGTGTTGCTGGAGCTGAGACTAGAGAGATTTTGGATGCATGTCACTACGGGCCAACTGGGGTCATTATGGTCCTTCAGTAACGGGTAAGAAAGTTTTTGATGCAGGTTTCTATTGGCCAACCATTTTCAAGGAGGCCCAGACTTTGGTTGAGACTTGTGACATTTGTCAGCGGCAGGGGAACATCACTAAACGGGATGAGATGCCTCAACAGAGCATTCAGGTATGTGAGGTATTTGATGTTTGGGGTATAGACTTTATGGGACCATTCCCACCGTCTAATAAGTTTCAGTACATTCTTGTCGCCGTTGACTACGTGTCTAAATGGGCCGAAGCCAAGGCTTTGCCCACGAATGATGCGCGTGTGGTCATTGATTTCTTGAAACAGTTGTTCTGCCGTTTTGGTTGCCCTAGAGCTTTGATTAGTGACCATGGTACCCATTTTGCAAACCATCAGTTAGCCAAAGTGATGAAGAGGTACGGTGTTGTCCATTATTTTTCTACCTCATATCATCCACAGACCAGTGGTCAAGTGGAAAACACAAATAGGGCCTTGAAGAGTGTTAGGACCAGTTCACCTGGAACTGGCCAGTCACCAGTTCACACTGACCAGTCACCAGTTCACACTGACCAGTCACCAGTTGCATCTGGTGACCCAGTAAAACTGGTGACCAAGAAGATTTGTCCAGAATATATTGAAGTCCAGTTGCACCGTACAGTCAACGCAACTGAAGACTTCCTCCAGTTGAGAACTGACCAGTTGAAGAATCATTCCAGTTGAAGTCGAAGACAACAAATGGAAGATAGAGAATGACACTGGCAGCGAAGCCCAGTTGACATTCTAGTCAGTTACAAACTGGAGACCATCAGTGGAAAGCCCTTACAAAGCTTTACACTGATTACGAGGAATTGACTTGTATACTTTATGTCCTTTACCCGGATAATAAGCCTTGTCTTATTATTTAAGTAATAAAGGTACATAAAGGTGGTTGTGTAAAGTTGCTTTATCATGCGACTTTACACTGCTTTTTAAGGAATTAAATGCTATTCCTTAAATGCTCTCAACCACATTTGTACGGCTAAAGTTAACATCCCAATGTTAACTTTGCCTATAAATACAAGTCATTGCACAACCAAGAATTCAAGTTAATTCACAAAGACGAATAACTTCACACTTTGCAAACCTGCAATATTCTTGGTGAACTTGTGCAATATTCTCTCAATCGCTAAAAGGAATATTTCACAACTTTAAGTGTTTCGATTGTCTTGAGAAATTCCGAGTGTAGATCAATTGTATTTCATAGGTTGTTAGGATATTTACATTCGTGTATTATCTTGGTTCCGCATCAACCTTGTAATTTGTTTAATATCAATAAATAAATTACACATTGAAAAATACATATTGTCTCATCAAGTTATCTTACAAGTTATTTGTATTATTGCATTGTTCTTTACTTATTATCTTTTGTATAAGTAATCTATCTAGAACTTGGTATATACACACTGTAACTGGTCGTCTCCAGTTCAGTGCATATATTGCA
>CM067168.1:45244472-45304472 GCA_034093135.1 Erigeron breviscapus
AGTTATTTGTATTATTGCATTGTTCTTTACTTATTGTCATTTATATAAGTAATCTATCTAGAACTTGGTATATACACACTGCAACTGGTCGTCTCCAGTTCAGTGCATATATTGCAAAGTAACTCCACCATCGACATAGAGGTGTCTTCAGTAGTACCATCTAACGAGTTGGGACTTACACAAACCTCTCGACATTAATCGGAACGTATCTAATGGAAGTAATCTTAACCGTAGGCAGCGGAATCAAGGTAATCAGCAAAACCCTAATTTTCGTGTAATTGAAAATATATCTTCTTCGATTTTTGTTACCAATATCCCTTGGAAAGCGACGGTTAACGATGTATGGAATACCTGTAACAAGTTGGGATCGGTGGTGGATGTATATATTGCTTCTAAGAAATCAAATTCGGGACATCGTTTTGGTTTCGTTCGATTCAAAAAAGTGGAAGACGTCAATCTTTTGGTTGAGAACCTAAGAGCGACTTGGATGGGTAACTTTCACTTGTATGCGGATGTGGCTAAGTATAATCGTTTGGATAAGAGACATGAGGGTCGCTCTGATGTTGCGAAAACTCCTGAAGGTAATACTTCTCAACCTACTCATGCTAATGTTAATGTTTTTCAATCTTTTAAATCATATGCTGAAGCGGTTTTAGGGAATAAGGAAGTGGGGTTGTCGGGTAACTTTGATGAAAATGTGGAGTCGTCGTGTAATAATGGGAATATCCCGAAGCTTAGTAACGAAGAACTTTTGGTTATCTCAGATGACGATTGTATTGAATACGAGGGTATTGAAAATAGTGTTCTTGCTAAAGTGAAAGATTTAAGTGTGATTAAAGATATTCCTAGTTATTGTAAATCAGAGGGTTTTGTGGATGTGGCCTTTAGATATGTTGGGGGTCTCTTGACGGAAGTAGTGCTAAGAAAGAACGATCAACTCAGCATAATAACGGTTTGGATGATCATGATGTATATCTGCTTAATAGATTATTACATCAAGATAAGTGTCGGGTTAGGCCAATTAAAACTCATGCAAATGAGATTTTAAAGGCTTTGAGTGACTCCCTACTAAAGCAAGATCAATCTATCAATAATGATGTTACCGGCAGCGGAAAACAAAAACAGGTGGCAAAACAGACCCGTGAACAATTATCTTCTAGCGTTGTGCCTCCATCTACACCCCCGGCTACTGATCTAAACATTGCTTTTGAGTCATGTTCTACGTGGCTTGATTATATTGGTCCTTTAATTACCGATGACCTAGAGTCTGAAAATTGCTGGAGCTACAAAGACCCTTCTGGAAATGTTCAAGGGTCATTCTCTCTCGCGCAATTACATAAGTGGAAAGATTATTTTCCAAGCGATTTTAAGATTTGGAGATATCTTGGCAACGTAAAGGATACTGTTCTCTTACACAGTGCCTTAAAGAGACAAATAAAGGATGTCAGTTAGATCTCTTTGCATTTGTGGTTTGTTGCAAAGGGCTTTCAACTTCGTTCATGGGAGGTCATTCATTTTGTGTTGCGTTGGGATCTCCTTTCTGGTTTTAGTAGCTGTCGGTATGTTGCGTTGGGATCTCCTTTCTGGTTTTAGTAGCTGTCGGTATGTTGCGTGTTTGTTTTGTACCATTAGAGTTTGTTTAGCTCCTTATTTTCTTTTGTCTATTAGAACGATTTGGGGGAGTCTTGTACTTGCTAGTTTCTTACTAGCTTTTTCTTTTAATAAAATTTTTTTATTGCCGTTAAAAATAAAAAAAAAATGTGTACATTAACGTTTAATTACTTATTGAAAAAAGCTAACTGTTAAGAATTTACATTTATCATTACAGAAAATCACAAGGTCTATTCTATAAATAATGAAACAAAACCACATTCAATTGTCAAAGAAGTTACACGAAAATTGAAAAGGGAAAGATATATAAATAAAAATTTAGTTGGCGTGAATGTTGCTCCGAAAAACAACACGCAACAATTGTGGTGGTCTCATTAAGAGTCGTTTGGGGTAGGTCTTAGTCGGCGTGTACAACAACAACAACAACAACAACAACAACAACAACAACAACAACAACAACAACAACAACAACAACAACAACAACAACAACAACAACAACAACAACAACAACAACAACAACAACAACAACAACAACAACAACAACAACAACAACAACAACAACAACAACAACAACAACAACAACAACAACAACAACAACAACAACAACAACAACAACAACAACAACAACAACAACAACAACAACAACAACAACAACAACAACAACAACAACAACAACAACAACAACAACAACAACAACAACAACAACAACAACAACAACAACAACAACAACAACAACAACAACAACAACAACAACAACAACAACAACAACAACAACAACAACAACAACAACAACAACAACAACAACAACAACAACAACAACAACAACAACAACAACAACAACAACAACAACAACAACAACAACAACAACAACAACAACAACAACAACAACAACAACAACAACAACAACAACAACAACAACAACAACAACAACAACAACAACAACAACAACAACAACAACAACAACAACAACAACAACAACAACAACAACAACAACAACAACAACAACAACAACAACAACAACAACAACAACAACAACAACAACAACAACAACAACAACAACAACAACAACAACAACAACAACAACAACAACAACAACAACAACAACAACAACAACAACAACAACAACAACAACAACAACAACAACAACAACAACAACAACAACAACAACAACAACAACAACAACAACAACAACAACAACAACAACAACAACAACAACAACAACAACAACAACAACAACAACAACAACAACAACAACAACAACAACAACAACAACAACAACAACAACAACAACAACAACAACAACAACAACAACAACAACAACAACAACAACAACAACAACAACAACAACAACAACAACAACAACAACAACAACAACAACAACAACAACAACAACAACAACAACAACAACAACAACAACAACAACAACAACAACAACAACAACAACAACAACAACAACAACAACAACAACAACAACAACAACAACAACAACAACAACAACAACAACAACAACAACAACAACAACAACAACAACAACAACAACAACAACAACAACAACAACAACAACAACAACAACAACAACAACAACAACAACAACAACAACAACAACAACAACAACAACAACAACAACAACAACAACAACAACAACAACAACAACAACAACAACAACAACAACAACAACAACAACAACAACAACAACAACAACAACAACAACAACAACAACAACAACAACAACAACAACAACAACAACAACAACAACAACAACAACAACAACAACAACAACAACAACAACAACAACAACAACAACAACAACAACAACAACAACAACAACAACAACAACAACAACAACAACAACAACAACAACAACAACAACAACAACAACAACAACAACAACAACAACAACAACAACAACAACAACAACAACAACAACAACAACAACAACAACAACAACAACAACAACAACAACAACAACAACAACAACAACAACAACAACAACAACAACAACAACAACAACAACAACAACAACAACAACAACAACAACAACAACAACAACAACAACAACAACAACAACAACAACAACAACAACAACAACAACAACAACAACAACAACAACAACAACAACAACAACAACAACAACAACAACAACAACAACAACAACAACAACAACAACAACAACAACAACAACAACAACAACAACAACAACAACAACAACAACAACAACAACAACAACAACAACAACAACAACAACAACAACAACAACAACAACAACAACAACAACAACAACAACAACAACAACAACAACAACAACAACAACAACAACAACAACAACAACAACAACAACAACAACAACAACAACAACAACAACAACAACAACAACAACAACAACAACAACAACAACAACAACAACAACAACAACAACAACAACAACAACAACAACAACAACAACAACAACAACAACAACAACAACAACAACAACAACAACAACAACAACAACAACAACAACAACAACAACAACAACAACAACAACAACAACAACAACAACAACAACAACAACAACAACAACAACAACAACAACAACAACAACATGTCTTATGTGTCTTTATATAAGTAGATGTGACAATTTAGAAAACCTCTTTTGCCCTTTTTTAATGCCCCATGAGTATGGAAGAGTGGGTTTCACCACCCTTTTTTTTTTTTTAATGTAATAAGACTAATTAAGGTCGTTTTCGCATTGGTTTCAAATTTCAATGGTCACGTTCAAATTTCAATGGTCATATATAGGGAACAACATGTCATCCTTGAAAAATTATATATAGCACTAAATATAAGGCAACAAATACCCACAGGAATAATTTTACAGATGGACGGATTAAAGAAAGACTGCTTTAAAATATTTAGTTACTTAATTGAAGTTGTATTTACAACGACAATAGATTATCTTTATTGATAAAATTCCTTAAAAGGTTGATAAACTTGTTATTATAAGATTTAGTAAAATTTAAAGTTTATTTTTACTAAACATTAAGTTATGAATTATATATGTAGATAATCTTTTTTTTGCTTTTTAACAGCAAGATGCTTTTATAAATAAAAAACTTCGGCAAGGTGCCGAAATAAGCAAGTATTACATTATATATATGTAGATAATCTCTACCTCTATCTCTATTACATTATAAAGTATTTGTTCCTTCCAATTTTTTCAACTAGGTAACTGATACCCAAAATGCCTTTTTTTTATATTCACTAATTTAAACATTTTTATCTAAGATATCTATAATAACCTTGATGAAGTTATTTTCCACATACATCCCGCAACTAAAATAACTATATCATTTCTTTTTACATTATTATCCACACCGTAACCACCATCACCCGTCGCCGCCACCACCACTCGTTGCCGCCGTCGTCACACCGTCACACATAAGGACATTTGTGTAGTTAATGAATAAAGATGTTCATAAAGATGTCATGTTGTACCATTAAAAGCATATATTTCAACGTTTTATAAAGCTTTTATTGTACCTTTCACTAAAAATAAAAAAACTAAGAAATACATATAATAATGTTGAAAAAGATTGAAAGCCATAAAAACCATTGAATAAGATTGAATAGTTTGACAAACACATAATATGATAATAAAGAATCTTATCTTTTTTTACCGCATTGTTGAAAAGTCACTTTTGTTATATCGACACTTTTGTTTTCTTTGAGTCAGTTATCCATTTGTTTTACTTTTACTTTTGAAATGTTCGAAAATAATAAAAATGTATTGCATATCATTTTCACCCAAATCACTTTAAGGTTTGATGAAATATCTAACCTATTTATCATGTACCTGAAGTCATGGCTCAAGTGATCCCTTTAAATTTGAGATGGTCTTTAGATGGGTGCTCGATCTTATTTTCTACTTGTTTGAGCAAGTGTCGATGATCGGTAACGTTAATGAGCGACATTCGTAAAATCTTGAATATCTTCCTTCTCATGCTTGAATACTCGGTTTGGTCGATTGCATGTTTAGAACTATTTTGATTGAGGTTTTCTCGTATTTTCCTGTCTTTTACTTATTTGTGTGTTGAACAAGAAAAAGTGTTATCTATACTACATTACTACTTAATAAAAAGAATACACCCCCTGTTGAAAGTTACACAAGGGGAATTATCAAAAATACCCCTCACAAAAAAACAACTCTCTCCTTATTTAAAGTCGTAATTTAAATTGATTGCCTACTTATATTGTTTTCGATAATCACTACATGATACACCCTGTTAATGGTATCCGCTGTAACGCGCGGATACCATGTTAGTATCAATTTATTGTTGTAAATTTGTAACTTATTTGTTAAGCGAGTCTTTGTTTTTTTCTTTCTTGAACGTAAAACAGTTAAACAGTCAATTGTACATCTATCCATCTTTAAGTTTTTCCTATAGGTAGTGGTCATATGCTGATTATTATTATATTTGTGGGTATTTGTGGTCATATATATGTCGATTATTGTTATTCTTCTATGGGATGGCATGTTGCTCCCCATACGTGACCATATAAATATGGAACCAATGCGAAAATGACACGAGTTATATCACATATTTACTCTTTTAAAAGAGTCACATCTACTTGTTTTTAAATTTTTGGTGCAATAGCACAACCCATTATATTAAACTATACGATTACCACATGATACAACGACGATGGTGGTTGAGGCAACGTGCTGATGACGGCGTCTGATGTTGGGCGGTGAGTCGTGTAAGTTATTAATGTAAAAAGTTAGTATAATTATTTTAGGAATTCGGATATGTAAATTAGTTTCATTAAAGGTATATTGGGTATTCGATAGGTTCATGTTAATGTTAGTTATATTATTAAGGACATTTTTGTTATTCTCAAGATATAAAAATTGAAAAGAGGTACAAGAGTTTTTAACTATTAAGTTTCTTAAGTAAAAAAGAAACAGGCCTAAATGTAGTTCCATAATTGATCAGATAATAATTTAAAACATAATCAGATTTGATGACTCGTCAACGTTAAAGACAAATACATTAGATCCAAAATCTATAGGAGATTAAAACTAAAGATACCCTATTAAATTGGGATTGAAAACAAATTTGGTCTGAAAACAGCATCTTTACGAGCCCACTAAATATAGCTCATTCTAAGCTTTCATCAAACCCATCCAACAAATAATTAAAGGAAAATGATTAATCTTAATGACTTAAAAATCCTCCTAACTATTAAATGAAGTTATGTAATAACATCAGGAGGCAAGATTAAGACTGTGTTTGATAATGCAGAATCATTTAGTGCTGAATGATTTTAAAATCTGAATGGTTCTAAATTCTGAATGAATATGTTTCTGAATGAAAATAATCTGTTTGATTATTCGTCTGAATGAATATCCTGAATAACAAAAATCTGTTTGATTATTCGTCTGAATGAATATTGAAAACAAATTTGGTCTGAAAACAGCATCTTTACGAGCCCACTAAATATAGCTCATTCTAAGCTTTCATCAAACCCATCCAACAAATAATTAAAGGAAAATGATTAATCTTAATGACTTAAAAATCCTCCTAACTATTAAATGAAGTTATGTAATAACATCAGGAGGCAAGATTAAGACTGTGTTTGATAATGCAGAATCATTTAGTGCTGAATGATTTTAAAATCTGAATGGTTCTAAATTCTGAATGAATATGTTTCTGAATGAAAATAATCTGTTTGATTATTCGTCTGAATGAATATCCTGAATAACAAAAATTACCATTTTAACCTTCTATATGAGTATTTATAAAATAATAATGTGAGTCCCAAATATAGATGGTTAAAACCCGACTGGCAAGTAATTCTAACTGGAAGATGACCAGTTCAGAATACGATCCAGATATGGATAAACAATAAAGTAAAGGTACTGAAAGTAAATGCAAGAAACAATAAGTGCTGAAACTATATAAATAATATGTATATTTCAAGTATGTAGCATTGAGACACGATGTACTTTTCAATGTATTTGATTTATTGATATAAACAAATATAAAGGTTGTTGCGGAACAAAGATAAACATCCAAGTGTAAATATCTAAACAACCTAAAAATACAAGTGATCTAATAACTTGGAAATACTCGTAAGGATTACTTAGAGTATATCTCACAAGTTGCAATGCTAAAATTTCAAGCTTTTTGCAAGTTGTGAGAAGCCTTTATATTTATAGGCAAGGTTCATGCTGATGTGGATCAGGCCGTACAAATATGGTTGGGAGCATTTAAGTAATTAAAGTCAATTCCTTAACATGCGTACTTTTAAGGTTTAAGTGTGAAAGTTGTTGATGTGACATTTCACACTTTATTCCCAACCTTTTACTCAACCTTGTACTTGTTAATAGTTAAAGCTATTAACTGGGTAAAGGTTAGTAAAGTAAAAAGGCTTCCTCGTAATCAGTGTAAAGTGTTGTAAGTACTTTACACTGAGATGCTTCAGTATTCGATCTGGTAGAATCAACTTCTGAGCTCCACATCTGAGCTGATTCTCTTTCTTCAGACTTTAGTCTTTGACTTCAGCTGAATGGTATTCTGATACGTTGATCTGAACTGAAGTGAAGCTTCAGTGAACTTCTGAACGACTTCAGAATTCTGTACAAGTATTCTTCACTGAGCTTCAGCTATTTCTGAACAAATTATACTTGGTCGATTTTCGACCTAACAAATAATAGTAAATAATAATAATAATAATAATAATAATAATAATAATAATAATAATAATAATAATAATAATATAATAATAATAATAATAGCAATAATACTGTTTTATTTTATTATCATCGATGTTAACATGTTCTTTCTTATATACATACTAGTCTTAATACTCGTACGATGTACAGATTGACTATATATATATAATTATTATAATATATATTATTATATATATATTATAAATATTTACAACTGTAATAAATTTATTGAATTAAGATAAACATACAATACCAATTGAAAAGAGTAAAACAACAATTTTGAGATGAGACGAAGAAAATGCATTAGCTTATAAATAACCGTAATTTGTAACTAATTAATGAAAGATATGTGAATATAATTAAATAAATCCACATCTTATACGCACAATTTTCATAACCAAGTGAGAAAAAAATAGATAACACAGTGATTGAAGAAAAGAAAATCATACCATACCATAGACGATGGAATAAATCAACAAAGTATTACAATATTAACACTTGCTTACTTAACGATAATAATATTGCATTACGAAAAGACTCACACGGTCGGTCAGTTGCATTAGGCTTTGATTAGCATGCCAAGATCTTATCACGTAGAGAAAACGAAAAAAAATATTGTTTTTCTGAAGGTAAGCCTACAAAGAGGTTTATAATAATGAGTCAAAGAAACGGGTTTATATAAAAATCCATGTGATATAAGACTTTGTAAGAGATTAGATATAAAACTTACGGATAGATATAATGTTAATTATGTTGATATACGGAAAATTGGATATAACCTATTTGTACATGGATGATTTATAAAATCCTAATTGTAATACAATTCATATTAGATGTATATTCTTATGCTATCTATATCAATCTTTCTAAAAAAATTATACACGTATATAAAAAGTAAAAGTATTAAATTTTTGAAAAAATATATTAAATATTATTATTAGTTGTAAATACAATATAATTTTAGTTTAAATGGGACACATGTCGTTCAAATAAAACGCCACGTGTCGCAAAAGAGCTACAATCTTGTTTTAGTTTATTGGTAGATAAGTATTTCATTGAAAGTTTAAGGATGATCTTAACCATTTATATAATAATTAATATAAATATAAAATTTAGGATATGATAGTATGTGAAAATAAATAAATAAAAGAGGGGATTTATAGTTTTGACAAAAACTTCGGTAACACAAGCACATTTACGAATGGCGCCGGAAAATGAAAATTGATATCAAAATGATGAGAAGGTGCTCATTGTGATACGTTATTACTTATGACTTTACTAATAATTTAACTAATAATAGTTATTATATGCCCTTTTTTTTTTATTTTTTTTTTTTTTTTTTTTTTTTTTTTTTTTTTTTTTTTTTTTTTTTTTACTGAACCACTTTTACTCTTTTTTTTTTTTTTTTTTTTTTTTTTTTTTTTTTTTTTTTTTTTTTTTTTTTTTTTTTTTTTTTTTTTTTTTTTTTTTTTTTTTTTTTTTTTTTTTTTTTTTTTTTTTTTTTTTTTTTTTTTTTTTTTTTTTTTTTTTTTTTTTTTTTTTTTTTTTTTTTTTTTTTTTTTTTTTTTTTTTTTTTTTTTTTTTTTTTTTTTTTTTTTTTTTTTTTTTTTTTTTTTTTTTTTTTTTTTTTTTTTTTTTTTTTTTTTTTTTTTTTTTTTTTTTTTTTTTTTTTTTTTTTTTTTTTTTTTTTTTTTTTTTTTTTTTTTTTTTTTTTTTTTTTTTTTTTTTTTTTTTTTTTTTTTTTTTTTTTTTTTTTTTTTTTTTTTTTTTTTTTTTTTTTTTTTTTTTTTTTTTTTTTTTTTTTTTTTTTTTTTTTTTTTTTTTTTTTTTTTTTTTTTTTTTTTTTTTTTTTTTTTTTTTTTTTTTTTTTTTTTTTTTTTTTTTTTTTTTTTTTTTTTTTTTTTTTTTTTTTTTTTTTTTTTTTTTTTTTTTTTTTTTTTTTTTTTTTTTTTTTTTTTTTTTTTTTTTTTTTTTTTTTTTTCTTTCTTTCTTTTTTTTTTTTTTTTTTTTTTTTTTTTTTTTTTTTTTTTTTTTTTTTTTTGGACAGGTTTTTTTTTTTTTTTTTTTTTTTTTTTTTTTTTTTTTTTTTTTTTTTTTTTTTTTTTTTTTTTTTTTCCCTTCTTCTTTTCTATCACCTGCAGATCTATAAGAACCAACATCATCTCTACACTACCACCACCACCATCAATTCTTTATAATTCACAGATCTCTTGAAAAATATGTACATAATATCTTCAGATCTGGTATATATACATATAAATCATTAAATCTTGAAACAAAATCAACAAAATTAATAACCATCTTATAATCTTCTATCTAATAACTAAACACTTAATCTATACACCACCACTATCATCATTATCATCATCTATCCATCCATTCATGAGCATTTATCTATATCTATATCTATATATGAAATAAATATAAAAAAAATTCAATCCATTAATAAAGAAAAGCCAGTGCCACACCTTACCACCGACCTATTTTTATGCCGGTGAGATATCACTTTGTATAATAAATTAATAACCCATCAATCAAACATATCATGAATCAGAATATTATTATTATGTTTTGTGATGTTGAATTATTATTAATTTAAAATAAACTCCTGAATGACTATATATTTATTTGAATTAATGAATGTGATTGTTGTTGTTGAATTGAATAACAGCAGAAGAAGTAGAATTAGGTGGGGTACCCGTACAATAATACTACTCCTCAGCCTCTTGTAAACCATGAAGACACGAAGAACATGAATAGATATATAGAGGTGACATTAATGCTACCCCCTAATCAAATCTACAAAAATCGAGTTACCTTTTCATTCTTATAAAACCCATCAATCTCGTCAAATCACCACCGCCGCCTTCCCACGACCGTCGCCGCATTCCAAGACCGGAAAACAGTAACCAGTGTAAGATCGACCCCGAAAAGCCAGAAGCGATTATTGTCACAGATTTGGAAATGAATATATAAACACAGATCTATATCTATTACAGCACCGTTGGCTGGTATTCTTTCCGACACGATGGTGAGTCCACGATCTGACTTGATCGAAAATTATCATTGACGAAATTCCAACAACATTAGTTCCGACATCCATGCTATATCTTGTCATTTGTCATTTGTTGATAAGTGAAAAGATACAGGTGTACCAATTTTGTTGATATTATGGTGAAAAGTATTGATTTTTCAAGATAAAAGATCTTGTGGTAGGTATTTAAGATAGGAGGAATATATGTGAAATGTTTGGTAAGGATCGAAGAGATTATGTTTGTACAAAACAAAAGAATCAGGAAAGAAGAATGTGATGATTAAAAAAATCAAGTTTAGTCCTTTATCTTTCGAAATGACCTAAATACCCTCACGTGTCGTGCATGTGAGGAATTTAACGGATGGGAGAAAACGTCCGTTTAAGTAAAGGACTGAACTTGAACCTTATCCTCCCAGAAAGGACTGCCAATGTCATTTCAGATAGATAAGGATGAAACTTGATTATTAGGGTAAACCACAAGGACGATTTCGGCCGTTTACTCTTATAAATATAGTAATCAAGATGTATGACGGTTTTGACCCAACCAAAAGTTTTATGGGTCTATTTGTGATTTTAATATCTTCTAAAATTAATGTTTTTTAATTTTATGTTTGATTGTAGAAAAACATAAAAATAAAGTGACAAAAAAAGAAAAGAAAAGTAAAACTTGGTTGAGAGTCTTTTAAGAAAGATTATTGGGGTGATAGGAGGATCGTTAACATATCTATTATGTCATTATCATTCAATATAACTACAACTACCAATCAAAAAACTTAGAAATTGAAACTGATAAGTACGTTTCATTCCAACAAACATAAAAACAAACTTTACCTTAAAAACTCAGCTAATTCAACATCAAACATTTACAATCTTTCATTACAATTATATTAATTCTTGTTATAAGTGATCACAATAAAAATATTTTTCTTGTCATTTATTTTACTTTAGATATTCTTTCTAATTTCTATGAATAATATTGTTAAAGTTACATTAATTTTACTTTAGATCAACAATCCACAGATACACTCCTGGTCTAAGAGCAACTGCAAGAAAATTTTTGCGATAGTGCAATGCTAATTAAAATTATGCAATTTAATTCTTTAATTCGATGATAATAATTTGTATTTTAAGGTCTTCGAGTAGAAATTAACTAGTCCTAATACCCGTACGATATACGGTAGCTATATATATTGTATCACAAAGAAATTCGAATATGCCTCATACATGATTCGTGAGTAAGAAGTAAATTGTGGTTAGATTTTTGGATTTACCTTAAATTTTTAGAATCACATCAAAATCGGAACATGTAAGATATAGTGGATGACGGCAAATAGCCTTGTGATTTCGGATCGTAAACTCAAAATTTTGAAGTCTTCATGTTAATAACTTATTTTAAGTCATATAAGTAATAGGAGTTGAAGAATTGAGAAAGAAAAAGAGACAATTTATTAATGAGAAAACGATCAATCAAATAAGGTTATAATGTCTTTTGTAATAATAAGCCAAGAGTTAGAGTTTAACTCTAAGTCTAATAAGGAAATTGTATCTATATACAATTGAAAAAACTAATAGTAATATAAATAAATTAAACGGACACATGTTGATCAAGGATTACGCCACATGTCGTTTTAAAAACATCTCAATCCTGTTTTAGTTTATTGGTAGATATTGATAAAAGTTTACGCTTATAAGTCATTTATTGGTTAACGTATTAGTAATATTTTATACTCAAAGTTAGCTTTTGGCTGGTTTTCACCTCATTATGTTAAAAATGTATTAACATTTTGTTATACTCAAATACTTATAAACAATGTATTTGACATGGATCTCATTTTACTCAAGAAACACATGTTTACTATGATAAAGTGAAAAACTCAAATACTCTTTTAAGTGTTTTAAATTCAAATTTTTATATGCTTTGATGTTAGGGAAAATGTTTTTCGAATATACATATTCCATCAATTAGATATCTTTCTGTGTATTTTTTTTTCTTTGCTTTATATAAATTAAGAAATGTTGTTTGTTTTAATCTTCAAGGCTTAATCTAAATATAAAACTCTATGAATAGCAACATCTTCTTCATTAATCAAATGCCGGTTTCTCAATATATATAGCCCATAACTTTTTATATTTGATTTTAAAGGTACATATAGATTTCAATAAACCTAGACCTCATGACCTTTTAGCTGTATGGTCATTCAATTGAAAAAACGTCTTAACCGATTCAACCTAATTTGGTTTGTTTGTTTGTCTTTTTTTTTCTTTCACAAGGTGCGCAAATATATCATCTATAGGCAATTATTTAATTAGTCGCGTGGTTAGATTAGCCCATTAGAGATTAAGATCCGTGGGTTCAAATATTTTAAAGCTCGAACACAAAGTACTGCTTGACCAACCGAGAACTAAACAGACTTTTCTTCTAACATATAACTTGGGTTTTGGCTGAGATGGTTTGTTTATCTAACATATGTTTTTTTTCGTTTGATCAACCATCTCAAACCTCAAATGTGTCTGTTGGTTGTTTATCTAACATATGTTTTTTTTCGTTTGATCAACCATCTCAAACCTCAAATGTGGGCTCTGCAATATATATTATCTTTTCCCAAATGTGGAACATCATTTCATTAGTTGGGACTCATTTTTAACTCTGCTAATCTAGCAATTCTAAGCAAAATCTGTTCACATAATAAATCATGTGCAGGGAAATTAATGGTTTCCATTCCAACCAAAACAAAAGCATACATTGCCTAAAAAACTCAGATCATCACATTTATATACTTGTTTTTTCAAAATTTTATTAATCAGCAAGCATACTAATCAATAATGACAAAAATACATATCCAGTAAACTAGGCATTCCCATGTTTAAATTTTAATCTAACTAATCTGTTTTTGATGACATCCACAATCTGATTCTTCAATTTCTCTTTGGGTGTATGAAACTTGCTAAAAACTCTTGCTGATCTTTTGTTGCTGAACCACCTCTTGACTTCCTGCCATTTGTAAGGTGCTCTCTTTACCTCCATAAAAGCTTCTTCATTTCATCCCATATATATTCACAATACTCACATTTATATACTTTTTGTTTGAATTATATTTACTTGATATTTACTGTCCACCTATGTAAAGAAAGATGGATAAATCTCTACAACTTGTGCCATTTTTACGCTGTATATTTACTGTCCACCTATGTACTCCACAATGTTCCAAGTGAGCTACCGAATACGGCTCACATTTGCAAACGGTTCCGGTGTGGCTTTAGGTGCAGCTTTAGCAGCCACCGCAGGGCTCCCAAAAACGTTCCAGAATCTCAATGTCTCGTCTCCTGCAGCAGATGCAACTGTACATCCATCTGGGCTCTGCAAACAGAAATCATAATTATCATTAGCGACCAAAATTTAGATCTGGAATCAAACTTAAATACAAAAAAAGGTTTCATGACTTTTGGCTATACCTGTGTCATGAAAAGAACCCTTGAAGTATGGCCAGTAAGCTCAGCCATCTTAACCATTGAGGGGTACTTCCATAATGTCAGTTGGTTCTGTGTAAACCCATGTGAGCTCAGCAGTTCACGTTCGTTCTTATTCCATAAAAGTGCACATACTTGTGACCCTGTGTCCACTGAGTTCAAGCAAGAACCAGTGTGTGTGTTCCAAAACTTGATACATTTGTCACCGCCACCACCTCCGGAAGCCAAAAGATTAGCTTGGAATGGGCACCAAGCAAGGGCTTTCACTGCTGCAGTGTGATCCTCGAGCCTGTGGAGATACTGAGTTGGGGCATTTGTAGAAGCCATGGATTTGTCCCAAATGTGAAGAAGATTGTCGTTTCCACCACTGGCTAATTGCTGACCAGAGGCTGACCACTTCAAGCCGCAAACTTCTTGGTGATGGCCAGAGTAGGTTTCAACTATGGGTGATCTGATCCTTACATCATTGTTTACAATCCGTCCGTCCATTCCTCCTGTAGTCAGAATGTGGTTGTTCCAGTCCAATGCACCAACCCGAGATTGGTGACCTCCTCTGATGGTTCTCAACTGTTTCAAATCAAAAGAGTCATTTAGTATTCAAGGATAACTTGGGCAGATTGGGTAATGGGTCAAAACAGGTCATTTTAATTATGCAAAACAACTTTCTAAAACAGACATTTAACAATCTTCTTCTTATGTATCCCATTCGAACCCATTAACATATCCAATTGAACAATCCCTAGGTGGTCCAGAAAAACCAAAAAACCACCCAACTTCAAAACTTTAATAAAATACAATATGGAAATCATATGTTGAAAAAAAAATTCAAATATAAGATATATACCAATCTATTAGCTGTCGAATCCCAAAGCTGGACATCTGCGTTGTTTAGACCGACTGAAAGGTGGCGTCCATCAGGTGCCCATTTGACACTAGTCACTGGGCCAATCTCATCATCTACAGTCACAAGCTCTGATGTATTACCATCGGTGGCATCCCACAGATACACCGTTGTTCCAAGAGCAATTGCAAGTACATTGCTGCTTCCCCAATCCAACAGATTCAAGTAATAATCATCTATAATATCTGGTGCATCCAATGTTCTTTCCGAAGTCTGTAATCAATTATTCAACACAAAACCGCATATTACAGATTTGAAACAAGACAAAAAAATCGAACCCAATAACTACAAGACGCTAACGAATGGATCTTGTCATAAAACAACATAGGGGTGATTGTAAAAGACACAAATTTGTGGATCATAAAGAACGGATCTTGTAAAGAAACTTCATTCTAGATATTGAACACAAGACAAAAATATAAAACAATGTTTTAGGACTTGAAATCAAGAAACACTTATATATAATCTACTTATAAGTATTCAACCCTAATCGAATCTACTTACTAACAAACCTAAGGGACACAAGAAACAAATTTGAACCATATAACAAACAGATCTTGTAAATAGTATATACCTGTGGAATGTATCTTCTTGCTTTCACAGGTTTCGATTGCTGAACAGAAGAAAAGCAATCGCTAGGAATCGCTTCAGTGGGCGTCGGTGGCTTGTTCTTGAAAGCAAGAATCCTGGTTCTGTTCATGTTGAAGGTTTCCGCCAATAGCTTCCTGTACGCTTCCCTGGACGGCGAGCAGTTCACTGGGTTTTCCTTGCCTTTTTTCGCTTCTGTTAACATGTAATGTGCATAATCGAAATCCATAGCTGATCTATTCGGTATGAACCTATCCAACTATATCGCAAAAACAAATCAAAAAAACCCTAATTAGCAATATAAATATTTAAAAAATCAAACAAAATATACCCAATACAGTAAATTAAAAAAAGAAAAAAACCCACAAGAAAAGACACAAACTTTTATAATAATCTATGAAATAATATATTTTTGAATTTGAGGAGAAAGAAAAGAGGAAATACGTTTTCGCGAGAATTGCGACGTTGAAGGTATTGTTCTTGAAGGGGGCATCGAGATTGCGATTTGGTACCTGAAGGAGTAACAACAGATCTTGCATCCATAATGTTAGTACAAACAGAAATATATGTATATATATATAATATAAAAATATATGAATATGAATGAATGTATTATACAAAGATCCTGCAAAAAAAAGTGATTAATAGACAATAAAAGAAGCAATTAACAGCAATTAAAGAGAGCTTATTTAATGAGTGATTAATAGCGCTTGAGAGAGAGAGAGAATAGACAGAGAGAGTGAATGCTGTAATTATGATTTATACGGGGGTTTGTATAAAATAGAATGTATATATATATAGATATAGAATTGTATAATATATGGAAATTAGGGTTTATGTGCAGGAGGAATGTGGCGGTGATGGTTAAACGGCTAGTAATTGTAAAGTAGCCGTTAGAATTCGATATGGGCTAGGCTGGATTACAGAATGGGCTTAGTTAGCCCAAATCATAATCGGGTTAATCAAATAAATGCTTTTGAACTTTTTATTAAAAGTAAAAAATAAATAATCTTTATATATACTAAAAGACAACTGACCTAATAGTTTATTAACCAATCATAGCTTTTGATTTTATCAAATTAAAAATTGATGATGTCATTATTAATTAATAAATAAATCAAAATTAAAAAAAATCAAAATTAAAAAAAACAAAATTAAAAAAAAGTCAAAATTAAAAAAAATCAAAATTAAAAAAAAGTCAAAATTAAAAAAAAGTCAAAATTAAAAAAAAGTCAAAATTAAAAAAAATCAAAATTAAAAAAAAGTCAAAATTAAAAAAAAGTCAAAATTAAAAAAAACAAAATTAAAAAAAAGTCAAAATTAAAAAAAACAAAATTAAAAAAAATCAAAATTAAAAAAAACAAATAAAAAAAAGTCAAATAAAAAAAAGTCAAAATCTCAATAAAAAGTCAAAATTAAAAAAAAAGTCAAAATCAGAAACAAGTCAAAATCTCATAGAGAATTTAAAAATCTCTATGCGATTTTACAAAATCTATGAGTTTTTCAAAATCTATAGAGATTTTGACTTTTTTTGAAATTTTGACTTCCGCATTACGTTTTTTGACTTTTTTGAGATTTTGACTTTTTTATAGATTCAAAAAACACAATGCAAAAATCAAAATCTCAATAAAAAGTCAAAATTAAAAAAAAAAAGTCAAAATCAGAAACAAGTCAAAATCTCATAGAGAATTTAAAAATCTCTATGCGATTTTACAAAATCTATGAGTTTTTCAAAATCTCATTACGATTTTGTTGGGTATTTTGTGAAAATCCAAAAAAAGTTAGCTAAATTGGTATATTTTTTCTAAAAATTGGGTACTCATGTTATTTTCTCTCATATTTATATTAATATTTGTAGAAAAAATCTCACTAATTTACACTTTTTTGTTTTCCATCAATAATTTACACTTTTTATCCTCACTAAATACCTAATTTATATATTTTTGTTTTCCATCAATAATTTACAATTTTTACCTTCACTAAATACTTAATTTATAATTATTACAACTTGTAGTTATCAACCCTCAGTAAATACTTAATTTATAATTATTACAATTTGTAGTTATCAACTTTAGAATTTTGTTTTAGATTTTCATCATTTAATTAACTAAAAATAATTCAACATTTTATTTTTAATTTTTTTCTTCCATAAAATCTTTTCTTTTAATATACTAAAAGGCAGTTGCTTTAATAACTTATTGACCAATCACAACTCCCGATTTCTTAAAGTTGACTTTTGTTTTCAATTTTGACTTTAATTTACACTTTTTTGTTTTCAATTATAAATTTACACTTTTTAACCATTAATTTCAATATAATAGATAAAGAATAATGGCTAATAAATATAAAATAGAATAATAGATACTATATATTCAATAAAATAATAGCTAATCATATTATACTTCTATCATATAAATATAAAATTAATTACTAAAAAATAAATAAATTTTAATGTAAATATATTAAGATTTTAAAAGTAATTGTACTATTATATTTTTTTGAAGTTTTTTTAGTTTTTGTCATGACACATATACGAAAATAAAGCATGTAAAAATGTAATTTTTATAGAAAACACATATAACATTGTCATATTCTAATTGAAATATTTAGAATATGTTTCATCTAAAAATAAGATATAATTTTTAAAAGTGTAAAATAAGAATGTAATATCACCTTGTGTAACAATAAATCAAATAAAATGATAGTGACCTATTATGATTTTTTAAATTTTCATATATCGCTAAGCATGTCATAATCTACAACATTGATGAACATATAATGATTTTGTAATATTCAAATATCGTTATGTATGTCATAGTAAACAACTTCGATGAACATATTTTAAAAAATATTTCACTATAAAACTCAAAGTTTTATAATATAGATCAATTTTTTATTACTAAAAATTGTAAACTAAATCATAATAAACTAACATCTAATATTGATAAAATTGTAAGGCTGTGTATTTGACACATGCCTAAAATCTAGTTAAAGAAGTAAAAAACAACATGCATATATATTGAACAAATTTGTATTGTATTTTAGTTAGTAACCGATGACTATGGAACCATTATATTATTTGACTTTTCAATTTTGCCGCATTAGAAATTTAATGAGTTGTCATTTTTTCAATTAAGTTGTTATATTTATGTTGTCATGTATGATCTTAGTCATCAATTATAATCATAATCATTAATATTTATTTTTCTATTTTCTATATGGATACAAAGATGTTTATATACATTATACTATGTTTTTTTATTAATTCAATGATAATTATCTTTTTTCAAATGAGATTGTTTATAATATTATGTTTATTTTTTTAAAAAGTATTTATTATATTATATTTATAAATATATATATCATAAAAAAGAATTTTATGATTTATAAATATTTATGTTTCATTAGTCATGCTTTAACATATTTGACGTACATCATATATTCATAAACTATAATTTTATTGTTTGCATCATTCGTAATTAGACAGTTTTTTTATATTATTATAAATTATAAATAATAATGTAACTATCAGTTATTGTATTTTTTTATTTATTTATGTTCTCAGTCAGACCCGCACATCGTGCGGGTTTAATCTAGTGAGATTATATATAACGAAGGTGATTCGCCTCAACTACGGGTAGCTTAGTAACTCACGTATTATGTAGGCAAATCAAAGAAAAATTTATTTTGATACACCGGAAAATATTTGTATATGCCATACAGTCCGATAGTAAAAGAATATATGAAACTCAAAAGAAAGCATGTAACTCATTTGCATATATATGTGTGTGTATATATATAATATATATATATATTATTTATATATATATATATATAGAGGGTGGGTTAATTTAGGACCAATCTTAAATTAGGACCAAATCTCAACCATTCATTTCTCTCTCCTCAAATCTCAAATTCCGTTTTCCAGAATCCGGCGACATCTCCGGCGACGGAGACGACATCTCCGGCGACATTTTCGGCGAGAATCAGTTTCGTTTTCGGGTTGATACGGTACGGGCGTTGCCTTATCCGTTCTAAAGGGGTTGTCACCAGACGCATATGAAAATCATATGGATTTGATGGGCGGCGATCCAAGAGATGATGACGGTTTGATATGGTACGGGCGTAGCCCTTGCTGCCAGCGCCGGCGTCGTGGCTGGGGACCTGGGGTGGTCGGAGATGATGGTGGTGGCGGTGATTGTCTCGCCGGAGAAGAAGGAAGGAGGATGAAAAGGTGGTGGCCGGAGATGATGGTGGTGGCCGGAGACGAAGGTGGTTGCCGGAGAGGAAGGAGGAGAGAGGAGAGAGAGAAAAATAAATAGTTGAGATTTGGTCATAATGGTCCTAATCAAAACATAATCTCCATTGGCAACAACAAATCCGTGAAAATCGTGTGATCAACTAACAATCCGGGACTACTAAGTGGCAATTTTGAGTATAAATAGAAGACACATCTCATCAATATGAAAAGAGGTATTTTTTAACCTAAAAAGTTTTATTGTTGTTGTAATCTGTTTGATATATAATTAAGTAAATCAACTAATTGGGGCTTTTTTATACTGGTTGTTGTGTTCATTAATAGCATGACGGAGACATATCGACAGGATAAGAATGTTGAAATCCTTTAGCAAGTATACCAATAAGAAAGAAACAGAATCAGCTGTCCAATTAATTCGACCTAACAGTGAATCCGATGAAGGTACAGCTGAACCATTGTGTCATATTATGTCAGTTTAGTTGTACACATGTGGCATACGATGCTTGGATAACATGTGTTTTGTAATGTGGCCACATGTGTGTTTGGTTATACAAATGTGTGTTTCTTTGGAATCTGGTCACATGTGTGTTTCTTTGTACAAATGTGTTATGTCTTTTGACCTGCAATGCTTAGATCACATGTATTTTGTTGTAACATAGGTGTATGTTAGTGGTCTACATTTTAATACTAGTTATCATATTTTTGTGGCTCTTTTCTCAGATATTGATGAAATATGTGTGTATTTGGCATCTGGTCACATGTGTAACCATGGATGCCAGGCAAGTGAAAATCAGTGTGAGAGATAAAAGGGTCACTAATGAATAAGGAAGAAGACGTGCAACAAAGAATGCTGGCACATGGGGTCACCTAACTGGGATCGGGCGTGGTTTATGTTGATAGTCGTTGACTGTGGGAATCTGGATTGGAGATTGAAGGTAAAACACAGAAATCAAGGTTAGATCAGTTGAGAAAGAAGTATGCAGTGAAGCTGATGATGATAGAACACAAGATGAATCAGGAAAGGATTTTGCTAGCTGCTAAAGAATATGATGCAGAAAATCGAAGAGTTCCTAACAAGAAATAAGCTACAATAAGTTGTCTATGATATTAGTCTATTTTATGTTATCTGTTGGTTATGTTTGCTAAACGTCGGTGCCTACTTTGAAGGTTACCTTTTTTGAAAGACAATATGTTATCGTCTATTGATGGGTTATCTTGGAGTAATGTGGTATTTAATTAGTGTTAGGAAATCCTATAAATTTCAAAAAGGTTGTATATGTGTGTTTTCTTAATTAATCTCATGATTTTGAAGACCAACAATTGATTCATAGATTGCATCCAATCCATTCTCCTCTTCCGCATGAATTATGAATTATAATAAAAGGATAACTGCAATCCTATAATAACTGCAGGAGCGATTAAGAGGGTTGTTGTTTTTATTTAATAACTAATCTAAATTATATTTATAAAATTACCATACTATCCCTACACATATTAATTAAATACTAGTTCTCGACAATTTTTTAGTTCTCATTTTAACTTTTGACTATATATATATATAGGAAAAGGTTCATGTGAGAACCTTTTGAATTGGAAGAACCATGAGAACTTCTATATTATAACTTGATGTTCATATGTGCATGGTATATGTGAACATATTCGTTCACATATGAACTATCAAGTTATAGTTATAATTACCTATGTTCATATGTGAATAGTTCTCAAATGAACCTTACCCTATATATATATATATAATATATGACATATATGTAATGATAAGTAAACTTAAATTATTTTTTTAACTATTAACCAAAATAATATTATCTTGTCATATTAAAAAATCAAAAAGTTATAGAACCTTATATATATTACAAAAATGACATATTTTTACAAAAATATCACAATGTATATTAGAAGAGAAATGCTAAATTTACCAACTAATTGCAAACAAACTTACAAATTGATGTGACAAATTAAGTGGACCAATCACATATAAAAACATTTTTTTCTCTTTTTCTATTCCTTCTTTTCATTTCATTGTCACACATGTATTTATAAAAATTTGTGTTAATTAGTTTGTCATTATAACATTGCTCATATTAGAATTAGAATTAAAATGTGTAAAACTTTTTATATATAAAGTTACAGAGCTTTATGTATATTACAAATATGACATCTTTTTATAAATACATCACAACGTATATTAGAATTGGAATTAAAATGTATAAAACTATTTATATTAGATTACATGTATTTTTAGGGCTATTTACATGTAAAAAGTCATAAAAGTCATATGATGATAAAAAAAAAAAACATTAAAATCATAAAGTTAGTTGTCTCATTCTGCCTATGTGAACACAAAATTAGCTTTTTATGATAATAAAATAGAAGCAACAGGTCAATAGAATTAATATACAATAAATAAAAATCATCGACAATTGTTTACTATGAACCTATATTTTTTAAGGGAAGATATATTTACACACCGTTTACTGTTCATCTACACACCGCTCATACGCCCGTTTCATGTAGAACTCCCCGTTTTAGTGTCGAAAACGCCCCGTATAAAGTAAAACGGGGAAAAAAAACGGTGTGTAAATAACTCTAAAAGTCATATGATGATAAAAAAAAAAAAAAACATTAAAATCATAAAGTTAGTTGTCTCATTCTGCCTATGTGAACACAAAATTAGCTTTTTATGATAATAAAATAGAAGCAACAGGTCAATAGAATTAATATACAATAAATAAAAATCATCGACAATTGTTTACTATGAACCTATATTTTTTTAACAAAAAAAGGAGTAGAAAACAAAAAGTGTCCATGTGTTTTCACTATTTATCACTTATGGTCCCTCTTTCTTAATATTTTGCAATATCAATCACTTACCATCCCCACGTTAACCCCATCAATAGGTGTCCCATAATTATCCATATACTATAAAACGGAGAGTATTTTACCTGGCTAATTTAATACGGTCCGTATTAGATAAATGACATAAAAAACAAATCAATAGGTGTCCCATAATTATCCGTATATTATAAAACGGAGAGTATTTATGGCTGCTAGTCCATATTATATAAAACGACATAAAAAGTAACATTTTTTATATAAAAAAATCATATAAATTTGATATGCTACGGGTCAATATGCTTCTCAAATGGGCCATTTGGGCCTATAATGGGCCAAATGGGTTGTATGTGCTCGTCTTTCACTCGAATAACTTTTTGTCACTAGAACAGTCATATACTCGTACCCATTTGACCTGTAACTCTACCCGCTTATATTCCACCTCGAACCATTATGATACACACTCTGATAACTGTTTAATGTTGATAGGATCTAGACTTTTTTGTTTACTTAATTTTGAGTGCGGCAATATAAATTTGGACACATGATATCTTTTTACATTACTAATCACTGTCACTACCCCTTGTTTCGATCAGAACCTAAAGCATTATAAGTTGAAGATTTATCATAGATTCATAGTTATTCGTTATTAAGTATGGATGACAAGGGTAGGTTTGGTGCCAACATCATTTTTTTTTATTGTTTAGCTTGCTTGTGTTGTGTACACCAAATGCTCTTTTTGATTTTTCACTTTGGGAAGTTTGTGACGATTGGTCATATGGGAATCAGGATGATTGAAAATGTCTTGGTTTATGATATGTAAATCCATGCACTAGTATATTCTTCACACAAACTGCACAAATTGTCATTCTTATAATGTAAAAAGAATATTGCCCGTATGTATATTAATATTGCTATCTAAAGATGCATGCATGCATGCATGATTTTGCCAGTATGTATATTAATATTCCCCGTACGTGACATATTGTATTTATATTAATATTGCCCGTATGTATATTAATATTGCCCGTATGTATATTAATATTGCCCGTATGTATATTAAATTGCCCGTATGCCTTATAATGTAAAAAGAATATTGCCCGTATGTATATTAATATTGCCCGTATGTATAAAACTGCTATCTAAAGATGCATGCATGCATGCATGATTTTGCCGTATGTATATTAATATTGCCCGTATGTATAAAACTGCTATCTAAAGATGCATGCATGCATGCATGATTTTGCCAGTATGTATATTAATATTCCCCGTACGTGACATATTGTATTTATGGTTATATTAAACCATCTCATTATAAACAGGGATCCTTTGTACCGATACATCCACCGTCTGAACTCGAGGTCCATCAACGCACGTAGTGAGGGTGGTGAGTGGGTTTCATACACTGATTTGCTTCTCTTGTACTGTCTTTTGATGAGGGTCCCCTGCCACCTGCCCCACATTCTGGCACAGTACTTGCATGGATTTTATCGCAGGTAATAATTTATCCATTTTAGCAATTTTCTTTCATTATGAGATGTGAAGTTCTATTGTTTAACATATGAATGTATAAATTTACTGCAGGAAGGGTGGTGGTCACATTTTTTGCGGCCACTTCGTCACACGGATCGCCCTTTCTCTAGGCCTCCAAAGGAAGCTTCGCACTTTGAAGATAGCAAGCACCACCCCAATCAAGATCGGCACCAAAGTGATGCATGCGATGAAGATCCTCCGGAAGTCTGGGCCTAAAGACTCCAGGTTGATGTATGAGCAGGGCACACTACCGTGGCAGGGACCGGAGCCGTTGATCATGCCAGCGCCATTTCCAGGAGTACGGATTGAGCAGGTGCCTGTGAGGCTTCAGCACGATAGGGATGCCGACCATCAGGTGGACCCCCCACCACCATATCGCCCGCGACGCTACTATCAGGTTGCCCAGCTCCCTGACGACACCACACGTGAGCTTCAGCATCTAGCATCTCGACTCGGGAGTGTGGAGCACGTTGTGGCTAGTCTGGAGCGGATGATGACCACGACGCATGCTCGTATACATTGGATGTGTCGTTTGCTGACCCCGGGGCCAGATGGTCCATACCCGATGACACCACCTCCCAGTCCTCGTGCTACTACTGCTCCATCACATACTGCTGGTCCCACTCCTCCCCCAGATATGCCTGTTTCTGTTGCTCCACCATCGGGTTTTACTCCTCCACCATCGGGTTTTACTCCTACTACTAGTACTCCATTTATTTTTTATCCTGCTTATGATGCTCCACCTGCGACTGCTACTGCTCCACCTCCGAGTCCTGGTCATATTGTTCCACCTCAGTCTTGTACTTGTGTGAGTAGTCCTACTCTTAGTGATCCACCGACTCCCTATGCTCCACCCGGTTTTGAGCCTGTTGCTTCACCTGCGGGTTTTGAGCCTACTGCTCCACTGAGTCCTGATTTTACTACCCCACCAGAGAGCCCTGATGATGGACTGTGATGTATTTGATGTTATGCGTACTTTTTAGGACTATCATTGTGATATATTATGATGTGTTATGCGTACTTTTTAGGAACTATGACGATGTGTGTATTATGTAATATTTTATGTTTTAATGGCTAGGAACTATGACGATGTGTGTATTATGTAATATTTTATGTTTTAATGGCTAGGAACTATAATGATGTGTGTATTATGTAATATTTTGTGTTTTAATGGCCCGTCTAATCTGTGTTTGGTTTATTATTAGGGTAAATTACACAAATCATACCCGAGGTTTGTTCGAAACTACATTGGTCATACCTACAATTTAAAAATTACGCGAGACATACCCATCGTTGTCAAAAACTTACACTGACCATACCTATCGCTGACGGTCGTCTATTTGGCCGTTAAGTCAAGTCACGTGCCGTGCATGTGAGGTATCAAATCCGTAATTTCTTGTAAACTTCAGGTATCATTCGTGTAATTTACCCTAATTAAAAATTATTAAGAATTTTAGAGTTTTATTTATACTTCAGTTATTAAGTATGGTAGATATGAACATTATTATGAAAAAATTCTTTTTTTTTTCAATGAAAAGTATATCAAGAAAAATAGTTGATACAAGAATGCATTTATTATTATATATATCATTATTATTTTGTTATATGTGTATAGTGAATAAAACAAGGATCAGAACCATGAAAACCACTAAAATTTTCACTTTTATATTATTTTATTATTATTTTATTTTTTATATAATTTATTTTTTTTAATAGAAACCTATTTAAAAAAATACAAAAAAAATAATTAAATAAACAATATAATTTTTTCGTATGGTTTGATAACATCCCCCTCAGATTAGAGGGGTAAAGCAAAGTCGAAGACTCGTCACGGTTTTAGAATATAATTTCACCTCAGATTAGCAATCTGTAGCATTTTGGGTTTGAAGTTCCAGGGTTAGTCGTTAGTTTGACCTTGAAATTTCTAAGCCTAAACCTGTATCGTTTGATGACATCCTTTCATAAAATTTTTATTTTTTATTTTGAAATAGGTTTTTAAAATGAATAAATATATATATGTGAATTTTAATATAGAATATCTACCCACTTTAATAAATGAAATATAAATATAAATATCTTAATAACTTTTTATTAGGGTAAATTACACGGATGATACCTGAAGTTTACACGAAATTACGGTTTTAATACCTCACATGCACGGCACGTGACTTGACTTAACGGCCAAATAGACGACCGTCAACGATAGGTATGGTCAGTGTAAGTTTTTGACAACGATGGGTATGTCTCGCGTAATTTTTAAATTGTAGGTATGTCCAGTGTAGTTTCGAACAAACCTCAGGTATGATTTGTGTAATTTACCCTTATTATTATTTATGGTTGTGTTTTTGTGTTTGGAAAATAATTGTGTTAACAAGTTATTTCCCATAGGTGAAAATGTGAAATGCGACAAAATTCATTTAAGGTATACATTCATAATGTCAAACGTATCAGTTAATACAGGGGATTATCAGGAGGTGAATACCTTATACCGTGAGATTAGAAAGAGTTTTTTATGTTAACATATCAAGTACTTTACAATTATTAAATTTTTTTAAAAAAACTTATAATAAACTTATATAATAAACGTATCAGTTAATACAAAGAGATTTTTATGTTAACATATCAAGTATTTTACAATTATAATAAGCTTTGTATCATCTACACGCTCATATCAACGATTTCGTACATTATTAAGAAGATTAGAGGGGAAAAACTAAATTTCACCGTTATAAAAAATTATAATAAGGGTTTCAACTAATTAAAATACCCCGTTTTACAGCATATGGATAATATAAGACACCTATTGATGGAGAATTAAACGGAGTTAAAAGGGGTGACGGTTGTGTTACACTTTTAGTATAGTAAGGATGGATAATACAAGACATCTATTGATGGAGAATTAAACGGAGTTAAAAGGGGTGACGGTTGTGTTACACTTTTAGTATAGTAAGGATGGATAATACAAAATCTTAACAAAGAGGGGTGGTAAGTGATAATTCCCTGAAAATACAGGGGAACTTTTTGTATTTGACTCATTTATATATAAAAAATTACTTATCTCTTGTTTTTATATAAAACTCCCCGTTTTAAATCATATACACCATTTTGTTGATTATGACGTGTCATTCTCTGACATGTCAGTGCAAAAATGCAGAGTTATTTACACACCGTTTTTTACCCCGTTTTACTTCATACGGGCCGTTTTCATCACCAAAACGGGGAGTGCTACATAAAACGGGCCGTATGACCGGTGTGTAAATGAACAGTTGCCGGTGTGTAAGTAGTAACACCCTTAATAAGAGTTCTCGAGCCAACTATGCTCACTTTCACATTTCTATCAATCTTCATCGAGTGTTACTAATGGTGACGGGTGGACAAGGTGGAAGTGTTACTAATGGTGACGAGGTGGTTCCACCTGGGTCATCGAGGTCGACGATTACATGAATGATGTGGTTATGGGGTGGAACTGCCATGGTCACTTGTTTCACCTTGAAAAATAGTTGCAATTGTCAAGTTGATTATAGTAAATGTGTATATTTTAATATAAAAATACGGTATTGTGTGATTATTATTACGGATGTGATGTGATTGTTGATGGTGCTGATGTGTTTCATCACTTGTGGTGGCTCTAAGCTTGAGCTTATCCTTGATAAAGGGTTTTCTTTTCCGCCATTTCACAACGCAACCGAAACAGGTTGCTAGTGGCACCAACGAATGCGCATTAAACTTTGTTTTTGGAAACAAAAATAATAATAATAACATATCAAATAACCCCATATGTTCAAGTGTAATTTTCATTGACACATACCTAAAGGATTTCATATTAACTTTACAAAAAAAAAAAGGATTTCATATTAGACATACTGTAGGCGAAATTCACACGACTATCAATACATTACAAAGAATAGGTTCATTACTTACAGGGGATATCAGAACTATACACCTTAGAATCAAAAGGCCCCAAAACAAGCTTCTATATTATACACTTCGATGAATATAAAACACCTCGGGTTCTTTCCATTAACTGAGTTAATAGCATTCCCATTGTAGAATAAGGTGCCGCAAGGCCAGCAAAATCTCCACTCTGATCTCATCTAGACCATGTCCCGATTCAAGCTGATGAGTAAATTATGCATCACCTTAAAATGACTAGTAATCTCAAAATGGATTACTAAAATCAGTAGACGTAATGCAACATCATAAACAAAGGATACAACCTAACCTGCCGTCTATTATCTGCAGATAGCCATCGGTTTTTCCCTTAAAACTGCAAAATCTACCCTTTCTTGACGTTGAAAGTAAGTACTTTGACTGAAAAGTCAAAATGTAGCTTGCCTTCATTGCAGTCAAAAAACATTGAATTCTGCAAGAGCACTGTTCATATCAACTTGTGTTTTCAAAAGTCAAAATTCTAACTTGGTCACATCACTGTTTGACCACATCCCGCCTTACATATTTCCTATTTCGAAAAGATTTGTTCAACGTGATTCCAAGTCTTCTCATTTTCTCTAATTTTTCTCTTCTCCCATCTATATCAGCCTGAATGGCTTTATCCCTTTTCTCATCTGACATCAAAGCCAACCTAGCAAACTTTTTTGGCCGGATAATCCCTAGCCTCTCGGTTATATCTTGAAAAGCAGAAACGAGCCCACGTCTAATGTAACATCCTTCCATAAGCTCCATTGAGTTTGTTTCCGGGAGGGTAACACTATTCTTTAACTCAAGATCCAAACAAAAAGGCGAATCTTTTAACCACATTCTTAAGGAATGAGCTTTTGCCACGAGCAACCCACTTCTTGTTTTGCAAGGCAAAAAAGGGGATCCCATTTCCCATAAATAAGCTTTTAGTGTACTGTTTAAAGAGACACCATTGTATTCTGAAACCCCTGTGATTAAAACAACCGATTTTGGAGATAATGGGAAACCCTCTAAGGATGCATCCTGCATGTGGTCAAGCCATAATGTAAGACCTACAAGAGATGCACCAGCAGACAATTTTCTGAAATCCGCTCCCCAGTCCTTTTCGGCTACCCTGCAAATGTTTTGTTTGATATGGTTAACTTTCGAAACAGTTGATTGATAAGTATATTATGAACATGTCACTTTTGTACGCAAAGAACACTAAGGGGGAGTTTGAAAAAACAGAATTAACTTCTGATTATTCAAAGGTCAAACGAAAGGTTTTGGACAATGACTTAGCTGAAAGAAAACTGATCATACAGGACAAAACTACAATTACCCATTTACCCCCCTCTTCCTACTTTGAAACACTTTTACTCAAATTTCACATAATATCCCTCCTTTTTCACAATATTTTTTTTGCCTTATTGGTCAAACCCTGAAACATCTGATTATCTGTTTATTATAACTTGATATAGCAGAAGCACACCCCAAACACTATCTTCTTCTTTTTCTTTTTTTTTTAACGACACCCAAACACTATCTTCTATAGTTTGTTCTATTAGAGCTGATTAACTGATTCAGATTAAACAAAAAATTCACATAATTACATTCATATATAGCTGTGAATACCTGAAAACATCATGACGATAAATGTCTTTCTTGACTGCCAGTTGAAACACCCATGATGCAGTAGCTCGACGTTCAAATGCCCATAAAAGATCTTCTACAGCATTTACAAAGTTAAGTGCTGCATTATCTTCCACAGGTTTCAGTTCTTCCAAAACCCGGTCTATCTCCGAAACCATTGATTCTGAGTTTTCCAAAAGCCTGTAAAGCGGAAAATGTAGATAGTTCATGATCTTATAGACTGAAAATGAAGGAAGAAATATAGATGAAGAAAAGGTCAAAAGTAGTATAGATCAGTACTTGATTGGAAGATCAAAACCAGCATCTTTAATAGCGTTCAAGATCATCATTGCTTCACTTGTGGTCTTGCAAAAACTAGCAGCCCTAACAAAACAGGTCCATATCCTGTGGTCTGGTTCCAACCCTTCGGTTCTCATCTTCACAAGCTTTTCAATTCCAGCAGTGTAATCATGATTCTTGAAATATGAATCTATAACTGAGCTATAAGTTAATGTACTTAATGTCTCACCACTCGACTTCAAATTATTAAGAATTTTTTCGGCTTCCAATGGATTCCCTGAGCTCCCATAAGATATCATTAGCAGATGCATTGTAGCAACCGTGGGTTCAATTCCATCTTCTTTCATCAGTTTAAGCAACTCTTCAGATTTCGAATGGTGTCCCATACTTCTATATGTCTTCATCATCAAATGATAAAACGAACGGTCCAGATTATACCCTTCATGTCTCATCTTCTCAAAAAGCTCCTCGGATTTTTCCAGCATTTGTTGCTTACCAAAGGCGGCAATTAAACTTTTGTAGGTGCTCAACTTAGGATCTAATCCTTCTTTAACCATTTCTTGCATTAGTGACATCCCGTCTTCTGGTTTATGGTCTCTACAATACATTACTATCAAAGTATTGTATGTATCCTCATCGGGCTTAAGGCCATTTTCTTTAATCTTGTGGTAAATTTGAACCGTTTTCCTAAAATCTTCAATATTCGTATATAATTTGAGTAAAGAATTATATATAAAAAGATCAGGTTTGAATCCAACTTCCACCATTTCATCAACCATTGCTTCAACATCCCGAACATGCTTTACCCTACAAAGTAAACCAATCATTACTCTATAAAGATGCATGGTGGGAAAATAACCAGCAGCCTTCATTCCATGATATATCTTCTTCACTTCAAACACATTCCCTGATTCTGCAAATGCATCAAGCATCAAAATAATGGAGCTTTTGCTGATTTTGAAACCCATATCTTGAAGTTCTTGAACGACAACATATAACTCGTTTAATCTCCCATCAACAACTAAAGCTTGCATAAGCCCATTAACGGATTCTACAGTAGGAGAAGGCCCGTCCCTCATCATGGTATTGAAAGCAGCCCTTGCTTTCTCGTATTGACCTTTCGAAGCATAAGCTTGTATTAGTGCATTCCAAGCTTTTCGGTCAACAGCAGGAAATCTTGACCGAAGACTCCCGACTACACTTTCCGCCTTCTCAAGTTGTCCTGACTTCCCATAAGACTCGATAAGGTCAACATAAATGGAAATCTCGTCAACTGATATTCCATTTGATTCGGCCCGGCTGACTAAATAATGAGCAGTCTCAGGAAACCCCATTTTACAGTACATAAATGCAACATTTGTGTACATAACTTTAGAAGATTGTACTCCAATAAACATCATATCAGACAGCACCTGAAAAGCTTCATGGAAAAGTTCATCCTCCTCACATTTTCTAATAAGACATTCATACATCAAAGAGCTCCCATTAAACAAATAAGAATTCCCAATCTTTCTGTATACATCCAGAGCAGCATCTAACTGATTTGACTTACAATGATGGACAATTAGAGCTTCTGGTACAATATGATCTGACCCAACTGCATGGTCTTTTAAAAAGTCAAGTAATTTCAGCGCCTCTGAATGCCTTCCAGATGAGCTATATGAACTCAAAATAGATAACAAATTCTCATGATCCAAATCATAACCCTCTGAAACAGCTAGCTTAATCATCTTCGCTGCATAATCATAGCACTCACCCTTAACTAAAATAGATGAGATGACTTGCGGGTTCAATTTGCATAATGCCTGCATATCGTCAACTAATTTTTCAATATGATTCTCTTTGTTTTCACGGTACAGAGTTTGGATTAACATCTCATAAAGAGATAGATCAGGCGTGAACCCGTCACGAACCATATTATTATACAAAATCATTGCCTTGCTGCCATCAAACCGCAAATAAATATCTAACATAACCGAATAAGCAAGAAAATCAGGTCTAATACCAGAATTCATCATGCAATTGAAAGTCTCTTCAGCCTCGAGTCTCATCCCAGCTTTCCCGTATCCACTTATCAAAGCACTGTAAGTTCTCAAAGTTGGTTTAATACCAACATCCATCATTTCTGACATAACATTTGCAGCTTCTTGAATCTTATTAGCTTTCCCTAAAGAATCAACAAGAACTGTGTATGTAACAACATCAGGATCACAACCACGGGATTTCATTTCTTGATATAGTTTAAAGGCCAAATCATGTTGACCTAATTTCCCATACATATGAATTACAGTATTGTAGGTCATCTCATCCTCTCCAAACCCTAACTTAACCATCTCATCACAAAGTTTATTAACCTTATCTACATTCCCTTCTTTAGCAAATGCGTACAGCAAAGAATTATATGTTACTGCATCAGGGTCAAACCCTTTTGACTTTATATCAAAGAACAATAATTCAGCCTCATTAACTAGCCCACATCTACCATAAACAGATAGCATGGCGTTATAAGTCCATAAATCAGGCTGACATCGATTTTCTTCCATGTCTTTGTAAACCTTGACTGCTTCCTCCAAGTTGGAATCACGTGAACACGCACTCAAAAGTGTGTTGTACGTAATAATGTCAGGCTGCAGCCCGGACCGCTTAACTTCATTTAGCAGATCAAATGCCATGTTTGGTTCCATCTTAGTGGACCTAAAGCGAGCATTTATCAAGGTATTGAAACTAACAAGGTCAGGTTCACACCCCCTTTCGTGCATTAGATCAAGAATTTCTTGAACTTTCCCAAACCGGCCATTTCTAGCATAAACACCCATCATAGCATTATACACTTGGACAGTACTATCAATGCCTTCCTCCGATCTTTCAAAGATCTCTACAGCCAAAGATTCTTGATTCGCCTTACCGAGAACAGATAGTATAGTCGCAAGCATTCGGGCATTTGGAGAATACCAGTTACGAAGATTTAACCATTCGTAAACCTCCAACGCCCTTTGCCAATTCGACTTGCCGACCCCTTTTACCAAAAAACAAAAATCAGTAGGTGTCATTTGAACCTTTCTATCATCTAAAACATCTGCCACAAACTCATTAGGCCTCAACCCTAATATCCTATCAGTTAAGAACTGTACCCTTTCCCTCCAATCTTTAGCCCTTTTTAAAGCCAGCTTAGTCATCTTTTTTGCCACTCGCCGACTCCTCAGACCGCCTAAAGATTCTAGGGTCTTGTCATTTACTTCCAATGCTTCCACCTTTTCTTCAACTTCCTTATCTCTAAACTCAAAAACATCAACTTTAGGGCTTGTGGGTGTAATTGGCACCTGGGTTTTCTTTAAATTATTATCATTTGCCAATTTAGTCAATTCTTTTGCCACCCGAGTCCTTGAACCGCCTAAAGATTCTAGGGTTCTGTCATCTACTTCTAAAGCTTCCGCCTTTTTGTCAATTTCATTATCTTTAAACTCAAAGACATCAACTTTAGGTAAAATTGGCAACTGGGTTTGCTTTAAATTACTGTTACTATTATTACTATTTGGGTATCTAACAGAAGGTGATGCTCTACTGTAAGTAAACTTTTTTACAGTTTCTTGTTGTTCAACAGTAACTGAAGATGGTGAATTTGAGCAAGAAATTTGAGAAGAATTGATATGTTTGCTTACCTTTGATGAATCTTGAATGGGGTTGTTAATTGGTGTTGCAAAAACCAAGATTCCTAAAGTAAAGGCCATCTTCTAATTTGGGATTTACAGAAATGATGAATTAATTTTGTATTTGGGTATAGGCAACAAACATTATAGTTTTGGCGGGTTGTGACAAAAATCTCAGATTTTTGTAGTATCTCCAAAATGTTACTCGTATTTGTTAAGTAGCAACCATTTGGGGTGTGGGGGGGGCCCGGGTGTTTGGGAACTTTTTTCAATATGTTTTTATCCAGAAATATTTATTATTCACCATATAAAATTAGCAAATATTAACTATCTATGCTATAACTAAAGAAGGAGGTTGATTACACGTTGTATAATTAGAGGCTTGATTTGATAAGCTTTTGAATTTTTTGGCATAAAACTTTCTCCTAATTACTTTATGCGCTCTCTCTATTTTCTAAATTTTTTTATTTTTTATTTCTCTATTAAATTCTGCTATACTTTCTCATCTCATCTTTTTTTAGTTTTTTCCAAAGTAATGTAATGGGTAAATTTATTTACCTATTAGTATAATTTTAAAAATATTTATCAAATTAGTATAATTTTTAAAAGGCTCGGTATCCCAGCACACCCCGTTCTTTAAAAATATGGAGTGGTCCATCTTTTCATTTTTGTCTTTTAACTAATACATGAATGTGTAAGTGTCCAATAAATAGGGCAAATGCGCGTAAGAAATGATCATCAATTTTAGGTCCATTTTGTCTTTATTATAAATGTCATGTTATGTACCAACATTCTAAAGAAACAGAAAAAGCCATTAAAATGTATTTCAAAATGTTATGTATTTGTCTTTTTTTGAATGTTAGCTTCCAAGTTTTTTTCACAAAATAAGTAAAAAAACCTTAAATTCTAAAAAAAAAATTTAACACAATATATAGTTCTAAGTCTTACACAAATTAAGTTAAATAATAAATACAATTTTTAGAAAGCAACATTGATTTTATATACAATATTGATATGATTTTTGCAGGTTAATATAACTTTTGACAGAAATAACATTAATTTTATACAATATTGATATGATTTTTGCAGGTTAATATAACTTTTGACAGAAATAACATTAATTTTATACAATATAGTGATATATTTTTTGACATCTGACAAGTTATTTATTATAAACTGTAACACCCGTCATTTAAAAACCTGGATTTTCAAAAGCTTTTGCCTAACGGCGTTTAGAAATGCGGAAAACAGAATCTTTAAAACATAACTAACCTTTAACGGATAGTTCATTTATAAAAGCGGTGTTACAACATTCATATCATTAAAATGGTATAAGATAATCCAGATTTGGCACCAACAAAAAATGCCATCATAAGCAATACATAAGTCATATTGAAAGTAGCCAATCATCATTAAGGCTAACATAAATGACTAAGCGGGGAAACTAAATGTCTTCTTCATAGCAACTACCCGCCTCGCCAAGCTAAGTCTTTCGCTAGCTCAACCTGCTTAACCTGAGGGAGCAACATATTTCAAGAAACAAGTGTTAACTAACGAATTAGCTAAGTAAGATAACACATAGTTTATAAAGCATTTGCCCATTTAAAACATTATAGAAAAGTCGTTTGAAATCGTTAAGGCACAAATCACATCATACATCGCATCTCACATAACGTATCATCACATCCAACATCTTCATATAGGATGGGTCATCCTAAATGTGCCTAGTCATCTTTCATATCTCATTTAATCATATAACATCTTTGCAATTGTGACATAAGTCACGCATATCATATAACATCTTTGCAATTGTGACATAAGTCACACACATCATATAACATATACATCTTTGTAAGTGTGACATAAGTCACACCCGACTAGATAGACAAACCTTACGGCAGTACATCAATGTCGTTAAGGAATGACAAGCCAATCCAGGAGTAGTCCGTATGTTCAAAGACATTGGTGGGTAATCAGGCCACCCGGAGATACTCAACCACTTAATTATGTTGCAAGGAGCCACCCGAGCAACCACATATACGCACCCGCCGGGCAAGGGCAAGTACGGGTTAAGCTTAACACTTTCACATCACATCATTTACGAGCTCGATTTACATCACATATAGTTTAGGTATCCATATTACCTAAACATTTATCACATATTCATCTTAACGTTTGGGCCTTTAAACGTGCACGTTGTAATCTATGAAATTGAGCTTAAATGATGATATATGGTGGATCTAGATCTAGTGTGTGTTTGTGTGTGTTTTGAGAGAAACCATGTATTAGTATAGAATTGATTTTATTGATATGAAAGCATTAACTTACAAATGAGGTGGAAGGGGGTATATATACATTTATCTTATTTTCACTAATACCCCTTCCACACTTAGAGAATTACAATTGAACAACATAATTTATAATTCTAACAATCTCCCCCTTGGTGTTGAATTGTAAATGTTGCATCGTCTTCGGTCTTTAAATAAACATGAGAGCCCATTTGTTGAAAATCTTCAATGTTGAGTGGACTTTGAAGCTTTCTCATTGTCTTCAACGTCTTGAATCAACCTTGACTTTGAATCTTCTCAACAAACATATACATTTGACGATGACTCTCTAAAACTTGATCTTCTCTTGCAACTTTGAATATTTTGGAAGTATCTTTGAAATCTTGGTAACTTTTGAGCTTTGACAACTTGAACTTTTGAATGTTGATTTCAAATTGATGTTGCTTGGAGAAGTAACTTGAATTTTTGAGTAGCATGCGGAAGCTTGGTTTTGACTTTGAATTCCTTGAAAGCGGAAGCTTGGTTATCTTTAATTCTCTTGGCAATGCGGAAGCTTGGTTATCTTTGAATTCTCTTGGATGCGGAAGCTTGGTTATCTTTAATTCTCTTGGCAATGCGGAAGCTTGGTTATCTTTGAATTCTCTTGGCATGCGGAAGCTTGGTTATCTTTAATTCTCTTGGCAATGCGGAAGCTTGGTTATCTTTGAATTCTCTTGGCATGCGGAAGCTTGGTTATCTTTGAATTCTCTTGGCAATGCGGAAGCTTGGTTATCTTTGAATTCTCTTGGCATGCGGAAGCTTGGTTATCTTTAATTCTCTTGGCAATGCGGAAGCTTGGTTATCTTTGAATTCTCTTGGCAATGCGGAAGCTTGGTTATCTTTGAATTCTCTTGGCAATGCGGAAGCTTGGTTATCTTTAATTCTCTTGGCAATGCGGAAGCTTGGTTATCTTTGAATTCTCTTGGCATGCGGAAGCTTGGTTATCTTTAATTCTCTTGGCAATGCGGAAGCTTGGTTATCTTTGAATTCTCTTGGCAATGCGGAAGCTTGGTTATCTTTGAATTCTCTTGGCAATGCGGAAGCTTGGTTATCTTTGAATTCTCTTGGCATGCGGAAGCTTGGTTATCTTTAATTCTCTTGGCAATGCGGAAGCTTGGTTATCTTTAATTCTCTTGGCAATGCGGAAGCTTGGTTATCTTTAATTCTCTTGGCAATGCGGAAGCTTGGTTATCTTTAATTCTCTTGGCAATGCGGAAGCTTGGTTATCTTTAATTCTCTTGGCAATGCGGAAGCTTGGTTATCTTTGAATTCTCTTGGCATGCGGAAGCTTGGTTATCTTTAATTCTCTTGGCAATGCGGAAGCTTGGTTATCTTTAATTCTCTTGGCAATGCGGAAGCTTGGTTATCTTTGAATTCTCTTGGCATGCGGAAGCTTGGTTATCTTTGAATTCTCTTGGCAATGCGGAAGCTTGGTTATCTTTAATTCTCTTGGCAATGCGGAAGCTTGGTTATCTTTGAATTCTCTTGGCATGCGGAAGCTTGGTTATCTTTAATTCTCTTGGCAATGCGGAAGCTTGGTTATCTTTGAATTCTCTTGGCAATGCGGAAGCTTGGTTATCTTTGAATTCTCTTGGCAATGCGGAAGCTTGGTTATCTTTAATTCTCTTGGCAATGCGGAAGCTTGGTTATCTTTGAATTCTCTTGGCAATGCGGAAGCTTGGTTATCTTTAATTCTCTTGGCAATGCGGAAGCTTGGTTATCTTTGAATTCTCTTGGCATGCGGAAGCTTGGTTATCTTTGAATTCTCTTGGCAATGCGGAAGCTTGGTTATCTTTGAATTCTCTTGGCATGCGGAAGCTTGGTTATCTTTAATTCTCTTGGCAATGCGGAAGCTTGGTTATCTTTGAATTCTCTTGGCAATGCGGAAGCTTGGTTATCTTTGAATTCTCTTGGCAATGCGGAAGCTTGGTTATCTTTGAATTCTCTTGGCATGCGGAAGCTTGGTTATCTTTAATTCTCTTGGCAATGCGGAAGCTTGGTTATCTTTAATTCTCTTGGCAATGCGGAAGCTTGATTTAGAAATGTGAAAATCTCCGTGAGAATAAAACAAGTATTTGTTAAGAAATACTTGAGTGTCTAGGAAAAGATGTGCATTGCTTCACTGGGTCCATGAAGTCTTCTTCAATATCGAGAAATCAACAAATGAAATCCGATAGAAACGTGTTGACCCGGCTTTTTGAGAATTTTGGGGAGGGATTTTATTTCTTTTAGCCCTTTCTCACATTTCACCTTAACCTCTCACTTTTCGACTACTCCCTCATGTCCTAGTTGCACAATACCATCATCACTCATAAACCCTCACAATCTAAAATTGAGATTTTAACTCAGGGGTTAGATCTCATCGGCGATGACAAAATCATGGAGTATTTATGAGTGGCATAAACTCTCATGTGCAAATCTAACACCGAACTTCTTTGAGTATGAACGAAAATGGTTTTAGAATCATCCAAAGTGTTAAAAAAATGGCAAATGAGTTTGAACACTTGGAAGTTTTGTTTTGGAAAACATACTCCCCCTAAATATATGCATGATTTGAACAAAGTTTTGCATATAACGGGTGAATAAAAGGCTTAAAAACTGCTCACAAATATTACAAATGAGACTACAAAGGCAGTACACAAAGGCGTTCGATGCCTTGCATCTCATCCTAATACTTTGTGAGAAACTACAACACAAAGTAAATAAAAATGATGAAAAGAGATAATCTTTTTGGATTTTTCAAAAATAAGAAAATGAAAATCTTTTTGAAATTTTTTTTGCTAAAAATAAGAAAATGAAAATCTTTTTGGATTTTTCTAAAAATGAAGAAATTACAAAAACGGTTTTAGCACGGGTTATACACTGAAGTGTGCATAAGCCACTTTTCATCAAATCACTTAGAAATCACTTTTGGAACCCATTTGCGATTTGGTCCAATGGTTTTTGACTTATTAAAAGAACAAATGTATGTCTCATCGATTTGATGAATAGAGGTTGCATTCCACGGAGAACTAAAACCCGCTGGTTTAGTTGAAAAGAGTTTTCGTGGAAGCAACGGTGAAAAATCATTTGATTTCTTTGAAAACTTGTCAATCTTCAGATATTGAGTTGAAAAATGATTTTTCGAAGCACAATCATTCACTTTTTGCACAACTGTTTTCACAGGTTTTGGTGCAAGATCAAAAAGCTCAGAAAATAAATATTTGAATGATTTCGACTCAACTGACTTATCTTTAGAAATCGGTTTCCATATAGATTTAGTCAACTGAGATTTTGCTTGAGAAATGTGTGTTGAGTTATTCTCGAAGGATAGAAAAGACACAAAAGTAGTTGTTCCATCAAAATTTGGTTTCTTAGTGTACTTCTTACCCTTTTGTAAGGAGTAATTAGTAAACTGAGAGACCTTTCTTTCAAAAGGTTTTGAAGATTTACCCGTGTAAACCCTCTTTGGAACATCAACTTTAGGTTTGGATGACTCAGATTTTGAAAAACTTTTGGACATCTCAATCTTTTCACATACAAAATCAGGATCAGTCTCAGTTGAGGTCTCAATGGTCTTAACAACATCAAATTTAGTTTGCACAGAGGAATTCACAACTTCACATATAGGACAATCATGTTGAGTGCAAACTTTAACAACTTCATTGGGTGGGTCAGGAAAGACAGAAGAATCATTAGAATAATGATTTTGAGTTTGAAAAGTTTTGGTTTGTGTTTGCAATTCAATCTCAAGGTCGGAGATTCTTTTTGTCAAAAATGTTTCGTTTGATCGAAGTTGCAAGCACTTGTCTTCAAGACACTTGATTTGAGCACAAAAATTCGTTCTTTCTTCTTCAACTTTGCTCTCAAAAATGGTGGACTTATTTTGCAACTCATGGTTTAGCTCAGAAATCTTTTGTTGCCAAACAAGTGCGTTTGATTTACTGTCCAAAACAATTTTGTTTAGCTCTTTTGAAGAATTGTCCAACTCATTTGTTAATTTGGAAATCTTTGATTGCAAATGATCATTTTCTTTTTGAAGACTTTCCATGTTTGACAAAATGAGATCATTTGCAGAATTGAGCTCTTTGTTCTCAGATTTGACTCGGTCAAGTTCAGATTGAAGACTTTCCATGGCAGACAAACTGGGATTATTGGCAGATTTGAGCTCTTTATTTTCAGATTTGAGTTGCTTAATTTCAAGTTCAAATCCTAGCATAGTTTGGGTGTTTGTTGGAAGCTTGGGGTATACTAGCTTGAGGTTCTTCTAGGTTGAAGACTTGCCACTTCAAGATCATCATCTCCTTCATTCAACCTTCTCATTAGCTTGGAAGAAGGTAGTCTTCTAAACACCCTATGGTTGTTGTTTTGTATGTATGTTATTCATATACATGGATCCTTATTGTTTGGGTTTTCTTTATAAGTTAAAATTGGTTTTAACTACATATGTCACATTGAAATGGTTCAATTTCCGCTGCGTTTTAATATTATAAGGATAATATTACTTTGATAAAAACCCAAAAATCCCAACAATGGCATCTAGAGCCGGTTATATGGATACATACATCAAAAGTTGATATTTTGTTTGGACAAAATCCGATGTTTTGGCCATTTTGGCAATGGCCGAAACTAATACACAAAAAGGAGGTTCCTTTTTCTTGTGTATTTTAGTGTCACAACTTAGCCAAGAGACCTTGTGAATGTTTGTGATGTGTGGATGTGTTTGTTAATACAACACATATAGTCTTGCATTGTTGACAACACACACACCACATTGAAACTAGACATTCTTACATGCAATTGTAAGAACACTTCTCTCTAATTTTTCACTCAACAAGTTTTTCTTCTTATTTTGGTTCTTGGTAATTTCGACCCAAAAGGAAAAGAGGAAAGGGTTTTCAAGTTCAAATCCTAGCATAGTTTGGGTGTTTGTTGGAAGCTTGGGGTATACTAGCTTGAGGTTCTTCTAGGTTGAAGACTTGCCACTTCAAGTTCATCAACTCCTTCATATCAACCTTCTCATTAGCTTGGAAGAAGGTAGTCTTCTAAACACCCTATGGTTGTTGTTTTGTATGTATGTTATTCATATACATGGATCCTTATTGTTTGGGTTTTCTTTATAAGTTAAAATTGGTTTTAACTACATATGTCACATTGAAATGGTTCAATTTCCGCTGCGTTTTAATATTATAAGGATAATATTACTTTGATAAAAACCCAAAAATCCCAACAATGGCATCTAGAGCCGGTTATATGGATACATACATCAAAAGTTGATATTTTGTTTGGACAAAATCCGATGTTTTGGCCATTTTGGCAATGGCCGAAACTAATACACAAAAAGGAGGTTCCTTTTTCTTGTGTATTTTAGTGTCACAACTTAGCCAAGAGACCTTGTGAATGTTTGTGATGTGTGGATGTGTTTGTTAACATACAACACATATAGTCTTGCATTGTTGACAACACACACACCACATTGAAACTAGACATTCTTACATGCAATTGTAAGAACACTTCTCTCTAATTTTTCACTCAACTAGTTTTCTTCTTATTTTGGTTCTTGGTAATTTCGACCCAAAAGGAAAAGAGGAAAGGGTTTTCAAGTTCAAATCCTAGCATAGTTTGGGTGTTTGTTGGAAGCTTGGGGTATACTAGCTTGAGGTTCTTCTAGGTTGAAGACTTGCCACTTCAAGATCATCATCTCCTTCATATCAACCTTCTCATTAGCTTGGAAGAAGGTAGTCTTCTAAACACCCTATGGTTGTTGTTTTGTATGTATGTTATTCATATACATGGATCCTTATTGTTTGGGTTTTCTTTATAAGTTAAAATTGGTTTTAATATTGACATTAACTTGGTAAATTAAAATGGGTTTTATTAAAAGTTAATGGTCACAATTATAAAAATGGATTTTATAAAAGAACCTTGAAATTTGGATTTCAAGATTCATTATGGTACATAGTTTTTAACTAGAATATAAAAACTCAAACGACCCTTTAAAAACAAGTTAAACGCCATCCTTTTATACAACACTTAATTATTTGGGAACTCTTTGTAGGATAAAGGTCACCTAACTACTTTGAGGGAACTTATAAGTTAAGGTAAATTTATTGTACTTATGGGATAAAGGTCACCTAACTACTTTGAGGGAACTTATAAGTTAAGGTAAATTTATTGTACTTATGGGATAAAGGTCACCTAACTACTTTGAGGGAACTTATAAGTTAAGGTAAATTTATTGTACTTATGGGATAAAGGTCACCTAACTACTTTGAGGGAACTTATAAGTTAAGGTAAATTTATTGTACTTATGGGATAAAGGTCACCTAACTACTTTGAGGGAACTTATAAGTTAAGGTAAATTTATTGTACTTATGGGATAAAGGTCACCTAACTACTTTGAGGGAACTTATAAGTTAAGGTAAATTTATTGTACTTATGGGATAAAGGTCACCTAACTACTTTGAGGGAACTTATAAGTTAAGGTAAATTTATTGTACTTATGGGATAAAGGTCACCTAACTACTTTGAGGGAACTTATAAGTTAAGGTAAATTTATTGTACTTATGGGATAAAGGTCACCTAACTACTTTGAGGGAACTTATAAGTTAAGGTAAATTTATTGTACTTATGGGATAAAGGTCACCTAACTACTTTGAGGGAACTTATAAGTTAAGGTAAATTTATTGTACTTATGGGATAAAGGTCACCTAACTACTTTGAGGGAACTTATAAGTTAAGGTAAATTTATTGTACTTATGGGATAAAGGTCACCTAACTACTTTGAGGGAACTTATAAGTTAAGGTAAATTTATTGTACTTATGGGATAAAGGTCACCTAACTACTTTGAGGGAACTTATAAGTTAAGGTAAATTTATTGTACTTATGGGATAAAGGTCACCTAACCACTTTGAGGGAACTTATAAGTTAAGGTAAATTTATTGTTCTTATGGGATACCCAAAAATCCCAACAATGGCATCTAGAGCCGGTTATATGGATACATACATCAAAAGTTGATATTTTGTTTGGACAAAATCCGATGTTTTGGCCATTTTGGCAATGGCCGAAACTAATACACAAAAGGAGGTTCCTTTTTCTTGTGTATTTTAGTGTCACAACTTAGCCAAGAGACCTTGTGAATGTTTGTGATGTTTGTGATGTGTGGATGTGTTTGTTTAATTATTCAATGGTTGTAATAGTTAAATAGGATTTTATTCATTCATTTGGTTATGTAATCTATTTATTTCATTTGGTATGTAATAAGTAGATTAGTTGCATTTTTCATTATAAATGTAATCTCCAAGAAGGCATCAAAAGGTTTGGGGCTAAAAGTTGGAGGCTAATGAGAAGACCCGTAAGTTCTCACTGCGGCGCAGTGGGAGTATGTCAAACCCACTGCGGCGCAGTGGGGATTATGTGGCCGAAGACAGTAAGTTCCCACTGCGGCGCAGTGGGAGTATGTCAAACCCACTGCGGCGCAGTGGGGTTTTGCAACCGACTGCGGCCAGTGGAGTATTTCCACTGCGGCGCAGTGGGAGTATTAGAACCACTGCGGCGCAGTGGGTTATCAAAATGAAGAAAATCATTCAAATCACATCACAAAAGGTTACTTGAAGCATTTGGATGCAAGATCAAGTGGGAGCTCAACTAACACAATATTTTGTGTTACTTTGTCCCTTAGGTTGAGACCTTTTGACCCACTTGTTTCGGCTAACAAGTGTGGTCAAAATAGTTGGCTAATGTTGTGCACTTATTATTATTTTGATGTGGTTGTTTGTTTAATTTTGTCATATGGATGCTCAAAACCAACAAACTTGATGACTACATAAAAGATTAAAATTGGTTTTAATATTGACATTAACTTGGTAAATTAAAATGGGTTTTATTAAAAGTTAATGGTCACAATTATAAAAATGGATTTTATAAAAGAACCTTGAAATTTGGATTTCAAGATTCATTATGGTACATAGTTTTTAACTAGAATATAAAAACTCAAACGACCCTTTAAAAACAAGTTAAACGCCATCCTTTTATACAACACTTAATTATTTGGGAACTCTTTGTAGGATAAAGGTCACCTAACTACTTTGAGGGAACTTATAAGTTAAGGTAAATTTATTGTACTTATGGGATAAAGGTCACCTAACTACTTTGAGGGAACTTATAAGTTAAGGTAAATTTATTGTACTTATGGGATAAAGGTCACCTAACTACTTTGAGGGAACTTATAAGTTAAGGTAAATTTATTGTACTTATGGGATAAAGGTCACCTAACTACTTTGAGGGAACTTATAAGTTAAGGTAAATTTATTGTACTTATGGGATAAAGGTCACCTAACCACTTTGAGGGACTTATAAGTTAAGTAAATTTATTGTACTTATGGGATAAAGGTCACCTAACTACTTTGAGGGAACTTATAAGTTAAGGTAAATTTATTGTACTTATGGGATAAAGGTCACCTAACCATCATTTAAATGTAACGTTGGATTCTAGGTTTTAATTATTAATTGTCTATGAGACATAAAAGGGTATTAACAATTAAAATTTATATTTGATATCGAAAATACTAATAAAGAACTTTGTTAATCTTGTAGATGGCCGCTAACAATGCAATAAACCCCAACCCAAACGTCCATAACTTTTCACTAAGATCCATCCTTGAAAAGGATCGTCTTAATCAAAATAACTTTGTGGATTGGTTTCGTAACTTGAGAATTGTTCTCAGGCACGAAAAGAAATCCTATATTTTAGACGATCCTATTCCTGATGAGCCCGAAGAAACTGATGTTGAGGCCTATAATGATTGGGCTAAATATGTCGAGGACTCCGTGCAAGTTAGTTGCATAATGCTAGCGAGTATGACTCCCGAACTCCAAAAGGAGTTCGAGCACCATGGGGCATACGACATGATTACCCAACTCAAGGAAATGTTCCAACAAAAGGCAAGGGTTGAACGCTTCGAAACGGTTCGAGCGCTTCATGCATGTCGCATGGATGATTCACAACCCGTCTCAACATATGTTCTTAAAATGAAAAGCTACATTGATCGCCTCGAAAGGCTTAATTGTCCCGTCTCAAATGAGTTAGCTACGGATATGATCCTTAACTCATTATCTAAGAGATTTGAAACTTTCGTGTTAAATTATAACATGAATGGATGGGACAAGACCGTTTCCGAGCTTCATGGGATGCTCAAAACGGCCGAGGCTAGTATGGGAGGAAAAGTTCAACCCGTTCTCATGATCAATGAAGGCGGAAAGAAAAGGGCTTACTCCGGACCCAAGGCAAATGTTGCTAAGGGAAAGGGTAACCACAAAGGGAATTTTAAAGGCAAAGGAAAGGGAAAAATGGATACCCAAAAGGCGAAGAAGCAAAAGGTTGCTGTCAATGACCCATGCTTTGAGTGTGGGGAGGTAGGACATTGGAAACGTAATTGTCCAACCTATCTCAAAGAGTTAAAAGCTAAGAGGGATGCAGGGCAAACCTCAGGTACAATATTTATGATATATATTGAGCTTAATACAGTTTTTTCTTACATATGGGTATTGGATACCGGATGTGGAACTCATATTTGTAATATGTTACAGGGGTTCATAAGAAAGAAGCACATCAAGAAGGGAGACATTAGTCTCTTTATGGGCAATGGTGCATTGGTGCATGTTGAAGCCCAAGGAGACTATCTTTTGAAACTTCCAAATGGTTTGGAAATTGTATTGAACAATGTTTTGTATGCACCTAGTTTGACTAGGAGTATTATTTCTGTTTCCCGTTTAAGACATGTTGGATATGATTTTAATTTTGTTAACAATGATATCCATGTTTCTATGAATGATGTATTTTATTTTAAAGCTATGCCTTTAAATGGTATTTATGAATTAGTTCATGAAAACCAAACATATGATAACTCAATGTACCAAGCTACCACCAAGAAACTTAAATTAGATTTAAGTGAAACCTATATTTGGCATTGTCGTCTTGGCCATATAAATAAGAATCGCATACTAACACTTCAAAAGAATGGTCTTTTGAAAACAAAATCAAGTGATTCATTTAATGTATGTGAATCTTGTTTACAAGGCAAGATGACTAAAGCACCTTTCAAAGGCACTAATGAAAGGGCAAAAGATTTATTAGGTATCATACATTCGGATGTATGTGGTCCTTTTAAGCCAATGACTAGGAATGGAAAGACATTAGTCTCTTTATGGGCAATGGTGCATTGGTGCATGTTGAAGCCCAAGGAGACTATCTTTTGAAACTTCCAAATGGTTTGGAAATTGTATTGAACAATGTTTTGTATGCACCTAGTTTGACTAGGAGTATTATTTCTGTTTCCCGTTTAAGACATGTTGGATATGATTTTAATTTTGTTAACAATGATATCCATGTTTCTATGAATGATGTATTTTATTTTAAAGCTATGCCTTTAAATGGTATTTATGAATTAGTTCATGAAAACCAAACATATGATAACTCAATGTACCAAGCTACCACCAAGAAACTTAAATTAGATTTAAGTGAAACCTATATTTGGCATTGTCGTCTTGGCCATATAAATAAGAATCGCATACTAACACTTCAAAAGAATGGTCTTTTGAAAACAAAATCAAGTGATTCATTTAATGTATGTGAATCTTGTTTACAAGGCAAGATGACTAAAGCACCTTTCAAAGGCACTAATGAAAGGGCAAAAGATTTATTAGGTATCATACATTCGGATGTATGTGGTCCTTTTAAGCCAATGACTAGGAATGGTGAAAGATACTTCATTACATTCACCGATGACTATAGTCGTTACGGTTATGTATACTTATTAAAACATAAGAGTGAAGCTTTTGAAATGTTCAAAATTTTCAAGAATGAAGTAGAAAACCAACTCAGTAAGACAATAAAAATTCTTCGTTCTGATAGAGGAGGTGAATACCTAAGTGATGCTTTTCAAGATCATCTTAGAAGTTGTGGGATTGTCTCACAACTAACTCCACCTGGAACACCACAACATAATGGTGTGTCTGAAAGGAGGAATCGAACTCTATTAGATATGGTTCGTTCCATGATGAGTAAAAGCTCACTACCTCTATCATTTTGGGGATATGCCATAATCTCTGCTGCCCGAATTTTAAATATGGCTCCCACCAAGAAAGTGGAGAAAACACCTTTTGAAATATGGCATGGAAGAGTTCCATCTTTATCATATTTAAAGGTATGGGGTTGTGAGGCTTATGTAAGACATGATGCCTCAAACAAATTAGAGCCCCGATCCACTAAGTGTATCTTTGTAGGATATCCCAAAGATGATTTGGGATATTATTTCTACAATCCTAATGAGCAAAATGTATTTGTTGCTCGAAAGGCTGAGTTCTTGGAAACTAAATTCCTTATGGAAGGAACTAGTTCCAGAACAGTGGAACTTGAAGAAGATCAAGAACCACTGACAGATACACACTTGGGTGACACTAGCATTCAACAAAAGGATGTTGAAGATGATCAAAGGGTTGATCAAGACACACAAAACGTTCGTAGATCTGGTAGAGCTACTTATCCACCTGAGAGATATGGATTTCTCGTGGATGAATGCTACATGGTAGTTTCTGATGAACCTACCACCTACCATGATGCTATGTCCAAATCAGATTCGGACAAATGGCTAGAGGCCATGAACGCTGAGATGCAATCCATGTATGACAACCAAGTTTGGGAATTGGTTGTTGAACCTCCTAATTCCAAAGTAGTTGGAAGTAAGTGGGTGTTCAAATTGAAACACGATATGCATGGAAACTTGAGTACTTATAAAGCTAGACTTGTAGCAAAAGGTTTCACTCAAACTCGAGGGGTCGATTATGATGAAACTTTTTCGCCTGTGGCAATGCTAAAGTCTATTAGGATATTATTTGCCATAGCCGCACATTATGACTATGAGATATGGCAAATGGATGTCAAAACCGCTTTTCTAAATGGATATCTTGAGGAAGATGTCTATATGGATCAGCCTGAAGGTTTTGTCGATCCTAAGCATCCTAATAAAGTATGCAAGTTAAAGAAATCAATCTATGGATTGAAACAAGCATCAAGAAGCTGGAATCGTCGTTTTGATGAAGAAGTCAAGAAATTTGGCTTCATCAAAAATGCCGATGAAGCTTGTGTGTATAAGAAGGCTAGTGGGAGCATCATTACTTTTCTAGTATTATATGTCGATGACATTCTACTATTTGGAAATGACATTCCAACCTTGGAAGGTGTAAAAGCCTGGCTTGGAAGTTGCTTTTCCATTAAGGATCTTGGTGAAGCCGCCTATATTTTGGGAATAAGGATCTATAGGGATAGATCAAGGCGCTTAATAGGTTTGAATCAAAGTGCATACATAGACAAGATCTTGAAAAGGTTCAAGATGGAAAACTCCAAAAAGGGTTTGGTGCCTATTCAAAGAGGAACTATATTGAGTACTTCTCAATCTCCTAGCTCAAAAGTTGAGCAAGAGAGAATGAGTGGAATCCCATATGCATCTGCTATAGGATCCATCATGTATGCTATGATATGCACGAGACCGGACGTGTCATGCGCTTTAAGCATGACAAGTAGATACCAGCAAAATCCAGGAGATAGTCATTGGATGGCTGTCAAATATATATTGAAATATCTTAGAAACACTAAAGATATGTTCTTAATATATGGATCTGGTGAGGAGGAACTCGTTGTAAAGGGTTACACGGATGCGAGTTTCCAAACTGATCGAGATGATTCTCGATCACAATCGGGGTATATCTTCATTCTAAATGGAGGAGCTGTTTCTTGGAAAAGCTCAAAGCAAGATGTGGTTGCATTGTCCACTACAGAATCGGAATACATCGCCGCTTCTTTAGCAGCACAAGAAGCTGCATGGTTGAAGAAATTCATTGCCGATCTAGGGGTTGTTCCTTCCATTCAAGAACCCCTAGAAATTCTTTGTGATAACGAGGGTGCGATTGCTCAAATCAAGGAACCTCGTGCACATCAAAAGACTAGGCACATTGAGCGGAGATTCAACTACATAAGGGATGAAGTTGAAAAGGGAAAGATATGTATTCACAAAGTTCACACCGATCAAAATGTTGCGGACCCACTCACGAAGCTCCTTGAAAGGCCTAAGCATGAGAGTCATACTTGTGCCATGGGACTTCGATATTCTAGTGATTGGATTTGATCTATTTTATGTATTTGGATATCGGAACACTTGTAGTTATTAACACATTTATATGAATATTGGTATTTTGCATTTAAATTGTGTTATGTTCCATTTTTGCATGTTTAAATCCATGAATAAGTTAATTATTCTAAATGTCCGTAGTCGATCATATTTGTGGGAACAAATATGAATGTAAGATTATTATGAACTTGGATTGGTAGATATTCAAAAGGATTTAATTATTCTAAATGTCCGTAGTCGATCATATTTGTGGGAACAAATATGAATGTAAGATTATTATGAACTTGGATTGGTAGATATTCAAAAGGTTTTGAATATAGAGCAAAGTGTTGCTACCAAGGTTCATAGATATTTGTGGGATACAAATATTGGACTGACCTGCAATCAAGCATTACTACATGGAATCTCTGTGATTGATCATAAGTAATCTTGAGTTAAAAGGCGAATATCATTGTATCCTCAGACCTGAGATACATATTGGGTCTTGATATTCACTGAATATTATACTTTGACTTAACTCTTCGCTGTTCTGAAACATGGCAGTACATAAGACTAAGCTCAGGTATGATATAAGGTGATTGTGAAAGACGTATGTAGTCGAGATGGAATTTGTCCCTCTTATTCGTTGAGAGTAAGATGTCTAAGGCCTGTTACAAAGTTAAATCAATAGAGAATGATCACTCTGTGTCTCTAGGATTTAACATGACATCTGTGACAAAAGGATAAATGATCGATTCACCTAAATCATTTCAAGTAAGGGACTTGAAGAGGATGATGTTATTGAATGGCACTTCGTCATACGTATTAGGGGTAGCAAACCGTTGTTAGGCGGTATTTGCTGCTTGCGTCAATCTTCTATGAATCTTGTGCAAGTGGGAGATTGTTGGAATTCGTCTGCCCAAGACACATATTAAATTGACGTGGCTAGTACGTGATGATCCAAGTCGGGTCATACCCAATAACAAGCTAGACAAACACTTACGATATTTATTTATATGATATGATCTTTAAATAAATATAAATACTTGAAACATTTAGAAAGTGGTTTTCTAAATAATTGCACTTGAGATATGTAAATAAATTATATGGATGATTTATTTTGAGAGAAATGTCATTATGTTTATTTGGCAAAATAAACATTTATATGTGTTGTGTATAATATATAACATGTTACATAAGGTATGTAACAAGTTACAAGACTTTTATATAAAAATGTTTATATAAAATACAAGTTTTAAAATTTGCACAAAAACTTTTGTGTTGCCACCTAGTGAGGCCGCCCCCCCCCCCATGTGCATTTTGGTGTGTTGTTCAACATACAACACATATAGTCTTGCATTGTTGACAACACATACACACATTGAAACTAGACATTCTTACATGCAATTGTAAGAACACTTTTCTCTAATTTCTCTCTCAACTAGTTTTCTTCTTATTTTGGTTCTTGGTAATTTCGACCCAAAAGGAAAAGAGGAAAGGGTTTTCAAGTTCAAATCCTAGCATAGTTTGGGTGTTTGTTGGAAGCTTGGGGTATACTAGCTTGAGGTTCTTCTAGGTTGAAGACTTGCCACTTCAAGTTCATCAACTCCTTCATATCAACCTTCTCATTAGCTTGGAAGAAGGTAGTCTTCTAAACACCCTATGGTTGTTGTTTTGTATGTATGCTATTCATATACATGGATCCTTATTGTTTGGGTTTTCTTTATAAGTTAAAATTGGTTTTAACTACATATGTCACATTGAAATGGTTCAATTTCCGCTGCGTTTTAATATTATAAGGATAATATTACTTTGATAAAAACCCAAAAATCCCAACAGTATTAGCATTAAGAAGATGGTATTTGTATGGTGAAAATGAAAGCTGGTATTTGTATGGTGAAAATGAAAGTCGGTATTTGTATGGTGAAAATGAAAGCTGGTATTTGTATGGTGAAAATGAAAGTCGGTATTTGAATGGTGAAAATGAAAGTCGGTATTTGTATGGTGAAAATGAAAGTCGGTATTTGTATGGTGAAAATGAAAGCCGGTATTTGTATGGTGAAAATGAAAGCTGGTATTTGTATGGTGAAAATGAAAGTCGGTATTTGAATGGTGAAAAGGAAAGTCGGTATTTGTATGGTGAAAATGAAAGCCGGTATTTGTATGGTGAAAATGAAAGCCGGTATTTGTATGGTGAAAATGAAAGCCGGTATTTGTATGGTGAAAATGAAAGCCGGTATTTGTATTGTATTTAATTTTTTTATTATTATGATTATTATTATTATTATTATTATTATTATTATTATTATTATTATTATTATTATTATTATTATTATTATTATTATTATTATTATTATTATTATTTTATTTTATTATTATTATTATTATTATTATTATTATTATTATTATTATTATTATTATTATTATTATTATTATTATTATTATTATTATTATTATTATTATTATTATTATTATTATTATTATTATTATTATTATTATTATTATTATTATTATTATTATTATTATTATTATTATTATTATTATTATTATTATTATTATTATTATTATTATTATTATTATTATTATTATTATTATTATTATTATTATTATTATTATTATTATTATTATTATTATTATTATTATTATTATTATTATTATTATTATTATTATTATTATTATTATTATTATTATTATTATTATTATTATTATTATTATTATTATTATTATTATTATTATTATTATTATTATTATTATTATTATTATTATTATTATTATTATTATTATTATTATTATTATTATTATTATTATTATTATTATTATTATTATTATTATTATTATTATTATTATTATTATTATTATTATTATTATTATTATTATTATTATTATTATTATTATTATTATTATTATTATTATTATTATTATTATTATTATTATTATTATTATTATTATTATTATTATTATTATTATTATTATTATTATTATTATTATTATTATTATTATTATTATTATTATTATTATTATTATTATTATTATTATTATTATTATTATTATTATTATTATTATTATTATTATTATTATTATTATTATTATTATTATTATTATTATTATTATTATTATTATTATTATTATTATTATTATTATTATTATTATTATTATTATTATTATTATTATTATTATTATTATTATTATTATTATTATTATTATTATTATTATTATTATTATTATTATTATTATTATTATTATTATTATTATTATTATTATTATTATTATTATTATTATTATTATTATTATTATTATTATTATTATTATTATTATTATTATTATTATTATTATTATTATTATTATTATTATTATTATTATTATTATTATTATTATTATTATTATTATTATTATTATTATTATTATTATTATTATTATTATTATTATTATTATTATTATTATTATTATTATTATTATTATTATTATTATTATTATTATTATTATTATTATTATTATTATTATTATTATTATTATTATTATTATTATTATTATTATTATTATTGTTATTGTTATTGTTATTGTTATTATTATTATTATTATTATTATTATTATTATTATTATTATTATTATTATTATTATTATTATTATTATTATTAAATTAAAAGAATGTATTATTATTATTATTATTATTATTATTATTATTATTATTATTATTATTATTATTATTACAAAATGTTCAGAAAATCATCCGCACAAATCCTAACCAAAATTATTCAGATCCGAAGTTCGCCGGAAAATTCAAGATCTCGCCGGAAAATCAACAGTCACCAAAACTCGATGAATCGAAAAATTGAAACCATGATTCTGCTCAGAATTTGACCGTGAGAAAATCCTTGTGATTTTTAGATCGATTCGATGCCAAACAGTCAAGAATTTGAAAAGAGAAGTTATGAAACTTTTGATGATTTTTTTTTAATAAAAGAAATGCAAGAAAATTAAAACTAGTCTGAAAAAGTGACGATGCTTTTACTGTTGATACATCGAGATCTACGCATGTCAAGTCTCAATTTAACATTACAAAAATTTGAATCAAAGAGATTCAGAAAGTACACCTAATACCACAAATCATGAATTTTGGATCTGAAACTTCAAATTAATCACTTATTTGACAAATTGAACACTAATCCACCTTTAATCTGTCATTAACATCACTAATCAGCCTCGAAATTGGCAAAAACAGAAAAATCAGGACAAAATTAAGCTCAAATTTTCAGAAATGATGTGATGGATCGATCAACGGTTGTTGTTTTGCTCTGATACCAAATGTAATCTATGAAATTGAGCTTAAATGATGATATATGGTGGATCTAGATCTAGTGTGTGTTTGTGTGTGTTTTGAGAGAAACCATGTATTAGTATAGAATTGATTTTATTGATATGAAAGCATTAACTTACAAATGAGGTGGAAGGGGGTATATATACATTTAATCTTATTTTCACTAATACCCCTTCCACACTTAGAGAATTACAATTCAACAACATAATTTATAATTCTAACACACGTGTCATGGCAACTTAACAAGTCTAGTGAACTAGATGAACAAGCCATACAATCATGCACATTTCATTTATCATCAACATATATCACATTTCAATACATCTCAGGACATTACATAACATTTCATAGCATATCATTACATCTCAAGACATTACATAACATTTCATAGCATATCATTACATCTCATATCATTGGGATAGCATTTCAGGCCTCAATAGTCATTTACATAGCCCATATCACCTCCCGTGTAACCCCGAATACCCATAAGCAATCAAGATATCATTTGGGAAGTTATTATATGAAAACCATGTTTTTGTTGAACCCTCAGCGTGTCAAAGTAGTGTATCTTACCTCGAAGATGCGCACAACAAATGGTAACTATGCTACCGTGCAAAGCAAGTATTCCCGACTACCTATAATCATTAAGCGACCATTAGATGAGCTAAACAATACCCACTCAGTTATGGTCATTACTCAGACCTAAACATCTATAAGCATGTCCTATTACAATGCTTGATGCATTGAAGATTCGATTAATACTTTAGAGCTCACAGAACTCGACGAACTCGACCTTTACTCACTAAATCAACCTTTCAGGTACTTTGACATAAGAACAATCCTTTAAAAGCATTACCATTAGAAATTAGACTCTCTCACGATTCCGTGGATAGCTTATTTGTCAAAAACAGAGTTACGGTTCAAAAGTTATGGCCATTTAAAAATTCTGTCGCTATTGCGTCGCAGTGGGCAAATTGCGTCGCAACTTAAGTCACTGTATTCTAGTTGCGTCGCAACCTAGGTATTGCGCCGCAACTGACCCCGAATCTGCACAAACCTCATTGTTTAACCTCCAAAACTTAACCAAACACACCCCAAACGACCCCAAACCTTAAGACCATAATGATGCAATAAAATCATTGATTAATCCCTACTTGATTTGCATCACAATAACAAACGTTTTAGGTTACCGAATCGATTAAAACGCACGATTATGACTCCAATCAACCCTCTAAAGACCTAGATCAGTTATGAAATGAATCAAGGGATTGAAAGGACATGAAATCAATGTAATAATACCTCAAATGCTTGTAGATTACAAGAAGGATGCAAAAGCTTGATCAAACACACCCGAATCAACACGTTTGAAGGATTTTCGCAAAGGAATCATATGGGAAGGAGGGGAACGGTTGGAGAGGCACAAAAGGATTAAGAACTGATTAAGTGTTAATTAGGTTAGCCTAATTGACCCCTAAAAGCTGGACACACTTTCCCAAAGCTTACACTTAAGCCCCTCAACTTTACATCTTCACATCTAAGGCTTAAACGACTTAACGAGAATACTTACCGACACATTAAACACATCTTAAACATCTTTGGCATATTCAACACATTAACATATACATCATTAAGGCATTGAAGCCTCACACATATAGCACATTAATCACATCTAAGCATTAAATCTCCTAGAGACTTAACGGACACAAGGTGTTGACTTAACGACACAAGTCAACCGTTAATTAAAAGTTCGGGATGTTACAGTTACCTCCCCCTTAAGAGGATTCCGTCCTCGGAATCACTTCAACATCAAGTAGGTGAGGATAGTTCTCCTGCATCATGGACTCGGTTTCCCAAGTTAAGCTCTCTCCACCAGTATGCCTCCATTTTACAAACACAAGGTCAACTTGCTTCATACGAAGCTTATTTACTTCGGCCAAGAATCTTAAACGGCTCATCTACAATCACTTTCTTAGCACTAATGCTCCCATATTCCAATGGAGTCACATTGGTTTCATTATCAAGGCATACGTTCAATAAAACTCACGAAAGTACCATTGATGTCATCTAAAAGCAATACACAAGCACCTACCATATATCTTCTAGAGTTTACCCTTCTTATGAAGATCAAACACAATATTTAACGGAAATCCATGCTTACTTCACCTATATACAAGTGGAAAGCTTCACCACGCGCACATACTCATGAGTAACGAGAAGAATGAGCATTTTTGTCAAATAGTCTACAACGACTCATATCACATCATTTACCTTAGGGAGTATAATCAACTTCGTCACATAATCCATAGTCATATAAGTACATTTCTGCTTCGGAATAACCAATTGTTGCATCTTTCCATATATCGTTTGGCTCCCAGGTTTGACTTGAGCACAATTCGCACATTTTTTTTTACACACATACTATCACATTACATTTCAACCGTTTCGTCATTTCTTTGGTTCAATCTTTAAATCAAAACAAGTAATCACCTCATTTCTTCGACCTTCATAAGTAGTACACACATTATATTCAGCGAAGACTATTCATTTGGCGGATAAGACCTTCCGACACATATCCTTATTAACTTGCTACTATGACTCACATGATTCATTGAACAAAAGGGTCGACTCGTCATAACTTTTGATGCATAACATATCCCTCCATAGAGTCTTATGGTTAGACCATAATACCCACTTGTTCATAATAAGCTTTCTTGGCTCACCACAAAACCTTCAGTCAATTTTGAGCTAATCAGAACACTTCTTTAACGATTCCAACTTCATGAACTATTATCTTCATGATCTTTGGCTCCACAACTTTCCTTTCAATAACATGTCGTATCATGAAGTGACATCCAACGCCTATGGCATAACCATGGTTGCATATGAACACAACAATAAATCTTAATGCACCATCGCACAATCATATGATTATCCTGAATTTCTAAATCGTTATTCCTCTTTCCCATCAATCTAGGAGTGATAGGCACCATTTGAGTTCACCATTCCCTTCGTACATTGCCAAAACATATTTGAAAATTATTTACATAACGGTCGTCTCGATTTGAAGCATTCAACAATTAGCTTTCACACTTTAAGAGAACTTCCTTAACATACATCTTTTTTTTCATGCCCCATGAAGCGGTGCAATAGTTACCAGGAAATAAACATTCTTGGACAACCAGTGTAACACCCCAATTAAGGCGGAACGATGAGATGTACAGAAAGTCGAGTATTCAAAACGAAGGATAATAGATAACATTCACCATAGCTTTATTTGATAAAAAATTTTTTACAATGCACAAGCATGTGAACCAATTCCCAAGTACAATACGTCTACCATACTTGGAGATGGAGTCCACGAAACAAATTACAAATACATGAGATGATATACTACAATGATCAAGGCGGATTCCATTGCCCATCACAAGGTTTGATCTTTGACTCCCAAGTGCAATGCAAATAATCATGATGCATATAATTCCTCAAAGCTTACGCTAATTCCTGAAAAGCATGAAGAAAAAGTGTCAACTACGAAAACGTAGTTGGTGAATGCATAGGTTTTTAAGTAAATCTCGTTTTATAATCATCTCGATACTTAGAAAATGTATTATCAGATATCAACATACCCAAACCGTATGATTGGCAAAAATTCCCATATCAAACCATCAAGTTTTCAAAATACCATAACGTCATTTCAAAGAGTTGAGAAATCCATGGTAATTTATAAAGTTCTCATTTGTCACATTTATCGTGAGAGAAAAATATATCGATCGATTAATCATTCATCATACCAAAACCATTCGGTCATCAATACTTCAATATCGCCAATTTCAACAACTTTCGAATTTCCATATAAGGTCCAATACCCAAACCGTATGTTCAATCCATAATATCCAACCATAAGTAATGATCAATAATATTTAGCCAAAGGCATAATTTGATGAGTTTGTGCTTGAGCCACTACTAAGACCATTTCCTATCCCAACCAACATAATATTTCATTTCATAGCACAAGCTGTCAATCAAGTGCAATTAATAAAGAAGGGGATCGTGCCATGGAGACGACCGCCTAATATAAAGTAGATTAGAGCACCGCTCGGGTCGTACTGGCAATGAAAGTGGCCACAAAGGCAACCAACATTCCACCATTACCTATTTTAGTGGGTGAGTGGACGACTCCTAGTTGCGCAACCCTCTAACTACAGGCCTCCCCTTTTGGAGTTAATAGTAGTGTACCGAAGTGATACAGTTTGACAGAACTCAAGCTCATCATATAACTTATAACACATTGAACATACAATATATCCCATTTCATAATCATTCTTTCAAGAATCATTCATATATATAAAGCAATTTTATTTATCATGCTTTTCACCCCGAAAGTAAAACACATAAAGAGTTTGAAAGGGGGCTATGACTCACCTTGATATGCCGAGCATTATATCTACTTATCCAAAATGGGTACTTCCCATCTATAGCTTCCTTGATCATATATTCCATCATGGTCCTCAACCACATTTCAATGCCAAGACTATCCCTACGATAGGACTAATATACGTAAGTTCCTATCTTAAGCCATCACTTAGAATGCCACTTTCATTATGTTGTTATAAATTTTGGGATCCAAGTGTATTGTTAATATTCACATCTTTTTGGTTATAAAGATTGATGGTGTAAAAGGTCACTTTCATTATATATGTAGTTATAAGTGGTTAGAATTTTGGTAACCTGCCTTCATTTGTGGTTTCGTTTGGCATCTTAGGTTATCATATGAGAATGCCATATTAAGTTATATTATCCTTATTCATCATTTGATGTGTAACCGATTTTAGCACGAATTAGCATTTGTGATATCAATTTATAGTTTGGTTAACGTAATTACTTATGTCCATTCCACTTAATTATCCTTTGTGTTATTTTGATTTTGCTTATCTTTCAAACTCACATACTTCTCGATATATCTTATGATTATCCGGGTTTATGAAATTCGTTTAAGTTTTATGGGCCATTACCAAATTGGGCCTAAGTGTTATGGGCTTTTAGGTGACTTGGGCTTAATTTAGTTATTGGGCTTAACCTTATTTGGGTTATGTGCTTAATGGGTCATATTGGTTATTGGGCTACATGGTTTATTAGGCCCAGTGGGCCTACTGATTTATGGTTCAAATGGGTTTATTGATTGGGCCGGGTTAGCCCATTATGGTCCTTAGTGTATCTTTTAGCCCATTACACAAATTATTGGTTTACTTCAGAATTTTCTGTTTTTACTTCACATTTTTGTGAAATGTTGGCTACTGTTTTGGGGTTAAACCGAATTATTTGGACCCTCATGATTTTTATACAATAACCTATATGTGTCCACTTATTTTTTGAATTTTGTCTTAATTTATAAAGAATGTTTATACCTCTAAATATTTTTCCAAGTGGAAGTGGTCAAAACAGTCACTGTTTTGCATACTCGAAAGTTTTATAAAAATGTTTATACCTCTAAATATTTTTCCAAGTGGAAGTGGTCAAAACAGTCACTGTTTTGCATACTCGAAAGTTTTATAAAAGTTCTTTGAAATTTGCTCTTAATACAAATTCCATGATTTTATTTTAAGTTTAGGACACATTGGACTTACTTTCCACCAAGTATGGCTTCCTGGAACCTTATGGATTGGGAGATAAAAATTGTTAAAGTTGATAAAATATTCAGACAAAAATGCAGTTTTGACCAGTTTTAGTAGAAAAATCATATCTTTTGTTTGGTTCAGTATTTTTGAGTAATTCAGTTGGTG